>CM035424.1:181224112-181229112 GCA_020310875.1 Ceratopteris richardii | reverse complement strand
AGTTTCAGCCTATAAAGTTTCATGGAGAAATAATACTTGGACTAGGAGAAATTAGCAAAATACTGAAGGTATGTCATTTCGGTGACTAGGAATTTCTGTCAAAGCAAAGTTCTCACTTTAGGCTATCATTTCTCAAAGTTTGGAGTGGCAATGAGTTAATGGTGACCATAGAGGTGTTCTAGTGTCACCTTAATTCATTTCTTGTGGTGTTTTATACATCAACAAGTGGTATCAGAGCAGAAAGATTCTCGAGAGCAGAAGACGACAAAGGTACGAGAAGTTTTGTAAAGTTTTCCATTAAAGTTTGAAAGGTGAAGCATTTGAAGACACAAGGCATCAAAAGGTTACTTCAAAAGTATTCTCATACACAAAGAACTTCAAAAGGTATTATCCTTTATCCTTTAAGCTCACAGGTTGCAGCAGAAGGAAAGAACTATGGCAGATCATATCTCCATTGACAAACTGGACAGAGATAATTACCCCGCATGGGTAATGAGAATGGAAGCCTTACTTATGAGTAAGGATCTCATGGTATATGTAACAGGTGAAGAAGAGAAGCCAGTATTTGAAGATGAAAGCCGACCAAAGAAAGAGGAACTTGATGCTTTAAAGCATTGGCAGAAGAAGGATGCAAGTGCAAAAGCCTACATCTACAATACAATCTCTGATCATTTGCTACCACACATCAGAGGATTGGAATCATCTGAAGATATATGGAATGCATTGGAGTATCATTTCCAAAGCACTACTAAAGCACGGAAAGCAAGTCTATGGTCAGAGTTTACAACATTCAAGAAGAAGCCAAGTCAAACCATTAGTGATTATGTCACTAAGATGAAGGATCTTGCAGACAGTCTTGGATCCATAGATGAAGATGTTGAAGATCACAGATTGATTGCTCAGCTACTTGCAGGTTTGAGAGGGGATGAAAGGTGGAAACCTTTTGTCTTATCAACAGAACTTTCATTAAATCATTATGTTCCAGATTTGAACCAGTTGCTTGGTTTGATGCTCACATATGAGCAAGACTTGAAGGGAGATGGAGATAAAGGACAAAGTTCTGCAATGTACGTGAAGAACAAGAAGAAAGGAGATAAAGGTAAAGCAAAGGATGAAGAGGAGTCTAGTTCTCAAGCTTATTATACAAGAGGTAAAGGCACTGGTAGAGGAAGAGCAAGAGGTTTTGGAAGAGGAAGAGGTAATCAAAATAACAACAAGAAGGCTTGCTGGATCTGTGGATTGAGTAATCATTTGGCTCATGACTGTTGGCACAACCAACAAGGATCAAACCAGAATCAAAACAACAATAGCAGAGGCCGAGGTGGAAGATATCAAAGTAATTTTCAAAGAGGTAGACAAAGTCAAAGAGGAGGCTATGGTAGAGGTGGAGGAAGAAGTTGGGGACAGAATCAATCCTACAACACCACCTACTACAACTATGCAAATGACACACAGAATGAAAGTCATACATCATTGATGATGAACTCAATCAGCACATCAGATAAAGAAGATCTAAAGGTATTTTACATTGACTCTGGATGTTCTAATCATTTGTCAGGAAACATAGAATTGATGTCAGAATTGGAAAAAGGTATTTCGAGTCACACAGTTCAAACTGGTGATAATACAAGACATAGTGTACATTCAATTGGAAAAGTGAAATGCAAGAGTGGAGCAGATTTGCTAACCAATGTTTTGTATGTTCCTACAATACCTAAAAACTTGATTAGTGTGGGACAGATAGTTGAAAAAGGTTTTCAAGTCAAGTTTACAAATGAAGGAGTATTTGTGGAAGATCCAGAGAATGGATATAATCAGATTGTCTCTGGTAAGAAAGAAGGTAGACTCTTTACTTTAAGAGTGCAAGGAAACATTGGTCAAGCTTTGCTCACACATGGTGAAGCAGTGATTACAGAACTTGATCTCTGGCATAAGAGATTAGGTCATTTCAATGAAAGAGGAATTAAAGCTATGGTTGCTAATCAGTCTGTACTAGGATTACCAAATGTGCAAAGTCAACATATGGTTTATAAATGTGAAGCATGTCAAATGGGTAAAGCACACAGGTTACCATTTCAAAAGAAAGGATTCAAACATGATGGAGTACTTGAGCTCATTCATACAGATGTATGGGGACCAACAAAAGAAGGATCTATCAGTGGCTCAAGGTACTATGTTCTTTTTATTGATGATGCTACAAGATGGATAACATTATATGTTTTGAAGGAAAGATCAGAAGTGTTTGGAGCTTTCAAGCATTTTCATGCATATGCAGAGAGAGTAACAGGTCAAAAGCTTAAAAGACTGAGGTCTGATGGAGGGGGAGAATATTTCTCCCAAGAGTTCAATGATTATCTTTGGAATGCAGGTATTAAGAGAGAAATAACTTGCAGGTATACACCACAACAAAATGGTGTAGCAGAAAGAAGGAACAGGACTTTGGTTGAGTTTGCTAGAGCTATGCTGAAGGAGAAGAACTGTCCAAATTATCTTTGGGCTGAGGCTGTAAATACAGCTACATATCTTGTGAATAGATTACCATGTGCAGCTCTGAATG
This sequence comes from Ceratopteris richardii, assembly GCA_020310875.1. NCBI lineage: Eukaryota > Viridiplantae > Streptophyta > Polypodiopsida > Polypodiales > Pteridaceae > Ceratopteris > Ceratopteris richardii. The sequence goes on along the minus strand of CM035424.1, from coordinate 181,226,555 downwards.
GAATGACTCCATATGAAGCTTGGTGGGGTAAGAAACCAACACTGGATCATTGTAGAGTGTTTGGATCAATTGCATATGCTTATGTGCCATCACAGCTTAGGCATAAACTTGAACCAAAGGCAGAAAAATATGTGTTCATTGGTTATGATGAAAAGCAGATGGGTTACAGATTGTGGAATCCTCTAACAAAACAATTTATTGTTTCTAGAGATGTTACATTTGATGAACAGAAAAGTTGGTATGCAGATCAAAGTCATACAGCTGAAGAATTTGAAGAAGAGGTAAGAAGATGTGAGAAAGGAAAATCAATTGTGCAGGTAAATAGAGATGAAGACTATATGCAAGCAAGTACATCCACAAGTAGATTAACAAGAAGAAATGAAGAAGCTCCTATATTTGATGAAGAAGTGTACCCAGACACATATGAAGAATGTGAACCAAGAAGGTCAAGCAGGACAAGGAGACAACCAGAAAGGTATTCTTATGATACTTCTTACATAACTCAGAAGAATTATGCATATATGGTTAAAGATGATGAAGAAGCTCAGAACTATGATGAAGCTAAAGGTAAGAAGCAATGGGAAGAAGCAATGAAGGAAGAATTCAATGCACTGGAGGAGAACAAGACATGGGAACTTGTTCCTAAACCAAATGGTAAGAAAGTTATTGGAAATAAATGGGTTTATAAAGTGAAGAAGCTTGCAGATGGAAGTATAGCCAGATACAAAGCTAGATTGGTGGTGAAAGGCTATGCCCAGACTTATGGCATAGATTATGATGAGACATTCAATCCCGTAGCTAAGATGTCAACTATAAGGACAATCATTGCTATTGCAGCTTCAAAAGGATGGACTCTAAGTCAATTGGATATAAAGAATGCGTTCTTGAATGGATACATATCAGATGAGGTATACATGGAACAACCTCAAGGGTTTATAGATTCCAGGTATCCAAATTTTGTTTGCAGGTTGAGAAGAGCATTGTATGGATTGAAGCAAGCTCCAAGAGCTTGGAACTATAGACTGGTGAAGTATCTCAATGATCTTGGATATCAAAGTTCAAAAGCAGACCCAAGTCTACTTATCAGAAGAACAGAGGAAGGTACAATCTACATTTGTATTTATGTAGATGACATTATAATCACAGGTACTTCAGATGAAGGAATCAAGGAGGTAAAGAGATTACTTGAAAAAGAATTCAAGATCAGTGACCTAGGAAAGTTATCATACTTTCTTGGAATGGAAGTTACTTATACAGATCATGGCATATATGTGTCACAAGAAAGGTATCTTCTGAACTTGTTGAAGAAGTTTGATATGGAAAATTGCAGAGAAGCTTCAACTCCACTTGAAGTTAATCACAAGCTCAGTAAATATGATGGTGCAGACTACAAAGATATGAGGAAGTATCAATCTCTTGTGGGTAGTTTGATTTATGCTACACTAACAAGACCTGATCTTAGTTATGCAGTGGGAGTCTTGTCACAATTCATGCATTGTCCAAAGGACCCACATTGGATTGCAGGTCAAAGAGTTCTCAGATATATCAAAGGAACTATAAAGGAAGGATTATATTATCCTTTTACATCAGATTTGAAGTTGAGAGCCTATAGTGATTCAGATTGGGCAGGTAATCAGGATGACAGAAGATCAACTCATGGTTACATGATATACATTGGTGATAAGCTTGTAAGTTGGTGTTCAAAGAAACAACATACAGTAGCATTATCATCAACTGAAGCAGAGTACAAAGGACTTGTGGAAGCAGCTAAGGAAGTCATATGGATGCAGACATTGTTCAAGAGCTTAGGCATTGATCAAGGTACACCTACAATACATGGAGATAATATGAGTTCACTTTATCTTGCAGCAAATCCAGTATTTCATGCAAGGACAAAGCACATAGAGATACAGTATCATTTTCTCAGAGAAAAGGTAATGGAGAAGGAGATTGAAGTGGAGTACATTTCTACTAAAGATCAGTTAGCAGACATAATGACAAAGAGCTTGGATGGTGTGAAGACCAGCAGATTCAAAAGCATGGCAGGAGTAAAAGAAAAGAAGATGATATGAAGAAACAGGGAATGTCAATTAGTGATTGAGGGAGAGCTGTTGGAGAAACAATCACTAATTGGTTATATATTTGAAGTTCAAATCTTAGGAAGAAAACCCCATGCCTATGTGAAGGGACAAATTCACAAGTGTATCATATTTGTAAAGTTAGTTCCCTTTAGTTCTAGAAGTTTTTTAAAATCACGAGATACGAAAATCTATATAAGTTAGTTTGTATCAACTGACGCGAAGAGAGAGAGAGAGAGAGAGAGAGAGCAAGAGAGAAGAAGTAGAAGAAGGAGTTCATTTTATACGACTGTGTATAGTCGGGCTTCTCTGAGCGAGAAGGCATCTGTAAAACTTCTGAGTTTTCATAGCTATGAGAAAGAACT
>CM035424.1:180831612-181219112 GCA_020310875.1 Ceratopteris richardii | reverse complement strand
TCTCTTCACAATTAGCTCAAGATTTTGATAATTGAGTATTGATCCTCAAAATTGGTAAAGGTTTTGGGTTGTTCTTGATATAGAGGTCCTCTAACATCAAGGTTAGCTTGTTCTTTTGGATATTAACGCTCTCCATCAGTGTTATCAGAGCAGGAATCATCAAAATTGAAGAAAGGAGGATTCTGACTGCTGCAGTCATACATAAATCAACACTTGAAGGTTCAAAAAGTGAAATTTTGAAGTGAAAGCTTAAGAAGGAGGCCAGAAGCTATCAAGAAGATCAAAAGGAACTTTATTCGAAGTAAAGGTACACTTATTCCTCATAAAGTTTGAAGAATTTAATACACAGGTGAAGAAAAGATGGGAGATTCTCTTTAGATAGAGAAATTTGATAGAGAAAACTATCCAGCGTGGTCAATGAGGATGGAAGATCATCTCATGAGCAAAGACTTAATAGGTTACATCATAGGTGAAGAAGAAAAACCACAATTCAGAGATCCTAGTGTTCCAACTAGGGATAAACTATCAGATTTGAAGACTTAGATGAAGAGAGATGCTCAAGCAAGGACAATTATCTACATGGGAGTCAATGACTACTTGCTACCTCATAATAGAGGACTAGAAAGTGCAAGTGACATATGGAATGCTTTGGAGGAGTGTAGCTCAGTGATGAGTAGCACCTCCTTTAATGTCAATCCGGGAAGACGTGAGGATGGTATGAAGACCTCGAGCAAGTGGAAGCACAAGTGCGTGAGTGAGAAGCACACAAACATGCACACACATACACACACACGCGCACACACAGAAAGACAAAGAGTGAGGAGCAATGGAGTTCTTAGATTACTTTCAAAGAGCTCTTACAAGTTCGTTTCAATTACAATCTAACCTCAAAAATGAGCTCTCTAGCTCTTTTTATAGTTTTTGACTAGCTTTGGCCCTGTCCAGACCTAGTGTCTGGCCTAGTTAAAAATTAGGTTCCAGGGCTTATTTGAGGGCTCAAACAAGATCTAAAAAATACGAAAATTGGCAGGTAGATACTTCTAAAGCTCCTCAAGCTCAAGGACTCCTTGGCTTGCACAAAATGGAGCTACAAAAAGATGAAATGGTATTTACAATGGTGTTTAGTGATGAGAATCACTTTTAATTGGTGTAGAGGTTTTGAAAAATTAAGGTTGCCTTGGTGCTAAATCTGCGTGAATGCTCATATGTACTTCTTCCTGAAGAAAATTATTGGCCTATTTGCCAGATCTTCGTTGACTCCCTTGTCTGCTGCTAACACCCCCCCCTCTCTCGCGTCTGTCGTCCCTGACAGACCCTTGTTGTGTGGGTTTTTGGATGTAGTACTCGACAACATCCTGCGCTAAGTGATGTTCGGCAATCCTCAATCCTTTGGCCAAATCGGTGAGTAGCGCATCCCAATCTACCGGCTCGGGAACCTCTGGATGTGGTATACGTAGCTTTTCGGAATGGAGAGCTTGTTCCACTGCAAACAACTGCAAGAGATGGGATGGTCTGGGAATGAATATCTCGGAGTGATATTCCCAGAATCCCGTGACAAACATCTCTTCAAACGTTTGTTTGAAGCATGCCGGTAGATATTTGATGCGAGCGTGCCATGCATACACAACATTAATCGATGGGGTTGTGCTCATGTCGTATACAAGGTCCTGATTACCTTTATTAAATCCTAATGCTGAGAGATGCGGTTCCTTGACATTTTTGAAGGTCCTGAAGGTGATCAACATAAGTTCGAAGATCTTCAGGCACATCTGAGTCATGACATCAGGTACATTCTTGAACCGGACCCCCCAATGTCGAATCGTCGAAATCATATATCCAATCGTAGGTGGGCCCTTCGGGGGTGCGAAGTACACATAATTGAGCCACTTCTCACATCCTTTAATTGTCAGCACTGTTTGTGTGTACTCCGGCCATGATCTCCTTCGAAATACAGGGCAATAGCATGGGTTATATTTGATGTACAAGGGCATGTTGTTCCATGTTCTGACCATTTCTAGGTATGTCTCAAGCAGTCGAATTCTCCACATCGGTTGGCGAATATGTCCCTGCTTGGCACTTTCTGGGATGTCGTCAGGTGCAAATTGGGTGGCAGAGGTGGGTTCCCTTGAGGTGTGGTGCTTGATTTCTGCATTATAATCCGCCATTAGCACGCAAAAAGGAACATACAGGTCATCTGATGGGCCGATCCACCTATGGTGTGAGAGATTCTAAAAATAATCAGATTTTATTACAACCTCCTCCAACTTTGACATCAAAGCAATTTGGACTGCCACCCTGTCATCATGCGTCGTGGCTACTTTCTCTAATTTTTGCATCCATTCAGGTGCCTCAATTTCAATTGTGTCCATGCCCTGTTCTGTTCGCTTACCCCCGGGTGTTGGCATCGGAACGTACGGATCCTCAAAAGTTTCCTCTACTTCGATTGGCACTAGGTCTTCAGGTTCTGGTTCTGCCAAGGGGGAGGGTTGTCGTTCATATACAAGCACTTTCTTTTGCAATTCTTCGAGTTGTGCTTTGAGCGCTGCTACTTCGTCAGCTGTGTCCGCTGTGGTTGGGACTTCTTTGGGTGGTGCTGGTTGAGCTGCCAATTGCCTTCGTAGTTCGTCTCTTTCCTTTTCTAAGGCTGCATGGGCTTCGAGGAGATCCGCATGGGTTTCCAATATGATCTGCATATTGTCCGAGGGAATAGCCTTAAATCTCTCCGGGTCAATTTCCTGTGGGGAACCTTCCATGGCTAACTCCAAGTTCTCTTCGTTTTGTGTCTGAAGCCGTCTATTTTCTTCTAGGGCTGCAGACATATGCTTCCGTAATAGAGCCTTGTTGCGGTGGAGCTTGAGGTTCTCTGTGATTTGTGAGTGTAGCAAATCATCCATATGTTGTCTTTCTTCTGCATCAGGCTGCGGTGGATTTGCCACAAGTTTCTCATGTTGTTCTTGCAATGCACTAAACTGCTGTTGTAACTGATGCTTTTCTTTCTCTAGATCAGTGAATCTTCCTTGTAACTCCTCATGTCGCCTGAACAAGCTTGTATGCTGAGCATCGAGGTGCTGATAGTGTTGTTGTAACTGAGACATGCACTGATGCATATTATTGAATACATTATTAATGGGGATGGATGCAGGGAGGGTGTAATGTGCAGAGGGGAAGGGAGAGGGGAAGGGAAGTGTGAATGCAGTGCTGGAAAATGGTGACGTGGGTGGTGGGGGAATGGGAGATTGTGGTGGCATGGGGGAAGGGAGAGGTGCGGTGGAAGGTGATATGTCCATAAAATCCGTGGTGTAAACGGAAGTGGGAGTGATTGTGAAAAGTGGAATTGTGGGTGCAGTGATTGTGGTGAATGTGTACAGTGGTGTGTGCAATTGTGAATGTGAACTACCCGAAAGTGTGAGTGGGGGGATGGGGATGTCAGTAGCTATCGTTAAGGTTACAGTGTTAGTGGAAGTATATACACGGGAGGTGTTGAGAGGGTGTGTGGGTTGATTGGCGGTTTGTGCTTCAGTCATGGCGGTGGGCTCGGAGGCGGTAATGGTGGTTGTTACATTGGTAATGGGAGGTGAATGTGGTGGAGAGGGAGGCGAAGGTGGTAAGGGAGGTGCGCTTGATATATGGGCTTCCTCGGTGTCGTGAGCGGTGTGTGCAGTGCCCGTGGTTGTGGGGGTGCCTTGTGGTCCTGATCCTAATACATTCATTTGTTTTCCCGTTCGTGGGGGGCGTCTTCCATATCTTTTCTCTGTCCTTCGTGATTGCGCTAGTGCAGTATGCACCGTTTCAGGTACTCCCAAAGCATCTGATATCATTTCCAGGGTGGCACGGTATTGCTCGTCCACGCCTTCCTCCTCCAGAATCTGGTTCATCAGGGCTTTACCTGCAGCTAATGATAGCCTGTGTTGCTCTTGGACTCGGTTCATCGTATCGTAGAGCTTCTTTAATGCATTAGTATAGGCGGGGGCACCTTCCAGTACTTGTAGGGCTTCCTGATCATACTCTTGTTCTTCTGCTTCTGATTGTCCACCCTGTGCCTCTTCATGTGCTTCTTCTTCATCGTCCACATTGACTACGTCCGGTTGGCTGGGCTGGGCTTGGTCTGGGGCAGTTTGCTGTCCACCAGCTTGCTCTGCTTCAACTTCCGCATTTACAGCGTCGATGATTCTAGCAACTTCTTCGTCCGTTAGATCCTCCAGAGTGAATCCATGCGGGAATTCCAGATCAGTCGGTACTGGTGGAAACACAAGGTTAGGGCCATCTGTGCTATGCCTGGGTAACCTGATAGTAAATGGTTGCACTCGTCGAGGAAGTCTTGGGGTTGTCTCAGGCGTTAGGGTTGCACCGCGAGCTTGTGCACAAGGCATCTGGATAGTGCCTCTTATCTTCTTTGAGGGAGGCCCCACAGCTGACAATCTACGCTGAAACTCCTGTGCTTTGGACCAAACGAGAGCCCTCTGCACCGGTACATCGTATGCGAGACATCTATATACAATTCTTGTAAGTGCACAGCAACCATACAACACAGACTTTTGCTTCTTATACCATCTCTGATGAGCCATATGAATCTTGTCGATAATCCAGTGGGGCATATTGATGGACAATTCAAAAGCATCCGCCAGGTAGAGGCTAAACCAGATCTTCTTGGGAGGCATTGTGAACCTGTCTTGCGCGGGGAATGCGAAGTGTTGCATGACCATACATAAATGAATGGCTATCGTAGGAGTCATTGCCACCATATCCTTTAGTTTTGTCAGATTCCTGTTCTTCATATTATCGGGGACCATGGTCTCCTTCTCCGTAGGAATGTGCATTCCGTGCATATCAAGAGCTTCTCTTACCAAGTTGATAGTCAAGCGGAAGCGCTTCAGCTCATTGCCCCTTGTGAGTGAGGGAAGCACAAAGGAACTGTATCCTTTTTTGTCTTTGCTGGGAGTGAGAGTGCTAATCAGGTATGAGCATCTTAGAAAATCGGGCTTTGGTAGTTGGAACTTGAAATAGTCATAGAGCCCAGCCTTCTTCCATATTGGCTTCAGTCCCTCGTTATTCTGTAGCTTTTCAAACTCTCTAGTAAAGAAGTGGTATCTGCCCCACCGTCCATTGAATTCTACTTCGGACTCCCACATATATGTGCCTTCACCCAGAGGTCCAGCAACGTCATTGAACCAGTGTGAAGCTTTGCCCACCGGCATGGTATGACCCTGTGGAGGATTCTGAATTGGTATGGCATGTAATGCCCATAATGCCACTGGTCTTTCCTTTAGTTCCTCCTCAACCGGAAGGCTTTCGATGTCCACCACTTGGGGGCTGGTGCCTGCCTGGGAGCTGGTTCCTACCGTATCGGCCATGTTACTTCTTGTTGCCTGTCTCTGTGAGAATATACAAACATGTGTTAATGTTGTACGGGACAAGAGAGAACTGTTGTTGTTCCCCTTACAATATTAACATGAGGGTCGGGAGCGAATAATGGGTTAGTACGTGCTCGATGCAAGTGTGTGTGTGATTAGTTGTTCGGTAGACCTAAGAGTTAAGTTTAGTGATGTAGTGTGATAGTGATGTGGTTAGTATGTTGACATGGATTTACAAATGCGATCCGGGGGTTTATTACAAGTCTTGGGCTGCCAAATGCAGCAGATAGGTTTTGCTCTAGGTTTCGTAGAGACTCTCGAGAGCTTTATAGGTGTGTCGGCTAGAAAATGAGGCTTTTTAGGAACCCATTTACAAGCGATTATTTTCGAGCTCATGGGCCTTGGTGTGTTCCTGATTGTTGAAAATGAGTGGATGCCAGCTGTGCGAGTGAATGGATCATACTGTATGGGATATGGTCTTGGTGTAGCTATTTGAGCCCGCATACAAGCCTTAGGCACCCAAATTTGTCTTGATTGTGGGCTAGCCTTCATCGACCTCTTGGGCACCCAAATAGACTTCACATTAGCAGAAGAACCTCTGAAAGACTTCTTATTAGTGTCGTGTTGTTGGTTACTAATAAGAGGCTTTGCCCGTGTGGTTGGCTTGAGTGCAACCGGGTATTCGCCTTTCCGCACCCACACTTGTTTCACTCGCTGAGACATTTTGCTGCGCAGGTACTTTTGATCTCCGACATAGGTAGTACTCTGCTTCTTCTGTCTTTGATCCACCTTTGGTTTCTGCCTCCCTCTGGCCTTTGGAAAAGAAGGGAGTTCCGTTGTGGTTCTGACTCCTTTTTTGAGATCTTCATTCTTCTGCGTCACATAGCCTTGGACAAGAACAGCATGGTCAGCTTCATGTGCACCCCTGGAAGGACCAGGAGTCTGTGCCTTTCCTAGTTCCTTGAGTGCTCCATTATTTAACTCCATTGTAATTCTAGTCTGATTCACCCATACCTAAAGAAGTCCACTTCTTAGGTCTAAGTTGACTGCTTGGTCATAAATCCAGTCTTGACCCAGGACAAGGGGTTCCGTGAGGTCCTCGTCTTGGCATACTAGCGCTTTAACTGTCATTGCCTCATCATGAATATAGAGGGGAAGTTCCACCTCGCCCATGCAAGGGGTTTCCACGCCTCCTAATCCTATGAGATATGCTTCCACAGGATCGACAGTTAGCTGTAACTCTTGACAGTAAGACGATTTAACAGCACTGGTGGCTGCGCCTGAGTCAATCAAGGCCCTTATAGTCCTTGCACTCTTTCCTTGCCCTATATCTAAGGTCATGAAAGGACGTCGGTCAGTTATTCTATGTGAGCTAACACATGAAACTTCACACATAGCCACGTCATATCCTTGATCTGCATATGCGTCTTGCCTAGGATGCTCTTTACCTTGTCTTCTTAGTTTCATTCTTCGTATGCGCTCTAGGGCTTCTGCTTGAGCTTCTTCTCGAATTCGCTTTTCTTCCTCTTTGCGCTTCTTAGCAGTGTTGAGTCGACTTAGCATTTCCTCTGTGAGAGGTTCCTGATACAACTTAACCCTGCATCCGCTAATATAGTTTGGGAGAACATCGCCTTCTAATGTGGCTAATTGCACAGCACCACTTGTCGAGATCCTATTGATGATCATGGGTCCATAGCCTCTCTTTTCTAGTTTCCTTGCGTGTTGTTTCAGTGTGTAGACTAAAACTAGATCTCCTGCTTTCAAGCCCTTATCCTTCACATGGGCATCAAAGTATGCCTTCTGTCGTTTCTTTGCCGCATATATCCCTGCAGCTGCTCTCAGTCTTGTTTCTCCTAATCGTTCAAGGTCAAAGATCCTAGAGGAGAGCTCATGACCTGTCCATTCGAGCTCTTGTGCTATTTTCAATGTAGGTATCAAAAAATCTAAAGGTAGCACCGCGTTTTGGCCAAATACCATCTGAAAGGGGGTGGCTTGGAGTACCGTTTTATAGGCGACTCGGTATGCCCAAACAGCATGGTGTAGCTGTTTGTCCCAATCAGAGCGTTTAGTGTTTACTAATTTTGTCAGTACATTGCATAGGATCTTATTAGTGCTCTCCGCTTGTCCATTAGCTTGAGGGTGATAGGGGGCAGACTTCTTATGTATTACCAAGAATTCTTGGAGCAGATTTTCAATAACTTCATTTAAGAAGTGAGTGCCTCTATCACTTACAAGCCCTATAGGTAGCCCATATCTTGTGAACACATTCTCAAACAAGAATTTAGCAGTTGTTTGAGCATCGTTCTTTGTCGTAGCCTTTACCTCTACCCACTTGGTTAGATAGTCTGTCGCAACTATGATGTATTCTGCATGAGAACCCTTAGCTGGGGGATTAATAGGACCTACGAAGTCTATTCCCCACTTAGAGAACGCACGTCCACCCATCATAGGTTTTAATGGCATCTCATCTTTTCGTATAGGATACTGAGTTCTCTGACAGACATCACACCGTTTCACATAGGTATGTGCATCCATGTGGAGGGTAGGCCACCAGAAGCCCGCAAATAATACTGCCTTGATCACCCGATCTGGTCCAAAATGTCCTCTTGCTACACCTTGGTGAGCAGTTTCCAAGATCTTAAGATATTCACTCTCATGGACACACAGTCTCAGGTAACCATCTTTACCGCGTTTGTATAGATTATCACCAATGAGTGAGTAATCCAGGGCTTCTTGTTCTAAACTCCTTTTCCTAGCCAGAGTCATGTCTGGAGGGAAGGTGTTTGTCCTCAGGAAGGATACTAGAGGTTCGCTCCAATCTGGCACAATGGATACTTGATAAAGAGTAGCGTGTTCCACAGGTGGTTTAGTGCAACAGATTGGGCATTCCTTGCACAACTTTTGGACATCAGCTTCCATAGTTGGCCAATGCACTCCTAGTCTCCTTAGGGTCTGTAGGGTTCGTTGTTTTGAATAGTGTTGCTCTAATGCACCTACATGTGCTAATTGCAACCATTTAGCGTACTCATCCTCTTCTACGCAACAAGCCAAGATCCCTTGATCTGTGTGCTTGTACATGCTTCCTGCCATGATGTGGTACTTTTGGGCTTTTACAACCTCTTTATTCCGTGTGTTTACCACTGGATGGTTAGGCCCGTATGTCAATACTGGTACCAATGGCTTAGCCCACTGCGGTACCACTTCCAAGTTAAACAAGTAAGCATCAGGAAGGTCATCTGATACTCCTTGTGGGGCTTCTCCAGATGTGAGCCTAGAGAGATGATCTGCTCTCAAATGAGTCCTACCTTTCCTTACCACAACCTCAAATTCATATTCCATTAGTAAGAGGAACCATCTTACTAATCTTCCTGTATTGCATGGCTTGTTCACGAGATATAACAATGCTTGGTGATCAGTAAAAAATTTAAACTTATTTGCAAGCAAATAGTGTCTAAATTTCTTGACTGCATATACCATGCCTAAGCCTTCTCTCTCCGTAGTGGTATAATTTCGTTCAGCTGCATTCAATTGTCTACTGGCATAGGCAATTGGAAGATCCATATTACCTTCACCCGTAGGTTGTGCAAGTACACATCCAATAGCATAATTGGATGCATCCACATGAACATGGAATGGCTTATTCCAAAATAGTGTGGTCAAGATTGGTGCTGAACATAATCGTCGTTTAAGCTCCTGGAAGGAATTCTCACATTCATCAGTCCACTCAAAGTTAGTCAGAAGTCCGTACATGGGCTTTGCAATGACAGCGTACATATGAATGAACCGTCGGTAGTAACCACAATGCCCCATGAAGGCTTGTACTTCCTTGACATTCCTTGGCCTAGGTAGCTCTGCTATGGCTCTCACTTTCTCTTCATCAGTAGATATGCCATTCTTTGACACTATGTGCCCTAGGATCTTGCCTTGCCTGACCATAAAAACACACTTTTCTGGGTTCAGGCAGACCTGATATTCTCGACATTTGTCAAAGATTTGTCTGAGTTCAGGAATATGGGTTTGTCTAATGTTGGAATGAGCACAAAGATCATCAACATAGACTTCTAAATTCTTCCTCAGGAACTCCTTAAACACATGGCACATCAGCCTTTGGAAAGTAGCTGGTGCATTGGTAAGCCCAAATGGCATTACACGAAAGGCAAATATACCCCACTCTGTGGCAAAGGCTGTCTTATGCTGATCCTCTGGAGCTATGGCTACTTGATTGTAGCCTGAAAATCCATCAAGGAAACTGTACACTTCCTTGCCTGCCACTCTTTCTAAGAGATGTTCTGTGATGGGAAGTGGATAGTTATCTCGAATCGTGGCTGCATTAACCTTTTTCAAGTTAATGCACACACGCAGCTTGCCATTCTTCTTGGGCACCACTACGATGGGGGATACCCATTCAGTGTGCTCAATTTCATAGATAAATCCAGCTTCAACCAGTCTATCTATCTCTTCTTTGATCTTAGCAGCGTAATTATTGTTATATGTGTAGGGCTTTTGCTTAGAGGGTTTAGCATCTGAGGTCATGGGGATGGTGTGTGAGCATATGTCAGGGTCAACTCCTTTCAAATCCTTGTAGCTCCAAGCAAATACATCTCTGTATTCCCTTAGCAAGGATATTAACGCGTGCTCTTCTTCCTCTGTTAGGTCATGGCCTATGTACGTGCATCTCTCCTCTCCTTCTTCTAGGGCCACAACTATTTTCTTGGTGGTTTCTTTGTTATCATAGGCCTCTCCTGCTTGAGCCTCTCGTTTAGGCATTCTTATCATGACTCTCCTGTCATCTACCTCATATTTCTTAAAATTTTCTGGGACCTCAAACAAAGATTCTTCCTCTTCTGGTGAGACTTCTCTCTTCTTCTGTTTCTTTCCTTCTTCCTTTGGGGTCACATGTGTGGCTAATCTTACATCATTTGTAAGCTCTCCATGCCTCTGGGGTTGAAATTCTACTTCATGGAAGTATTCTTCATCTGATGCAAAGGGTGGGTCCATGATGATTGACTCTAGGTCGGAGTCACTTGCATCCTCAAAGACATCAGGGCTAGGTTTGCATTCTTCTAGAACTGCCTCTCCCATGATTGGCTCTATGGAGAAGACTGAAATATCATAGCCATCCTCATCACAGTGAGGTGTCCATTGTTCTTCATTGATGGCTACGTCCATTGTTGCTAGGATTTCTGCCCAGCCATGGGGTTCAAATTCCTCATCAGGAAAAACTACAGGTGCATAGGCTGGGTCTTGAATTGATCTATGTGTTTCTTTTGCACCTACCTCTCTGGCTTTCTCTCTCTTCTCTTCTTCTACTGCGACCTTGCACATCCATAAATGAGTGTCTTCATGCATCCATGAGGATCCAGACCCTATGGAATGCACAGATTCCGTGTCCTCTTTGGCTCTATGGATGGGATTCCATTGGATTGGAGGGACATCTCTATGAGAGTAATCCTTGAGATTGACCTTGGTCGTAACACCTAAGTGTTGCAGGTACAAGGAATTAGTTCCCCAATCCTGTACCACTTGCAACTGTCGCATGAATGGTCGTCCCAAAATCATCTCATAGGCATGATTTTTGCTAAAGTCACATATAGCAAAGGTATGTTCAAACTCGACACCACAAGTGGTGAGAGTTATTCCTTCTAGCAATCCTAGGGGTCTCTCTATGTGACCATCGGCCATCTGCAATTTCATTCTCGTTGGCCTGAGTGCCGGCTTGCCCCAACGCTTCCATAGAGAGGTGGTGGCAATTGCAACTCCTGCACCTGAGTCCAAAATTGCCTTAGTGGTGTACTCCTGATAAGTAATGGGAAGATAGGTGTTCCCTTCTTCACCTTCACACATGTCTCCTATCTTATCCAAGGGTATTTCTGGCACTGTCCTATGTGATCCCACCTGGGAACGAGATTTTGCTATCTCAGGTACTTGTTTGGTTACATGTTTCCACGATTCAGGTCTAACCTTGAGTAGCTCTTCTAACTTGAGATTGCACTGCACGTTAGTGTTCTTCACTACCTCTGTGTTCCTAGGTATGACCGAATCTTCGTTTCTTACCATGACTGTGGGTGCTCTCATACATGTGGACTTGGCTTCCCATGGGCCCGTGAAATGGGGTAGCTCTTGTATGGAATTGGATTCAAAGTCCAATCTCTCGTGAGACTGAGCACTCTCATGTTCCCCGTAAATAGATGGGATGTCGTGTGGGAATTGGTCGTGTGCATCATCCACAAGTTCAAAGGGAGGGGCGACTTCACTTTCGTTATCCCATTTATCTTCTTGAATTTCTCGTAGGAAGTCTGGTGCAAACCGATTCATAGAAGAAGAAGTGTCTGGCTCCGTAGAATTAGGCACATAAGCAACCTGGGAAGGAGGGCTTATTCTATCTTTGGCTCTTTCCTCGCTCTCATAAATGTTTGGAGCACAAGCTTCCTGGGGAGGATTACTTATTCTATTACTTTTCCGAACAGGCTCATATGCTCCCTGAGAAGGAATGTAGGCAACCTGTGGAGGTACGTGAGCTTTCGAGGGAGGCTCATCTGCCTTTTGGGGGGAAAGATAAGCTTCTTGAGGAGGCACATGGGCTTCCTGAAGAGGCTGGCTGATCCGTTCTCTTGCCCTTTCCTTTCTTTGAGGGGCAGGTTCCTTTTCTGATTGTGCAATTAGCCTCTCTATTCTTTCTAGCAGTCCGTCAAAATGTAACTGCGTCTTAGCTGAGCTAGAGATGTTAAAGAGGCGACTAGCTTCAAACATGGTCTGAGCCAATTCCACCATTTTGGCACAAATTTTAGTTCGTTCAAGCTCTAGCTCGGCTCTAGGGTAGCATTTTTCATGATCGGTTATGGTTGGCCCTTCTTGGATTCTGGCCTGATATGCTTTAAGCATCATATTAAGGTCCTCGGGAGTGGGATCTGCTAGGACTGATCCTACTCTTGGGGGTGGTGAGTTTAGGTGAGGCGGGTTGGAAGGTGGCTGGTCAAATGGCGATGGGAACGGTGGTGGCGGGGTAGTGTGAGAGGGAGTTTGAGATGTGAGTTCAGTTATCCTGGCTTTGGTTTCTCTTATGCTTTCCTCAAGTTCACTCATCTTTTTAGCCCATTGTCTTTTCATTCTTTCTCGACTATCTTTCCACGCTCTAGTCCTTTTCTTGGTTATGCTCTCAGTTTCACTAGCTGTTGGGCTCTTTTCTTGGTCTACCCCTTGGTTTTGCTGCAATGCTTGAGCTCTAGTGACTACCTGTACTGGTGCGGTGGAAGTCACGCTCCCTGTGGAGTCTACCACTAATCCCACAACGTTGATAGGAGTGATTTTTGGCATGTTATTGGGATTTTTAGGGCAATCTCGTAAGAGATGCTCTTTTCCACAATCTTGGCAAAAGCCTGGGATCGTCACTGACTGGGGTTGTGTAGGTGGAGGTAAGGGACAATCACGAATGAAGTGATCTCCTTGGCATCTGTAGCACGGTCCTCTTGGGAATGGAGGTCTTACCTGCCTAGGTTGTGGCCTAGGGTTGGGGTTGGCGTACATGGCATTTGCGTAATCCGTTTCCCAACTAGATTCATTTGGCTCTTCACTATAGTAAGACTCACCATGTTCAGGAGACTGCATGAAGTAAGCCTGGGGACTCTCAACATGCGTAGAATCAAAGCTATGGTCACTGGGATCACTTTCTGAAAGCAATGGTGTTATGGGGACTATAGCTCGGTTTAGGTTTTCTTCTGCTGCTGCATACTTTACAGGGATTAGGTTGGGTGGAGCTGGAGGTTGTTGGGCTAACACAGGCTGAGGTCTTTGTTGGGCTTGGTATTGTGGTTGGTAGGTTTGTTGAGGTCTAGCATACTGTTGTGGTGGGTATTGGTTTTGGTATCTGCCTTGTTGAGGGTATGGCTGAGGGTAGGCTTGCCTAACTGCTTGCTTGTTGTATGGGCAGTCTTGTGCTGTGTGATTTGTGTATCTTTGTTCGATAGTGCAGTACTGGCTACTAGGGTTTACTTGGGGTTGAGCCATAATGGGACATACATTCGCCATGTGGTCGCCACCACAAGTGTAGCATCTCTTCACAGGGGCAAATCTCAGAGTTTGTTTGCTAGAGACACCTAATTTCTGAGCCACTTTCTCTGCCAGTTCCTCAATTGATGTGGATTGCGTGGAAGAGTGACCAGATGCACTATCTGAATCTTTGTAGATTTTAGAAAGCTCTAGTTCTTCCCATAGGTTATCTTCAATGTCAATGCACATGCGTACACACTCTTCTATAGTCCTAGGGTCCTTCAGATACACATAAGATCTCAATTTCGTACTCAGCAATCCATCCAAGAATAAGGCTACTTGTTTAGCTAGTGTAGGTAGCTCTGAAACAGGACATCTCTCAAGATATTGCCTAAATCTTCTTCCTGCAAGTCTCACGGTCTCTTGAGAGGTTTGCTTGAAGCTGTGAATCAGTGAGGAGGTATTGTGTCTTATGCCACTCTTAGAGAACTCTACGATGAAAACCTCTAGGAGTTGGTCTATGCTCCTGAACTGTCGCTCATCCAATGGCTGAAACCATGTAAGTGCTGTGTTCCTAAGAGTTAGACCGAAGGCATTGTACTGCGTGAATAGATCCTCCACTTGTTCGGCTCTCAAGACTTGCTTGAACTCCGCCACATGATCATAGGGATCTCCTGTGCCATCAAAGTAATTCTTCATGGACTTAACTAGCTGGGTTGGTCTCAAAGTTCTTGTGTGCTCTCTAGGTCTCGGCAGAGGGAATCCATCCACATTTCTCTGATTCCTGTGAGCTCTAAGTAACTCAGGTTCTACTCTATTTGTTTCCGTCCTCGTTCTTTCTCTGCCCACGGGGTTGGCAAAGCTTACTTCTGGTCTATCTCTACTTCTGTCTCTTTGCATTCCATGAGCTTGGGATGTTCCAGCTCCAGGGTGACCATAGGATACATTCGATCTTGGTTGGGGGAAAATGAATTCACCCTTCCAAGTGTAAGCATGTCTATCATTTTCTGTCACCACAAAGATCCTTTCCGAAGTGTGATCTAAGTAGGTCACTCTACCTGGGCTATCCGGATCCTTAAACTCATAGATCATGACAGTTCCTATATCAGTTGGCTGATTAGATTTATATCTCCAAAAGGCTTCGTCCGTTTCTCGATTGAGGAGCAACTCTATGCTCTTGTTGTCTTGGGGAACCCACTCAGGCGTGATAATCCTAGTGAGAACAGATTTGCCTCGAGGGGTTCTAGGTTCCGCACCCATGTTTCCTTGTTCCAAGTCACCTAAGTCCGCTTCAGGGATTACATTTCCAAATTCATCTGTCCTATCTGGGTGACTGGTGACTACGTATATGGTTCCTTCCTTGTCCAGGTATGCACCGTTTTCAAATTTGACAGCTGGGTGCTCCAATCCAATGGATTGATCAGGATTCCTAATCTGTACCACAGATCTTCCTAGGCCGTCCTCATAGATGCTAGCACCTAATCGGTTGGTCCTAAGGTATTCCAACTGTGTTTTGTAAGGGCCTTCTACCCTGTGCAAGTATGGCACTCCTGAACTTCCTGTAGGTCTGTCCATGCCTTGAGACATCTCTGATGCACTAGTCTCAGAGCTAGGGTAGTACGAGTGGTGGCTCAACTGCTGGGCCCAAGACCTAGCAGTGTGGTTAATACTAGCCTCTGAAGACCTAAGGCTTTGTCTCTCCCTTACAAGATGTCGTCCTGATCTAAGGTTCATATGCCTATCTAAGCAGCCCAATTCTTGCCCAGAGTACAACCTCGTTGCCGATCAATTGGTCTCAGTTACTTGATTCGTTTTTAGTGAGTTTTTATGTTTATGATCTTATCTGGTATTGCGTCGTCAGGAATACTTGAGTATTTTCCGTACTTGGAATTCATCGTTCCACGTAAGGTTCTTTTCCTTTATGTTATCGACAATACAGAGATTAGGTTTTTAGCTTGAACTTGAGTTTTTAGGTAGTCCTCAACTTGATACCTGCCTATCGTTGCCCTGACTTACCTCTAGCACTATTCGTACTTAGCCTGAGCTAAAAAATGACAGAGGGAGTTGAGAATATTCCAACCTTTTGTTTCCTGCTTGGTTGCCCTTGAATGCCCAGGAAGTGTGTTCCCAAGCTTGCACTTACACTTGCTTAGAATGCCCTTCGATGCTCTCAATAGATCTGTAGGAGTTCCAAAGTTAGCTTTAAGATTTAAATTCCAAAGACAGAACCAATGATTTCCATTCCTGAAGCACCAACACTAATTTGTATAGAGATTTTTAAGAAAACAATTCTAAAGACCCCTGACTTTGATTCCCCTGGGTATGGTCAACTTCAAATACCCTATCTGAAAATCAACGCATTATCTTTATAAAAAACAGTTGAGGGCGTGTAGTATATGCCACGAGCTTTCCAACAAGCCCTAGAGCTCAAAAAATGGATTTCGTATGAAAAAGTTATGACTGTTCAGGGTTTAGGGGGTTAAAACAAGATTCAATCTGGCTGACAAATCCTAGGAATTTCTCCCAATCACAAGTGTAGGAACCTCCAATGTGCTAATGGATTGACTATTTTGCCCCAACTTATCTCAATTTTGAACAAAAACAAAACCCTAATTTTTGGCCGAAAAGCCTGTCAATCGTGATCGACAGGTCTGTCAATCGCGATTGACAGAGGTGTCCGTCGGGCCTGTCAATCGCGATCGACGGTGTCAATCGCGATCGACAGAGTCGATCGTGGCTGTCAATCGCGATCGACGGTATCAATCGCGATTGACACGTTTTCCGGATTTTTCGCCGAAATTTCAGTCAATGGGGGGCCTATCAGTCGCGATGGACACGTGGCTACGCGCAAAAGTCAATCAATCGTTGAATTTCAATCAATCGCGATTGACGGTGTCAATCGCGATTGACAGAGGTGTCGGTCGTGGCTGTCGATCGCGATCGACGGTGTCAATCGCGATTGACAGGATCCTACGTGGCAGTCTGTCGGTCGTGAAGTCTGTCGATCGCGATCGACGGTGTCAATCACGATTGACAGGGTCTGTCGGTCGCGATTGACAGTATCAATCGCGATTGACAGAGGCTGTCGGTCACGATTGACAGAAAAACACGGAATTTTTCTACTGTTTTAGGTGATTTGGGATGTGCTCATCATGCTTGTGCTAGTGGTGCACTTTGTTTTACCAAATGATCGAAATTTCTGTCAATCGCGATCGACAGAGGCTGGCGACTGCGAGACAGATTCGACGAGTTTCGTACCTGCGCAGAGAGCTGGGGATGATGATTCAGCAAGTACCTGCAAAAAGCTCAAGAAACATGCAAGAAAACACACACACAATATCGCTCTCTCACTCTCTCTCACAAGTGGAATGAGGGAAATGAGGTGGAGATGGAGATATGATCAAAAAACAGAAATTTTCGCGATGATGGAGATGGAGGTGGGAGATGGTGATGATGATGATGGTGATGAAGATGGTGAAGAAAGTAAAAGAAAATCGATGAGAGTGAAGAAAATACCTACAATTCCAACGCGTCAACTCTACGTCTTACCATCACACGCTCGTCCTCAAAGCTCGATCCCCGGCAACGGCGCCAAAATTTGGTGTAGCTCAGTGATGAGTAGCACCTCCTTTAATGTCAATCCGGGAAGACGTGAGGATGGTATGAAGACCTCGAGCAAGTGGAAGCACAAGTGCGTGAGTGAGAAGCACACAAACATGCACACACATACACACACACGCGCACACACAGAAAGACAAAGAGTGAGGAGCAATGGAGTTCTTAGATTACTTTCAAAGAGCTCTTACAAGTTCGTTTCAATTACAATCTAACCTCAAAAATGAGCTCTCTAGCTCTTTTTATAGTTTTTGACTAGCTTTGGCCCTGTCCAGACCTAGTGTCCGGCCTAGTTAAAAATTAGGTTCCAGGGCTTATTTGAGGGCTCAAACAAGATCTAAAAAATACGAAAATTGGCAGGTAGATACTTCTAAAGCTCCTCAAGCTCAAGGACTCCTTGGCTTGCACAAAATGGAGCTACAAAAAGATGAAATGGTATTTACAATGGTGTTTAGTGATGAGAATCACTTTTAATTGGTGTAGAGGTTTTGAAAAATTAAGGTTGCCTTGGTGCTAAATCTGCGTGAATGCTCATATGTACTTCTTCCTGAAGAAAATTATTGGCCTATTTGCCAGATCTTCGTTGACTCCCTTGTCTGCTGCTAACAAGGAGCATTTCCAAAATACTACAAAGTCAAGGAAGGCATCTTTGTGGGAAAAGTTTACCACATTCTAGAAGAAGGCCTCTCAATCTATTTCTGATTATGTAACAAGGATGAAGGACATTGCAGATGCATTGGGAGCCATTGATGAAGATATTGAGGAGGATAAATTGGTACGGCAAATCCTTACAGGTTTGAGAGGAGATGAGAAATGGAAGCCATTCATTTTGTCTACTAAACTGTCATTAGATCATTTCACTCCTGATTTAAATCAGTTGCCAGGATACATGCTAACTTTTGAGCAGGATGTCAAAGCTGATGGTGATAAGAGTGCAGGTTAAGCAGTGTATTCAAAGGATAAGAAGAAGAATAGCGAAGGAAAGCAACAAGCAAATGAAGATGAAGGCACAACTAGCCAAGCCAACTTCCTAAGAGGAAGAGGAGGTGGCAAAGGTAGAGGAAGAGGTAGAAGCAATAAAGATGGAGCCAAAGCTTGCTGGATTTGTGCTAAGACAAATCACTTAGCTCATGATTTTTGGAATAATAATCAGAATAATGGAGGATATAATCAGAACTTTAATTCAAGAGGAAGAGGTGACAGAAATTAAAGAGGTAATTTCAGAGGTAGAGGTAGTAGAGGTTACTTTGGAAGAAATGTAGCTAGAGGTTTCCAAAGTCAATCCTACAACAATACCTACTACAATTATGCTTCAAATCAGAAGGAGGATTCAACCTTGATTATGAATGCAACTTGTGAAAGGCAAAGTGAAGACCAAAGAGTCTTCTACATTGACTCAGGGTGTAGCAATCACCTGAGTGGCAACATAGCTTTGATGACTGATTTGGAAAATAAGGTAACTAATCATGTAGTTCAAATAGGTGACAATACAAAGCATAATATGAAGTCAATTGGATCAGTGAAGGCCAAGGATGGAAGTTCTCTCTTGAGTAAAGTTCTGTATGTTCCTACTTCCAAAGAATTTGATAAGTGTAGGGCAAATTGTTGAAAAAGGTTATGAAGTAAGGTTCACCAATGATGGAGTTTTTGTGGTAGACCCTAGCAATGGGTATAAACAAATTGTTTTAGGGAAGAAAGAAGCAAGACTCTTCACATTGAAGATTCAAGGTAATGTTGGTCATGCCTTGTTCACTTATGTAGGACATAAGATCTTTGAGTTAGATCTTTGGCATAAGAGGCTTGGACATTTTAATGAAAGAGGTATTAAAGATATGGTTAACAATGGTTCAGCACTTGGATTGCCTAATGTTGTAGGTCAACATATGACATACAGATGTGAGGCATGTCAATTAGGTAAGGCTCATAAGCAATCATATTCTAAGCATGGTTTCATGTATTCAGAGAAGCTTGAATTGGTACACACAGATGTATGGGGACCATCAAAGGGTTTCCGTATAAATGGTTCAAGATATTATGTGATTTATGTTGATGATGCTACCAGGTGGATCACTATCTATGTGATCAAAGATAAATAAGAGGTATTTAATACATTCAAACATTATCATGTGTATGTAGAAAGAATCACTGGTCAAAAGTTGAAGAGACTAAGATCAGATGAAAGGGGAGAGTATTTCTCTAATGAGTTCAGTGATTACTTATGGAATGCAGGTATAAAAAGGGAAGTTAGTTGCAGGTATGCTCCTCAACAAAATTGTGTAGCAAAAATGAGAAATAGAACTCTTGTTGAGTTTGCAAGATCAATGATGAAGGAGCAAAATTGTCCCAATTATTTGTGGGATGGGGCTATAAATACAACTACATATTTGGTTAATAGGTTACCACGTAAAGCTTTACAGGGTATGACACCATATGAGGCATGGTGGGGTAAGAGACCTACCTTAGATCATTGCAAAGTGTTTGGATGTTTGGCCTATGCATATGTGCGTCTTAGTTGAGGCATAAATTGGAACCTAAAGCTGAAAAGTATGTGTTCATTGGATATGATGATAAGCAAATGGGATATCGATTGTGGAGTCCATCCATGTTGAGAGCAGTATGGGCACCCAAGGAGTGACTAGACAAGGAAGCTAGCGGAGAGAGTCAGAGCGAGGTGAAGGAGTAAGTAGACAAAGCAGTCGACGCAAATCTGGCAGATAGGCCCTTCAAAATTTTCCAAATCAACATCTTTATAACAGTGATCCTTATCACTAACAATCATTGTAAATACCATTTCATATTTTTGTAGCTCCATTTTGTGCAAGCCAAGGAGTCCTTGAGCTTGAGGAGCCTTAGAAGTGCCTACATATCAATTTTCATAATTTTTAGACTCCGTTTAAGCCCTCAAATTGGCCCTGGAACCTAATTTTTAACTAGGCCGGACACTAGGTCTGGACAGGGCCAAAACCTAGTCAAAAACTATAAAAAGAGCTAGAAAGCTCATTTTCAAGGTAGATTGTAATTGAAACGAACTTGTAAGAGTTTCTTGAAAGTAATCTAAGAACTCCATTGCTCCTCACTCTTTGTCTTGCCGTGTGTGCGCGTGTGTGTGTATGTGTGTGCATGTTTGTGTGCTTCTCACTCACGCACTTGTGCTTCCACTTGCTCGAGGTCTTCATACCATCCTCACATCTTCCCGGATTGACATTAGAGGAGGTGCTACTCATCACTGAGCTACACCAAGTTTTGGCGCCGTTGCCGGGGATCGAGCTTTGAGGACGAGCGTGTGATGGTAAGACGTAGAGTTGACGCGTTGGAG
This sequence comes from Ceratopteris richardii, assembly GCA_020310875.1. Taxonomy (NCBI): domain Eukaryota; kingdom Viridiplantae; phylum Streptophyta; class Polypodiopsida; order Polypodiales; family Pteridaceae; genus Ceratopteris; species Ceratopteris richardii. The sequence goes on along the minus strand of CM035424.1, from coordinate 181,198,844 downwards.
TTGTAGGTATTTTCTTCACTCTCATAGATTTTCTTTTACTTTCTTCACCATCTTCATCACCACCATCATTATCACCATCTCCCACCTCCATATCCATCATCGCAAAAATTTCAGTTTTTACTATATCTCCTTCTTCTCTTCATTTCCCTCATTTCACTTGTGAGAGAGAGCGAGAGAGCGAACTGTCGTGTGCTATCTTCTGTATGCTTTTGGAGTTTCTTGCAGGTGTCAGCATCATCATCCCCTCCAGCACGTCACGCAGGTACGGAAATGTGCAGAACTGTCTCGCAGTCGCCGACTTCTGTCCATCGCGATTGACAGAAATTTTCACCTTTTGGTAAATCTGAGTGCACCACAGTAGACTAGAGACCCTGCACACCACATTCCCACAAAAATTTCTGAAAAATTTGCAAAATTTCAGTCCATCGCGATTGACTGAACCTTTGTCCATCGCGATTGACTAACTGTCCGTCGCGATTGACTGAACCCTCTGTCCATCGCGATTGACTCCTGTCCATCGCGATTGATTGAACCCTCTGTCCATCGCGATTGACTGAACCCTCTCTCCATCGCGATTGACTGAAACCTTTGTCCATCGCGATTGACTGGCCCTCTGTCCATCGCGATTGTCTCCTGTCCGTCGCGATTGACTGGCCTTCTGTCCATCGCGATTGTCTCACCTCTGTCCATCGCGATTGACTCCTGTCCGTCGCAATTGAGTGAAACCTCTGTCCATCGCGATTGACTGAAACCTCTGTCCATCGCGATTGTCTCCTGTCCGTCGCGATTGACTCCTGTCCATCGCGATTGACAGCCCTGTCCATCGCGATTGACAGCCAATTTGGACAAATTTTTTAGGGTTTTTAAATTGAGAAAATGGACTAATTGTGGGCATAAACATCTTACTCTAGAGCACATAAGGAGGCCTTAGGAAACCAACCTGGGGGAAACCTATTGCACAGTGATCCTGTTTGAACCCTGTCTTAACCCCAGAACCCTGAACGGTCATAACTTTTTCATACGACATCCATTTTTTGAGATCTAGGGCTTGTTGGAAAGCTTGTTTTTTATAAAGATAATGCGTTGATTTTTTGCTAGGGTATTTTGAAGTTGACCATACCCAGGGGGATCAAAGTCAAGGGTCTTAAGAAATGTTTTCCTAAAATTCACTAGGCAAATTAGTATTTGTGCTACAAGAATGAGAATCATTGGTTTTGTCTTTGGAATTTAATTATGAAAGCTAACTTTGGAACTCTACAGATCTATTGAGAGCATCGAAAGGCGTTCAAAGCAAGTGTAAGTGCAAGCTTGGGAACACACTTCCTGGGCATTCCAGGGCAACCAAGCAGGATAGAAAAGGTTGGAAACTTTCAACCCTCTTTGTCAATTCCTAGTTTAGGCTAAGAACGACTTGAGGTAGGAGTAAGTCAGGGCAACGATAGGCAATTATCAACTTGAAGCAGACTTAAAATCTCAAGTTCAAGCTAAGGACATTATCTTTGTACTATCGAGAACTTTAAAGGAAAAGAACTTAACGTGGAACGAGCAACTCTAAGTGCGGAACTACACTCAAATATACCTTGCGACGTGATATCAGACAAGAATTTTAACACAGGAGTCAACTAAAAAGAATCAAGTAACTGATACAAAAGAACTCTACAACGAGGTTGTACTTGGGCAAATTTGGGTTATTCGATTAAGCTTATGAACCTTAGATCAGGGCGACATCTAGGGAGAGAGAGACAAAGCCTTAGGTCTTCAGAGGCTAGTGTCAACCACACCGCTAGGTCTTGGGCCCAGCAGTTGAGCCACCACTCGTACTACCCTAGCTCTGAGACTAGTGAATCAGAGATGTCTCAAGGTATGGAGAGACCTACAGGCAGTTCAGGAGTGCCATACCTGTACAGGGTGGAAGGCCCTTACAAAACGCAATTGGAATACCTTAGGACCAACCGATTAGGTGCTAGCATCTATGAGGACGGCCTAGGAAGATCTGTGGTACAGATTAAGAATCCTGATCAGTCCATTGGATTAGAGCACCCAGCTGTCAAGTTTGAAAATGGAGCATACTTAGACAAGGAAGGGACAATGTATGTAGTCACCAGTCATCCAGATAGGACTGATGAATTTGGGAACGTAGTCCCAGAATCGGACTTAGAGGACCTAGAGCAAGGAAACATGGGGGTAGAACCAAGGACCCCTCGAGGGAAGTCTGTCCTTACAAAGATTATCACACCCGAGTGGATTCCCCAAGACAATAAGAGCATAGATCTTGTTCTGAATCGAGAAACTGAAGAAGCCTTTTGGAGATACAAATCTGATCGACCATTTGATGTAGGAACAATCACGATCTATGAGTTTAAGGATCCTGATAGCCCAGGTAGAATGACCTACTTAGATCACGCTTCGGAGAGGATCTTTGTGGTGACAGAAAATGATAGGCATGCTTACACTTGGAAGGGTGAATTCGTTTTTCCCCAACCAAGATCGAATGTATCCTATGGTCACCTTGGAGCTGGAACATCCCAAGCTCATGGAATGCAAAGAGACAGAAGCAGAGATAGACCAGAAGTAAGTTTTGCCAACCCAGTGGGCAGAGAAAGAACGAGGACGGAAACAAATAGAGTAGAACCTGAGATACTGAGAGCTCACAGGAATCAAAGAAACGCGGATGAGTTCCCTCTACCCCGACCTAGAGAGCACACAAGGACTTTGAGACCGACTCAGCTAGTGAAGTCCATGAAGAATTACTTCGATGGCACTGGAGATCCATACGATCATGTGGCTGAGTTTAGACAAGTCCTGAGAGCCGAACAAGTGGAGGATCTATTCACGCAGTACAATGCCTTTGGTCTGACCCTTAGGAACACTGCCCTGACATGGTTTCAACCACTAAATGAGAGGCAGTTCAGGAGCATAGACCAACTCCTAGAGGCTTTCATTATTGAATTCTCTAAGAGCGGCATCAGACATAATACCTCCTCGTTGATTCATAGCTTCAAGCAAACCCCTCAAGAGACTGTGAGACTGGCAGGACGAAGATTTAGGCAATATCTTGAAAGATGCCCTGTCCCTGAGCTACCCACGCCAGCTAAGCAAGTGGCTTTATTCTTGGATGGATTGCTAAGTACCAAATTAAGATCATATGTGTACTTGAAAGACCCTAGGACCATAGAAGAGTGTGTACGCATGTGCATTGACATTGAGGATAACCTAGGGGAGGAGTTAGAGCTTGCCAAGATATACAAAGATTCTGATGGTGCCTGTAACCTCCCTTCCACGCAATCCACGTCAATTGAGGAACTTGCAGAGAAAGTGGCTCAGAAATTAGGTGTTTCTAGCAAACAAATTCTGAGATTTGCCCCTGTGAAGAGTTGCTACACTTGTGGTGGCGACCACATGGCGAATGTATGTCCCATTATGGCTCAACCCCAAGTGAATCCTAGTAGCCAGTACTGCACTATAGAACGAAGATACACAAATCAAACAGCACAAGACTGCCCATACAACAAGCAAGCGGTTAGGCAAACCTACCCTCAGACATACCCTCAACAAGGCAGACACCAGAACCAGTATCCACCTCAGCAGTATGCTAGGCCTCAACAAACCTACCAACCCTACCAAAACCAACAAAGGCCTCAGCCTGTGCTAGCACAACAACCCCCAGCTCCAGCTAATGTGATTCCGGTAAAGTATGCTGCTGCAGAAGAAAACCTGAATAGAGCTATAGTCCCTATAACACCAATGCTTTCAGAAAGTGATCCCAGTGACCATAGTTTCGATTCTACGCATGTTGAGAGTCCCCAGGCTTACTTCATGCAGTCTCTTGAACATGGTGAGTCTTACTATAGTGAAGAGCCAAATGAATCTAGTTGGGAATCCGATTACGCAAATGTCATGTACGCAAACCCCAACCCTAGGCCTCAACCTAGGCAGGTAAGACCTCCATTCCCAAGAGGACCGTGCTATAGATGCCAAGGAGATCACTTCATTCGTGATTGTCCCTTACCTCCACCTACACAACCCCAGTCAGTGACGATCCAAGGCTTTTGCCAAGATTGTGGAAAAGAGCATCTCTTACGAGATTGCCCTAAGAACCCTAACAATATGCCAAAAATCACTCCTATTAATGTTATTGGGTTAGTAGTAGACTCCTCAGGGAGTGTGACTTCCACTGCTCCAGTACAGGTAGTCACTAGAGCTCAAGCATTGCAGCAAAACCAAGGGGTAGACCAGGAAAAGAGCCCAACAGCTAGTGAAACTGAGAGCATAACCAAGAAAAGGACTAGAGCGTGGAAAGATAGTCGAGAAAGAATGAAAATACAATGGGCTAAAAAGATGAGTGAACTTGAGGAAAGCATAAGAGAAACCAAAGCCAGGATAACTGAACTCACATCTCAAACTCCCTCTCACACTACCCCACCACCACCTTTCCCATCGCCATCCGACCAGTCACTTTCCAACCCGACTCACCTAAACCCACCACCCCCTAGAGTAGGATCAGTCCTAGCAGATCCCACTCCCGAAGACCTTAATATGATGCTTAAAGCATATCAGGCCAGAATCCAAGAAGGGCCAACCATAACCGATCATGAAAAATGCTACCCTAGAGCCGAGCTAGAGCTTGAACGAACTAAAATTTGTGCCAAAATGGTGGAATTGGCTCAGACCATGTTTGAAGCTAGTCGCCTCTTTAACATCTCTAGCTCAGCTAAGACGCAGTTACATTTTTATGGACTGCTAGAAAGAATAGAGAGGCTAATTGCACAATCAAAAAGGAACCTGCCCCTCAAAGAAAGGGAAGGGCAAGAGAACGGATAAGCCAGCCTCTTCAGGAAGCCCATGTGCCTCCTCAAGAAGCTTATCTTTCCCCCCAAAAGGCAGATGAGCCTCCCTTGAAAACTCACGTATCTCCACAGGTTGCCTACATTCCTTCTCAGGGAGCATATGAGCCTGTTCGGAAAAGTAATAGAATAAGTAATCCTCCCCAGGAAGCTTATGCTCCAAACATCTATGAGAGCGAGGAAAGAGCCAACGATAGAATAAGCCCTCCTTCCCAGGTTGCTTATGTGCCTAATTCTACGGAGCCAGACACTTCCTCTTCTATGAATCGGTTTGCACCAGACTTCCTACGAGAAATTCAAGAAGATAAATGGGATAACGAAAGTGAAGTCGCCCCTCCCTTTGAACTTGTGGATGATGCACACGACCAATTCCCACAAGACATCCCATCTATTTACGGGGAACATGAGAGTACTCAGTCTCACGAGAGATTGGACTTTGAATCCAATTCCATACAAGAGCTACCCCATTTCACAGGTCCATGGGAAGCAAAGTCCACGTGTATGAGAGCACCCACAGTCATGGTAAGAAACGAAGATTCAGTCATACCTAGGAACACAGAGGTAGTGAAGAACACTAACGTGCAGTGCAATCTCAAGTTAGAAGAGCTACTCAAGGTTAGACCTGAATCGTGGAAACATGTAACCAAACAAGTACCTGAGATAGCAAAATCTCGTTCCCAGGTAGGATCACGTAGGACAGTGCCAGAGATACCCTTGGATAAGATAGGAGATATGTGTGAAGGTGAAGAAGGGAACACCTATCTTCCCATTACTTATCAGGAGTACACCACCAAGGCAATTTTGGACTCAGGTGCAGGAGTTGCAATTGCCACCACCTCCCTATGGAAGCGTTGGGGCAAGTCAGCACTCAGGCCAACGAGAATGAAATTGCAGATGGCCGATGGTCACATAGAGAGACCCTTAGGATTGCTAGAAGGAATAACTCTCACCACCTGTGGTGTCGAGTTTGAGCATACATTTGCTATATGTGACTTCAGCAAAAATCATGCCTATGAGATGATTTTGGGAAGACCATTTATGCGACAGTTGCAAGTGGTACAGGATTGGGGAACCAATTCCTTGTACCTGCAGCACCTAGGTGTTACGACCAAAGTCAATCTCAAGGATTATTCTCATAGAGATGTCCCTCCTATCCAATGGAATCCCATCCATAGAGCCAAAGATGATACGGAATCGGTGTATTCCATAGGGTCAGGATCCTCTTGGATGCATGAAGACACCCACTTATGGATGTGCAAAGTAGCAGTAGACGAAGAGAAGAGATAAAAAGCCAGAGAGGAAGGTGCAAAAGAAACCCATAGATCAATCCAAGACCCAGCCTATGCACCTGTAGTTTTTCCAGACGAAGAATTTGAACCCCATGGCTGGGCAGAAAACTTAGCAACAATGGATGTAGCCATCAATGAGGAACAATGGACACCTCACTGTGATGAGGATGGCTATGACATTTCAGTCTTCTCCATAGAGCCAATCATGGGAGAGGCAGTTCTAGAAGAATGTGAACCTAGCCCTGATGCATTGGAGGATGCAAGTGACTCCGATCTAGAGTCAATCATTATGGATCCACCATTTGCATCAGATGAAGAATACTTCCATGAAGTAGAATTTCAACCCCAGAGGCATGGAGAGCTTACAAATGATGTAAGATTAGCAACACATGTGACCTCGAAGGACGAAGGAAAGAAACGAAAGAAGAGAGAAATCACACCAGAAGAGGAAGAATCTTTGTTTGAGGTCCCAGAAAACTTTAAGAAGTATGAGATAGACGACAGGAGAGTCATGATAAGAATGCCTAAACGTGAGGCACAAGCAGGAGAAGCCTATGATAGCAAGGAAACTACCAAGAAAATAGTTGTCGCCATTGAGGAAGGAGAAGAAAGATGCACATACATAGGTCATGACCTAACAGAGGAAGAAGAGCATGCGCTAATAGCCTTGCTAAGAGAATACAGAGATGTGTTGGCTTGGAGTTACAAGGATTTGAAAGGTGTTGACCCTGACATATGTTCACACACTATCCCCATAACCTCAGATGCTAAACCCTCTAAGCAAAAGCCTTATACGTATAACGATAATTATGCAGCTAAGATCAAAGAGGAGATAGATAGACTGGTTGAAGCTGGATTTATCTATGAAATTGAGCACACCGAGTGGGTATCCCCCATCGTAGTGGTGCCCAAGAAGAATGGCAAGCTGCGTGTATGCATTAACTTGAAGAAGGTCAATGCAGCCACAATCCGAGATAACTATCCACTTCCCATCACAGAACATCTCTTAGAAAGAGTAGCAGGCAAGGAAGTGTACAGCTTTCTTGATGGATTTTCGGGCTACAATCAAGTGGCCATTGCACCAGAAGATCAGCATAAAACGGCTTTTGCCACAGAGTGGGGCATATTTGCCTTTCGTGTAATGCCATTTGGGCTTACCAATGCACCAGCTACCTTCCAAAGGATGATGTGCCATGTGTTTAAGGAGTTCCTGAGGAAGAATTTAGAAGTCTATGTTGATGATCTTTGTGCTCATTCCAACATTAGACAAACCCATATTCCTGAACTGAGGCAAATCTTTGACAAATGTAGAGAATATCAGGTCTGCCTGAACCCAGAAAAGTGCGTTTTTATGGTCAGGCAAGGCAAGATTTTAGGACACATAGTGTCAAAGAATGGCATATCTACTGATGAAGAGAAAGTGAGAGCCATAGCAGAGCTACCTAGGCCAAGGAGTGTCAAGGAAGTACAAGCTTTCATGGGGCATTGTGGTTACTACTGCCGGTTCATTCACATGTATGCTGTCATTGCAAAGCCCATGTATGGACTTCTGACTAACTTGGAGTGGACGGACGAATGTGAGAACTCCTTCCAGGAGCTTAAACAAAGATTATGTTCAGCACCAATCTTAACCACACCAGATTGGAACAAGCCCTTCCATGCTTGCACAACCTACTGGTGAAGGTAATATGGATCTCCCAATTGCCTATGCCAGTAGACAATTGAATGCTGCTGAACGAAATAATACCACTACAGAGAGAGAAGGCTTAGGCATGGTATATGCAGTCAAGAAATTTAGACACTATTTGCTTGCAAACAAGTTTAAATTTTTTACTGATCACCAAGCATTGTTATATCTCGTGAACAAGCCATGCAATACAGGAAGATTAGTAAGATGGTTTCTCTTACTAATGGAATATGACTTTGAGGTTGTGGTAAGAAAAGGAAGGACTCATTTGAGAGCAGATCATCTCTCTAGGCTCACATCTGGAGAAGCCCCACAAGGAGTGTCAGATGACCTCCCTGATGCTTACTTGTTTAATTTGGAAGTTGTACCGCAGTGGGCTAGGCCATTGGTACCAGTATTGACATACGGGCCTAACCATCCAGTAGTAAACACACGGAATAGAGAGGTTGTGAAAGCCCAAAAGTACCACATCATGGCAGGAAGCATGTACAAGCACACGGATCAAGGAATCTTGGCTTGTTGTGTAGAAGAGGATGAGTACGCTAAATGGTTGCAATTAGCACATGTAGGTGCATTAGAGCAACACTACTCAAAGCAACGAACTTTACAGACTCTAAAGAGACTCGGAGTGCATTGGCCAACTATGGAAGCTGATGTCCAAAAGTTGTGCAAGGAATGCCCAATCTGTTGCACTAAACCACCTGTGGAACATGCCACTCTTTATCAAGTGTCCATTGTGCCAGATTGGAGCGAACCGCTAGTATCCTTCCTGAGGACAAACACATTCCCTCCAGACATGACTCTGGCTAGGAAAAGGAGTTTAGAACAAGAAGCCCTGGATTACTCACTCATTGGTGATAATCTATACAAACGCGGTAAAGATGGTTACCTGAGACTGTGTGTCCATGAGAGTGAATATCTTAAGATCTTGGAAACTGCTCACCAAGGTGTAGCAGGAGGACACTTTGGACCAGATCGGGTGATCAAGGCAGTACTATTTGCGGGCTTCTGGTGGCCTACCCTTCACATGGATGCACATACCTATGTGAAACGGTGTGATGTCTGTCAGAGAACTCAGTATCCTATACGAAAAGATGAGATGCCATTGAAACCTATGATGGGTGGACGTGCGTTCTCTAAGTGGGGAATAGACTTCGTAGGTCCTATTAATCCCCCAGCTAAGGGTTCTCATGCAGAATACATCATTGTTGCGATAGACTATCTAACTAAGTGGGTAGAGGTAAAGGCTACGACAAAGAACGATGCTCAAACAACTGCTAAATTCTTGTTTGAGAATGTGTTCACAAGATATGGGCTACCTATAGAGCTTGTAAGTGATAGAGGCACTCACTTCTTAAATGAAGTTATTGAAAATCTGCTCCAAGAATTCTTGGTAATACATAAGAAGTCTGCCCCCTATCACCCTCAAGCTAATGGACAAGCCGAAAGCACCAACAAGATCTTATGCAATGTACTGACAAAATTAGTGAACACAAAACGCTCTGATTGGGACAAACAGCTACACCATGCTGTTTGGGCATACCGAGTCGCCTATAAAACGGTACTCCAAGCCACCCCCTTTCAGATGGTATTTGGCCAAAACGCGGTGCTACCTTTAGACTTTTTGATACCTACATTGAAAATAGCACAAGAGCACGAATGGAAAGGTCATGAGCTCTCCTCTAGGATCTTTGACCTTGAACGATTAGGAGAAACAAGACTGAGAGCAGCTGCAGGAATCTATGCAGCTAAGAAGAGGCAGAAGGCATACTTTGATGCCCATGTGAAGGATAAAGGCTTGAAAGCAGGAGATCTAGTTTTAGTCTACACATTGAAACAACATGCAAAGAAGCTAGAAAAGAGAGGCTACGGACCTATGATCATCAATAGGATCTCAACAAGTGGAGCAGTGCAACTAGCCACATTAGAAGGCGATGTTCTACCAAACTATATTAGCGGATGCAGAGTTAAGTTGTATCAGGAACCTCTCACAGAGGAAATGCTAAGTCGACTCAACACTGCTAAGAAACGCAAAGAGGAAGAAAAGCGAATTCGAGAAGAAGCTCAAGCAGAAGCCCTAGAGCGCGTACGAAGAATGAAACTAAGAAGACAAGGTAGAGAGCATCCTAGGCAAGACGCATATGCAGATCAAGGATATGACGTGGCTATGTGTGAAGTTTCAGGTGTTAGCTCACATAGAATAACTGACCGACGTCCTTTCATAACCTTAGATATAGGACAAGGAAAGAGTGCAAGGACTGTAAGGGCCTTGATTGACTCAGGCGTAGCCACCAGTGCTGTTAAATCGTCTTACTGTCAAGAGTTGCAGTTAACTGTCGATCCTGTGGAAGCATATCTCATAGGATTGGGAGGCGTGGAAACCCCTTGCATGGGCGAGGTGGAACTTCCCCTCTATATTCAGGATGAGGCAATGACAGTTAAAGCGCTAGTATGCCAAGACGAGGACCTCACGGAACCCCTTGTCCTGGGTCAAGACTGGATTTATGACCAAGCAGTCAACTTAAACCTAAGAAGTGGACTTCTTCAGGTATGGGTGAATCAGACTAGAATTACAATGGAGTTAAATAATGGAGCACTCAAGGAACTAGGAAAGGCACAGACTCCTGGTCCCTCCAGGGGTGCACACGAAGCTGACCATGCTGTTCTTGTCCAAGGCTCTGTGATGCAGAAGAATGAAGATCTCAAAAAAGGAGTCAGAACCACAATGGAACTCCCTTCTTTTCCAAAGGCCAGAGGGAGGCAGCAACCAAAGGTGGATCAAAGGCAGAAGAAGCAGAGTACTACCTATGTCGGAGATCAAAAGTACCTGCGCAGCAAAACGTCTCAGCTAGTGAAACAAGTGTGGGTGCGGAAAGGAGAACACCCGATTGCACTCAAGCCAACCACACGGGCAAAGCCTCTTAGTAGTAACCAACAACACGACACTGATAAGAAGTCTTTCAGAAGTTCTTCTGCTAATGTGAAGTCTATTTGGGTGCCCAAGAGGTCGATGAAGGCTAGACCACAATCAAGACAAATCTGGGTGCCTAAGGCTTGTTTGCGGGCTCAAATAGCTACACCAAGACCATATCCCATATAGTATGATCCATTCACTCGCACTGCTGGCATCCACTCGTTTTCAAGGATCAGGAACACACCAAGGCCCAGGAGCTCGAATAGGATCACTTGTAAATGGGTCCCTAAAAAGCCTCATTTTCAAGCCGACACGTCTATAAAGCTCTCGAGAGTCTCTACGAAACCTAGAGCAAAACCTATCCGCTGCATTTGGCAGCCTAAGAATTGTAACAAACCCCCGGACCCCAATTGTAAATCCATGACCACCTACTAACCACTTCACTCTCACATCATATCATTCCGCTTAGCTTGTAGATCCATCCAATTCCTAACTACACTCACCAGCACCGAGCACTTATTAACCTACTAACCTCGTCCGGACCTCATGTTAATGTTGTAACGGGGACACGGTGTCATTTTTGTGTCCAATGCAATGTTAACATTTATTCATGTATTCTCACAGAACCAGCTGCGAAGTTCTCAACATGGCTGAGGCAGCAGGAACTAGCTCTCACACAGAAACAAACCCGCAAGTGGTGGATTTAGACAGTTTACCCGTTTTGCCTGAGACAAATGAAAGACCAGAAGAATTGCAGGCCGTCAAAATCATACCTATTGCGGACCCCCCGCGTGGCCACACCATGCCCGTAGGAAAGACTTCCCACTGGTTTACCGAGGTGGCAGGACCCTTAGGTGAAGGAACGTACCTATGGGAATTAGAGTTGGACTTCAATGGGAAGCAAGGCAGATACCATTTCTTTAGAAGAGAATTTGAGAAATTACAAAATGCAGAAGGTCTACGTCCGATATGGGAAAAGGCAGGATTGAGTGCCTATTTCAGTGCACGCCTCCCAAAACCTGACTTCATGCGATGCTACTATCTTATCAACACCTTGACTCCAAACCTGAACCCAAAAGGTGCAAGCTCATTTGTGATCCCATCTCTGACAAAGGGGAATGAGCTCAAGAGGTTCAGGCTATCAAACAACTTGGTGAGAGAGGCTCTAGATATGCGCGGAATGCATATTCCTACAGAGAAGGAAACCCTCGTACCGGATTACATGAAGAATCGAAGTCTCACCAAACTCAAGGACATGGTGTCCATGACACCTAATATTGCAATACACCTTCGCATGTGCATGCAACACTTTGCTTTTCCTGCACAAGATAGATTCACTATGCCGCACAAAAAGATTTGGTTCAGTTTATATCTGGCAGAGACACAGAGCCTCACCATCAATTTACCCCATTGGATAATTGATCAGATACACCTAGCTCACAAACGATGGCCGAGAAAACAGGTTTTATATGGTTGCTGTGCTCTGACGAGAATAATTTATAGATGTTTGGCTTATGACATTCCTATTCAACGGGCCCTAATGTGGAATCGGGTAGAGCAGTTTAGAGGCAGGACATCCACTGGACCCCCTTCGAAGAAGATGAGAGGCACTGTCCAAGTCCCGTGTGCTCAACCACGTGGAGCCACCCTAACACCAGATGTCACCCCTCCACCTCGAAGAGTCCGACCATTCACTCTCCGACTTCCAAGACGCAGCACCGATGGTTCCACCTTAATATTCCTTCCTATCCCAACCGATCTTGAATTTCCCAGTGGTGCACCGTTGGAAGAACTCACTAATGAAGATTTCGAACAATTATTACAAGATGTAGAGCTGGAGGCAGAAGAGGCACAACAAGCAGAAAACGCGCAAACGCAGGCCACAACCTCCCAAGCACCAGTCACACCAGTTGAAGTGGATGAAGAGGATGACGGAGATGAAGAACACGAGGAAGATGAGGAGGATTATGATCAAGAGCATCAAGAGGAGCAACAAGAAGTGCCAGAACTTGTAGGTGCACCAGCATATACAGCTCAACTACGAAGGTTATACGACACAATCAAAGCAGTACAAGAAAGGCATCAACTCTCTCTTGTATCCGGTCAAGCTTTGATGCAAGAAATGCTATCAGATGAAGGGGTGGACCAACATTTCATTGACAGCCTCAAATTAGTGTCAGAATCTTTAGGAGTTCCAGAAGTTGTCCACACTGCAGTCCGCCAGTCCGTAAGGTATGACAAACGCAGAGTTGACACGTTACCACGAGCAGGTAAGACTATCAGGATACCCGTCACAGAACAAGAAGTACCCATTGAAACAACAGCCACCCCCATAACCACCACTGACCTCTCTGCCGAAACCTTCGTTCAGACATCACCCATCTCACCCCAGCATCCTCCATCACCACCATCTCCAACCCCACCACCACCTCCCACCATGAAAGAAACGACAGCCATCACCTCTACCCCCACTTACAATCTTGAGATGATGACCTCTATCTGTCACGATAGATAGAGAAAGTTTGTATTTCCTATTTTCACAAGAGCATCCTAGATCACTAGAAACATCACAAGAATTTGCATTTTTTTCTCTATTATGACATTATAAATCCATGATAGACACCCGTTGAGAGGGGCATCAAGGAAATGGCCTCTAACACTTCCTCGATGCTCAACTCATAAACAGAGAATGGAATTGAAGATGAGGGACACCAGGCTCCTACAAAATCACTCCCATGAAAAACACACAGCCCTGCCAAGGCAGGGGTGGTCCATGCTGCCTTGTCACACAAATACAATGGCTCTCTTAGGGTGGGAATGATCCATGCTACCCTCTTAGTACACTTAAACACAATCAACCAAAGGTACTCTTAAGGCAGGGGTGATATGCACTGCCCTCTTAGCACCAACACACAAAGATTAAACAATGACTCTTAAGGCAGGGGTGTCCATGTCACCCTCTTAGTACCAACACCAAAAACACAAAACACTCACAAGAAAGGGATTCTCCATGACAAGAGGAGCCATGTGATACCACAATCTTCAATGAATTGGGGAGTGATGGAGATGAGGGAAGTAAGATGGAAGAAGTAGGAAATGAGAGAATAAGAGAGGGTGTATTGGATAGAATAAGCAAAGGTTTAGGGTAATGGAAATGGAAGGAATCAGAGAAATGAACTTGATTGAAATAGAAAATATTACAAAGACATGGGGGACTTACAAATTAGGAGCTTGTATAGCTCTCTCAATACAATGACATAGAGTAGACTCCTTCTCCTAGGTTTGGAGTGCTCACTCCACCCATAGCGCGTGCCTGCATACAACTCTTCTTGTTTTGAGGGCACCCAAAGGGGTCCTTTTATAGGTCTTTTGAGAAGATATTTGGAGATGATATTATTTGGGAGAATCTTCTAGATGTGACACTTGTGTGGTAGAAAATACAACATTGACAAAATTCTAGAAGATTTTTGGGCATTCTAAGGTATGCACCTTATCCCATATGGTCATATCTTTGTTTTTTTCATGAAAAATCTTAAAAATACTATAAATAGCACCCTCTTTTCGTGGGAATAAGCCTCATATCTAAGTTTGGGCGTTTAGAATATTTTATGCTTGATTTTGGGCCCAAAAAGTCAATCACATATGTCCCATTTGTCAAGAATCTTTCTGTAGGACTCAAAAGTCTATGGTGGGGATTGAGTCATTGAAAAGTTTTATGGAATCTTTCAAAAGGGAGAGTGGGTCAAGCTTAAGTATTTGAATTTATAAAACTACTTGTCCCACTCCATATTTAACTTGGGATTCTATTCTACCATTCGCTGCAGGTAAGGGTAGCTACTTTACTAGGGTGGGGCCCACCTTATTCTTGGATTTTTATTTCCTTCAAATACATATATTTATGGTTTCCATGAAGCTTTGAAAAATACAAATAATATAGGGTACATATCTACACATAAGGTATTATTAAGGAGGGGTTTCAAAAAATATTTCCTCATACTTAGCCCTCCCCTTGGCTAGAGGCATTCATGTCTCTAGCCTTCAAAGAGTTTCTTGATGCTCCAAGGTGGATCATCTTCTTGTACTACTGATATGTATTTCTCCCTTGATTGTTCCAGTTGTCCATTGCTTTCTTCTATCCTTTGCGAGTATTTCTTTAACCTCCATCCATTGACCTTCGTCTTGTGCAGCTTCCCTGACATATCCATGAGTTGATAGCTTCCATTCTTGAACTTTGTCTTGATCAGAAACGGTCCTTCCCATCGTGGTTGGAACTTTGTATCATGCCTGTTAACAAAACGATTATCATACCTTAAAACAAGAGTTCCTTCTGCTAACCCTTTATCGTTTAGTTGTTTGTTAAATTCCTCCCTTCTTTTCTCTGCTTGATTGATGTAATGTTCCACTGCAAGCTCCCTTTTCATACTCAAGTGTTGCAGATCTATAAGCCTTTTTTGAATGACCTCTTCTTCACTTTCTTTTAGCAGTACATGGAGACTTGCGATTTCCACTTCTATTGGTAATAAGGCTTCTTGTCCGTACACTAAATGAAAAGGAGTGAATCCTAAGGATGCCTTGTAGGATGTGCGATATGCCCCTAATGCTGCAGTGAGGTGCTGGTCCCATTTCTTAGGATGCTTCTTTACGTGCTTACTGATGATTTTACAAAGAATTCCATTGGTCTTTTCAACAAGACCATTACATTGAGGATAATAGGGTGTGGAGTATCTGTGCCTTATGTTTAATCAATAGATCATTCAAAACAGCTGATCTAAAACCTGGACCATGATCAGACACTATCTCTAAAGGTATCCCAAATCTACAACATATGAAATCATAAATGAACTTCCCAATATCTTGTGCGGTTGTCCTTTTTGTGCTAGCTTCTTCTGACCATCTAGTCATGTAGTCCACTTCCACAATGATGTACTCCTTCCCTAAGCTTGTCCTTGGTAGGGGTCCAATTGCATCGATTCCCTATTTCTCGAATGGTCCATAAGATATGACTAGTGTCCTTGGTTCATACATAAGCCTCTTATTCCTTGTAATCTGACATTTATTACATGTTTTACACCAATATTGAACATCTTTATGAAGTGTAGGCCATGTATACCCTGCTTGAAGTACTTTCCTTATCGTTATTTCATGTGAGAAGTGTCCTCCACATGCATGATCATGACATGATTCCAGAATGCTCGTTATTTCATCTGATATGGGGACCCTTCTAAGGATAAGATCCTTACCTTTCTCATAGAGATGATCTCCTATGAGTTGGTACTTTAAAGCCTTCTTGGCTAATCTATGCACTTGTACCTTATTAAGGTGCTTGGGTGCTTCTCCAGTTTCAAGAAACTCAATGATATCTTCTAATCCTTCTTGACCTACAAATCTGTTGTCTCCCAGCTTCATGGATGCTATGAAACCATCAAATTGCTCATTTGCTAATGCATAGGCTTCCTTATTTTCACTCCTTGGTACATGACATATTTGAGTGATATCAAATTGTTTCAATAACACTCTTACCTTTTTCAACCATTCAAACAAATTTTGGTTTTTGCAACACCAAAAATTTTGTAATTGCTTAATTATCAACATTGAGTCTCCTTTGATAATCAATCTTTTGATACCATGTTGAACACATCCATGCAAGGCCTCACATAGTGCTGCATATTCTGCTTCATTATTTGAATGAGCATTAGGAAGAGCTATACCTTTCTTGAAGATGAGCTGTTTGTTTTGGTCATATATCAGAAATCCTCCTGTTGCTTTGTCGACCTACTTCTTATAGGCACCATCAAAAAATAAAGTAAGTGCATCTTCAATATCTTCTTCATGCAAGGTTGCTCCCCTCTCCCTCTCATTGGATATTTTCCTCTCCCACTTCCTGTAGGTGAGTATGTCTGCAAGACTGGCTCTTGTGCTTTCCTCTACTACAAAAGTATAGTTGTATTCTTGAAGTTCAAGAACCCATTTAGCTATTCTAGATGAGATGCTCATATGTTGTACCACATATGGAAATGCATGATCGGTTGCAAGAACAATGAAAGGGCTAGCAAGAAGGTAAGGCCAAAACTTCCTTATTCCAAACATAAGTGCATACATGAGTTTCTCTGCATCTGTGTATCTTTTCTCATTTTCTTTCATTACCTTGCTATCAAAGTAAACAGGACCCATGTGAAATATCTTTGTATCCTTCTGGAGTAAGACCACTCCGATTGCTTCTTCACCTGCACTTGGACACACATAGAAAGTCTCTCTCATATTTGGTGGCATCAATGTGGGTAGAGTGCTGAGTACTCTTTTGATTTCTTCAAAACATTCATTATGGATATCCTCCCATGCAAAGACACTCTCTTGTGCAAGCTTTTGTAATGGATATATGATTGCAGAAAGAAGGTGGATGAACCGTGATATGTAGCATACCTTTTGTACAAAAGTGAGGATCTGCTTTGTTGTTGTTGGAGGAGATAGAGCCAATGAGGCTTCTACTTTGGATGGATCAACTTGAATCCCCTTTTTTGATGTGAGATGTCCAAGGATAACTACTTCTTTCTTAGCAATATGACATTTATCAAGATTCAATTGACCCCAAGCTCATACAATCTTTTTAAACCTTCTTCAACTTTTTGACAATGCATGGCTCTAGTGCTATATATGCAAAAGTCATCCATGTACACCCTTATTGATGATCCAAAGAATGGTTGAAAAACATAGTTCATAAAGCTTTGAAATGTTGCAGGTGCATTGGGCATTACCCGATAAGCAAAGCATCCCCATGGCGTAATGAATGTGGTCTTCCTTTGGTCCTCCTGAGCTATCCGAATTTGAAAGTACCCTGAGTATCCATCACATATAGTGTACCTTTCATGACCTACCACCTCATTTAGAATCTCATCTTGGAAGGGTAGTGGAAAATGATCTCTCTTTGTTGCTACATTTAAGGGTTTATAGTCTACACACACCCTCCATTTACCATTCTTCTTTGGGGTAACTACTACTGGAGACACCCATTCTGAATTTGATATAGGGTAAATGAAACCAGCCTTTATGAGTCTATTTACCTCATTTAATAGAGCCTCTTGTTGAAGTGTTCCGATCCTTCTGAGCTTTTTTATGCCACTGGCTTTGCTTCTAGCTTGATTTCGATATGATGTTGAATAACAGTTACACCTTGTATCTCATTATAATCTTTAATGAACAATTTGGGATACCTTTTGAGCATGTTGATGTACGAAATCCTCTGAGGTGAGATATTCTGCTAGCATCTTTTGGAAATCCACTTCACGCATGGAGTCCTCACTTTGTGGTTGTTTTAGATCATCCTCTTTGCCTCTATCTTCTTTTCCTTGAAAGATCATGCCCATGACTTCGAGTGTTGATGAATCACTTTCAGTTGTCGATTCTTCACTGCTAGAATCACTATCATAACAAGAACTTTCTTCATCTACTGTTGTTTCATACCTATGATCTTCCTTCTTTTGGTCCTTCAAATCATAGGTAACTGACTTTGTTCTATCATTTGGTTTGAGAACTAGAAGCCAGAACCCCATTTTTTATCTGCTTTCACTGCAATTAACCATGGACGTCCTAATATGATGGGGTAGCCCTCCCCCTTTGTTGCAATTACATACATATCGAGGGCAACCTCTATATCACATACTATAACTCTTAAATTTTCAATTACACCAACACATTTAACAACACTATTATTTGCCATTTTATCTTGGTACATAGATGGTCCTGTCACATCCGAGCCTAACCTATGCATTGTTTTTTATGTCATGACACACATCTATGCTCCGCCATCCACATACACATTGGAAATCGTTTCCCCTTTTACATATGCATGCACTCTGGGTACCACATCATCACATGCGTTGGCCCTTATAAGGTTAATTTCCTTGTTTTTAGCCCTCCTAGTGTTTACTAGCTTGGACCATTCCCTCCTAGTTTTGGAAGATAATTGGAGTAATTGTGGCCAAGTGATATTTGGTTTCTGTGTGGATATATCCTCAATTAGGTCATAAGGTTCGATGCCCTTACCTAGAGGAAAGTCTTCCATCGTGATCTTCCTGTCAGCCTTCTCTTCCTTTTACTAGCTTCACCTTCTGCAACTCTGCCTTTCTTCATTTGTGTACCCATGCTTGAATCTTCATCTTGAGATCGATCTTCGTCTTGCACCGTTGTCCTCTTGATTGGCATCGTATCCACGGTCTCTTGTTCCTTGGTCAGCTCCAAAACATTCACTTGCCTTTGGTCACCTTCAACTATTGGGACAGGTGGAATATTTGCTTGCGGTTGTTGTTGTTCTTGTGCATATTGTGGCGGCCTCCTAACAGGACACATATCGTATCCACGGTCTCTTGTTCCTTGGTCAACTCCAAAACATTCACTTGCCTTTGGTCACCGTGAGCTATTGGGACAGGTGGAATATTTGCTTGCGGTTGTTGTTGTTCTTGTGCATATTGTGGCGGCCTCCTAACAGGATACATATCACCTGGATTCCTACGAGGGTGAGGGCAATTGTACATACCATGACCACGTTCGTTGCAATTGTAGCATATAAACTCCTGTGCTTGTCGTCGTTGTCCTCAATTTTGTTCCCTTTGTGGTCTATCTTGTTGGCTCCTCACCAAGTTGAGTGTTAGTTGTTCTAGCTATTGTGTGAGCTTTTGCAAAATATCTTGTTGTGGATCTTCTCCTTTCTCTACCTGTGCAACTGGTACTAGCGGAACAACATCCATATGTTCTACTTTTTCAACTTTTCAAGACTGAAACTTTAATTTTCTACACTTAGCCCTTGCTATATCTAATGCTTCTTCAAAAGTACCTGGAAATTGTGTCTCCACCTTTTGTTTTAGAGAAGGGAAGAGTCCTGAGATGAATCTATCCCTTTTCAAAAACTGTGGAGCTACTTCATTTTCCCCTAGGCTACTTTCCCAATTACTCCACACACACTGAAACTTGGACTCATAATTGGAAAGGTCTTCAAGAGTCACTTGCCTTAGGGAGAGAAATTGTTGCCATAATCCTTCAGGTGTATCCTTTTTGCCATAACACGTTAAGAATGCTTCACGCATTGCTTCCTCGCTTCCTGTCGCATCATTTGATAGGTTGTTGTACCATACTCTGGCTTCCTCCTTTAGGACCAACGGAAAAGCCTTTAGCTTGATAGCTTCTTGATCCCTTCCTGAGACAAGGTATGCCATCTACAAGTTGTCCAAGAACTTTGCAGCATCTTCGTTGGGTCTTCCATAGAAGTGTGGGAAGATTGATGCCATGGTTGAACTTGAAAGTGGCTTCCTTACAAAAGAATAAAGATCCAAACGTCGAAGCTAAGGTTATACTCTAGAATTGGAAAAATAAAGGGTTCTTGAGATTCAAGGATTTCTGCCAAACATTCTCCCCTAAAATGATAGACTATGTGTTGTTGGAAGAGTATCTTCCTACTGTATGTGATATGGATAGAAAGAAGGGGTCTCGATTGATAAGGTTGGTTGGGACGAATGGGAAGATTTTGGTTGTTGGGGTTTTGGAAATTCATGAAATTGAGTTCCTCAGTGGGGGCACCAAGTTATGAGAGGGGAATTAAGGAAATGGCCTCTAACACTTCCTCCATGCTCAACTCATAAACAGAGAATGGAATTGAAGATGAGGGACACTAGGCTCCTACAAAATCACTCCCATGAAAAACACACAGCACTGCCAAGGCAGAGGTGGTCCATGCCGCCTTGTCACACAAATACAATGGCACTCTTAGGGTGGGGATGATCCACGCTGCCCTCTTCGTACACTTAAACAGAATCAACCAAAGCTACCCTTAAGGAAGGGGTGATACGCACTGCCCTCTTAGCACCAACACACAAACATTACACAATTACTCTTAAGGCAGGGGGTGTCCATGCCGCCCTCTTAGTACCAACACCAAAAACACAAAACACTCACAAGAAAGGGATTCTCAATGAAAAGAGGAGCCAAGTGATACCACAATCTTTAATGAATTGGGGAGTGATGGAGATGAGGGAAGGAAGATAAAAGAAGTAGGAAATGAGAGAAGAAGAGAGGGTGTATTGGATAGAATAAGCAAAGGTTTAGGGTAATGGAAATGGAAGGAATCGGAGAAATGAACTTGATTGAAATAGAAAATATTACAAAGACATGGGGGATGTACAAATTAGGAGTTTGTATAGCTCTCTCAATACAATGACATAGAGTAGACTCCTTCTCCTAGGTTTGGAGTGCTCACTCCACCCACAACGCGTACCCGCATACAGCTCTTCTTGTTTTTTAGGGCACCCAAGGGGGTTCTTTTATAGACCTTTTGGGAAGATATTTGGAGATGATATTATTTGGGAGAATCTTCTAGATGTGACACTTGTGTGGTAGAAAATACAACATTGATAAAATTCTAGAAGATTTTTGGCCATTCTAAGGTATGCACCTTATCCCATATGGTCATATCTTTGTTTTTTTCATGAAAAATCTTAAAAAATACTATAAATAGCACCCTCTTTTCGTGGGAATAAGCCTCATATCCGAGTTTGGGGGTTTGCAATATTTTATGCTTGATTTTGGGCCCAAAAAGTCAATCACATGTGTCCCATTTGTCAAGAATCTTTCTGTAGGACTCAAAAGTCTATGGTGGGGCTTGAGTCTTTGAAAAGTTTTTTGGACTCTTTCAAAAGGGAGAGTGAGTTAAGCTTAAGTATTTCAATTTATAAAACTACTTGTCCCACTCCATATTTAACTTGGGATTCTATTCTACCATTCAGTGCAGGTAAGGGTATCTACTTTACTAGGGTGGGGCCCACCTTATTCTTGGATTTTTATTTCCTTCAAATACATATATTTATGGTTTCCATGAAGCTTTGAAAAATACAAATACTATAGGGTACATATCTACACATAAGGTATTATTAAGGAGGGGTTTCAAAAAATATTTCCTCACCGTCTATTGCGATAGACACCCGTCTATTATGATAGACACCCATCTATCGTGATAGACACCCGTCTACTGCAACAAACACTTGTCTATCACGACAAATCAAAATCCATGATAGATGATAGATGATAGACACTGTCTATCATGGTAGACACTATCTATCATGGTAGACACTAGTCTGTTGCGATAGACACTCATCTATCACGATAGACAGGACCCCACGACAGATGATAAACATCATCTATTGCGACAGACACCCATCTATCATGACACACTGAAATCCATGACATACCACACGTGACAGATGATAGACATGGTCTATCATGACGGATACCCATCTATCACGATAGATAGCCATGCATGATAGAGACCATCTATCACGACCGACACCCGTCTATCACAACAAACAAGTCTATCGTGACAGACACCATCTATTGTGATAGACAACCAATTTTGGCAACAATTAAGGTTGTACTTTTTTGAAATTTAAGGCTAATTTTGGGCATATTTACAACCTCTTTCACATACACAATTAGGGAGGCCTTAGTAAAATACACCAGTATCTTGAAAGATCCTGTTTGCCTATTTTAACCCTTTGAACCCTGAACTGTCATAACTTTTTCATACAAGATCCATTTTTTGAGCTCTAGAGTAATTTGAAGTTGAACCTCTATGGGATTAGGAAAACCAAAGCACCTCTAGAGAATTTTTTATCAATGCAAAAGGGGAAAAAAGGGTCTTTAAAGTGTCTGAATCAAACTATCTGTCAATTGAAGTTAAAAGATTGAGCTAAACTTGGAACTTTTATAGGATCATTAAGAGCTCTTGGAGAGACCAAAGTATGGTGCGAGTTTGAGCAAGCTTGGAAACGTGCATCTTGGGCATACAAGTGTAGAAAGGGGAAGGGACTTAAGGTTGGAAGATCTCTCAACCTCTCAATCAATTCCTAACTTAGGCTAAGTGCAATTAGAGGTTTTGATTGATTAGAGGCACGATAGGAACACTCAAGCTCTAAGAGCCTTTAAATTTTCAAGTTTAAGAATAGATTAATTGCATTCAAGGGACAACTTAAGGGAAAAGAATCTAATTTTATTGGATGAAGAACATAAAATATGGCAAACATAAGTGCTCCTTATGATGCATATTTAAAGAGAATGAAATACATTTGAAAGAAATTAAAAGGAACAAGTAACTAATATCAAGGAATCAACAACGTGGTTTTACAAGGGTCATTGGGCTAACCAGTAGGGCTTATGAATCTTAGGTTAGGTAGACACCTGAGGAGAGATCGAAAAAGTATTAGATCATTTGAGGCTAGCGTCAACCATACAACTAGGTCTTGGGCCCAGCAGCTTAGTGATTATCGCTACATATGCAGTTTGGACACAAGTGATTCAAAGATTTCCTTTAACATTTAATGACTGGTAGGTAGTGCAAGTACAACCTATTTACAGACATTAGAAGGTCCCTATGAGATGCAATTAGAGTTTATTAGGACCAATCCATTAGGTGCATGCATCTATGAAGATGGTCTGAAGCGATCAATTGTCCAACTTAAAAATCCTGATCAACCCTTCGGTCTTGAACACCCAGTGGTTAAGTTCAAAGAGGGCTCGCATATTGATAAGCAAGGGACCATGTATGTGGTTGCTAGCTTACCAAAAAGGATAGATGAGTTCCGAAATGTCATTCTTGAGAATGAGATAGGAGACCTAGAGCAAGGAGACCTAGAGCAAGGAGACCTAGGATGAGAACCCAAGAAACCTCAAGGCAAGTCTGTATTGACAAGAGTGATTACTCCAGAGTGGGTTTTCCAAGACAACAAAAGCATAGAAATATTCTTGTATAGAGAAATGGAGGAAGATTTTGGAGATTCCAGCCAGATCAACTTAGTGAAATAGGCAAAATCACCATATAGGAGTTCAAAGATCTTGAGATACCAGGCAAAGTTTTCTACCTCAATAACATATATGAGAGAATGTTCTTGGTAACAAAGCATCGCAGGCATGCTTACACTTGGAAGGGCGAATTGATTTTCCCTCCTCCAAGATCTAATATTTCCCATGGCCACCAAGGAGCAAGATCATCCCACATGCATGAAACCTAAAGGGAAAGAGTTAGAGAGAGACCTGAAGTGAGCTTTGAAAACCTCTTAGGGAGAGAGTGGTCAGGATCAGATGCAAAAATAACAGATCAAGAGAGACACAAAAATGTGAGACATCAAAGAGGCACGGATGAGTTTTCCCTACCAAGGCCTAGAGAACATCCTAGAATCTTGAGGCCAACCCAACAAGTCAAATCCATGAAGAATTACTTTGATGGCACTAGAGATCCATACGATCATGTAGGAGAGTTTAGAAAAGTGTTGAGAGCTAAACAAGTCGATGACTTGTTCACTCACTACAATGCCTTTGGTCGAACTTTTAAAGGCAATACCTTAACATGTTTTCAACCACTACATCAAGGTCAGTTCAGGAATATAGAACAATTGCTAGAAGCATTCATTATTGAATTCTCCAAAAGTAGCATCAAACACAATACTTCCTCATTAATACATAGCTTCAAGCAAACAGGACCCTAGATCCATAGAACAATGTGTACACATGTGCATAGATATTGAGGATACTCTAGGAGAGGAATACGGGCTTTTAGAAATCTTTAAATAATCAAATAGCTCTACTAGCCTCACTTCCAAACCAGCTACATCTATTGAGGAACTAGCAGAAAAGGTAGCTCAGAAGTTAGGAGTCTCTAGAAAGCAAACATGTAGATTTTCCGCAGTAAAATGATGTTATACCTGTGGAGGAGATCATATGGCTAATGTGTGCCCTATCATGGCTCAACCAAAGTGAACCCTAACACCCAATATTGCACCATAGAAAGGAGGTATACTAGCCACACCACACAAGATTGCCAATATAATAAGCAAGCAATTAGTCAAAATTATCCACAACTGTATCCACAATAGGGGAGATACCAGAACTAGTAGTACCACATCAGTGTGTTAGGCCTCAGCAACCATATTACCCACCCTATCAAGCTCAACAAAGACCTCAACCAATTTTAGCTCGACCATGTCCACCTACAGCCAATGTAATCCCAGTGAAGTATGTAGCTCCTGAAGAAAATTTGAATAGAGCCTTAGTGCTAGCATCAACCTTGATTTTTGAAAGTGACCCAAATAATCATAGTTTTGACTCAACTCACATGGATAGTCCACCGACCTACTATATGGAGTCCACTAAGCATAATGAAATTTACCCTTTTGAAAATCCTAGCGAAACTAGTTGGAAGCCAGAATATCCTAATGTCATGCAAACAAATCCTAACTCTAGGCCCCAACCTAGTCCAGGTCCTAGAGGACCATGCTACAGATGTGAGGGAGATCACTTCATTTGTGATTGCCCTATGCATGCACCTATGCAACCCCAATCACTGATAATTCACAGTTTTGTCCAGATTGAGGGAAGGAGCACCTCTTACAAGATTGTCCTAAGATCCCAAACAATGGGCCAAAGATCACCCCTATAAACGTCATTGCATTAGTAGTTGATTCTACTAGAACTGTGGCTTCCACTACCCCAGTGCAAGTAATCACAAGAGCTCAAGCATTACAGCAAAACCAAAGCTTAGGCCAAGTAAAGAGTTCTGAGGTTGGTGAGACCGAGAGCCTAACCCAGAAAAGGACAAGAGCTTGGAGGGAAAGCCATGAAAAAATGAAGAGACAATGGATGAAAAAGATGAGCGAGCTTGAGGAAAGCCTAAGAGAAACAAAAAGCCAAAATAATTGAACTCACATATCAAATGCCCTATCACCCATCACCTCGTAATCCACCACCTTCTAATCCACCTCATGTAATCTCACCACCAACTAGAGTAGGATGAGTCCTAGAAGATGCCACACCGGAAGACCTAGACATGATATATATCAAGCTACCTAACAATCTTTGATATTCTTGAATGTCTTCAATTTCTCACCTTCATAAACACTAAGTTTATGATTCATCTTCAAAGGTGTACCTGTAGAGCATCACAACTCATACTTGTCAAACCAGGAAGTATCTCATGAGACCCAAATGTTTGCGTAGAAGCACTCTGCAGACGTAATGGCACTTCGTCAACGTATGATTAACAATGTTATTAACAAGAAGATACAACATAAGCATCATGAATGATGCACATAATCGTAATCACAAGCATAATAGCGACGTAATCATACATCAACATGTCACAAGCGTTAGACAAGAAGAGAACAAGCACACATGCACATCATGACGACAAAAGAGCAAGAGTTCTAACTACAAACTAGCATTATCTCATTACTTCTAAAAAAGCTCTCCCAAAAGAAGAGGTGGAGACCTCTTTATATACAAAATGGCAAAAAAGCATGCTATGTGGGATTTCTAAACTGAAAGGAGAATGAATCCCACTTATTCTCTAGTGTGGCACTCACACACACCTATACAAGAGTGCTTTATTAACTGAATGAAAGGTAGAAAAAGATACAAATGATGATGAAAATAAAGTGGATCCGAGAAACATATGTTGTATCTTCAACACTCCCCCCCTCCTTGACTTTGTCGTCCTCGACAAAGCTTTTGCAAGTATGGAGCTTTTGTGGAAGAGCGTATTGGAGTTCCTTTTGATTTGCATGACTGCCGTTGGAGTGCTCTGCTTTGTTGCTTTTCTTCATCTTGAGTTTTGCATGTTTGTTTGGAGTTTATTGTCTTTTAACAAGCATCTTTTGCCTCATGTAGATAGGAAGAATATGCTAGAATGCTTTCTTCTTCTTCTTCTTCCTTTTTTTTTAGTGGATGGATGATGCATGAGAATGAAATGACAAAAATCTAGATGATATTTACAAAAAGATGAAATTAATTCATCTCTTCTTACTCCATATGTATGAGTGGAGATAAGGGTGCATGGGTGGAAAACAAAAAAGTGTCTATGCACGATCTTGTAATGTGACCCTATCTTATGCATACTCTAAAAAATGCATACAATAAAAATTGGTACAAAAATGGATGGTCTTGAGCAAAGAGCTCAAGGGTGAGGCGGTGATGAGGCTTTCTCCAAATGTCCAACTCCAAGAGCCGCTTCTTTTCCATCAACCATTTGAAATGGATGATACCTTTGTCCACCAACCTAAAAAAAGAAAAATGAAAAGAAAATTTTTGAAATCTATGTACATATGCTCTCTTTGTGCTCGGGTTAAACTAAGTGTGCCTAATGCTTGGCCTTAGGATGAGGCCCTATTCATGTGCATACTTGGTGTGCATCTTAAACATATGTTGTGTATTGGGCAAGGTTGGGTCCGACACCCATGGATGTTGCACGAAGAGGTTTTAGGCCGCCAATATGTCTTCGCTTTGTTGGTCTTAGCCTTGAGGTTTCTCCTTGGATCTTTTCTGAGTGTTGACTTTATTGCTTTGGATCCCTTTGTCAAAAGTGGTCGTTCTTGATGATAAGGCAGTGTGAAACTAGACCGTAGATTATGAAGTCTAGTGTGAGAGGGTTGATTTTGTATAAGAGTTGTCTTTGGTACCCATATCATAGTGCGATTTGGTTGGGCTCTAAGTAAGTTCTTGGCCACCCAAATTTGCTTTACATTACAAGGGAAATGTGACTTCTTCTTGATGTATGCGTCTTTTGGGCCTTCTATGTGAGTCTTTAGAAAAAACTCATCTTTACACGGGGAGTTCAACAAAGGTTGAGTTTCATTACATATATCATGATCATGTAATGGATCATAAGGTTGTGTGGTTTGAGATCGATCTAGAGATTCAGCGATGCATTTATCCGTATTACACATAGAATCTCTAGATATCACTTTATCTTCCATAGAACTCATACAAAGTATTTTTTTATCTCCTTCTTGATGATCCAGGTGTAGACCATCCTTGCTCTTAAAATCATGAGAAGATTCCAAACTTAGAGGAAGGGAGGGCCCTTCCACATCCTCCAAGCACTTGAAATCCTCTTTTGCTCCCTTCTTCAAAAGTTCCTGTGACTCAAGTAAATCAAAGTAGAATGAGCAATTTCCATTTATTTCAGCAGGAGGATCATGATGGATGTTGCCTTTGTGGGAGTGTTTATGTGGATGATATGGACAATCCACAAACAAATGCTCATGACCACATTGGTTACAATGAGGATGCATAGTAGGATCATTAAATACATCATGGGTAGGGGGGATTTCAAAATTTGCACGAATGAAGGCCCTTTCCTCTTCCCTATATTTTTTGAACCAAATGGAACCTAACATGACATCTTCATGCATACAATCCAAAACATCAAAATTTTCTCTAGAACATACTTCATTTACTACCACACTTGTTTCAATCATGCCCAAACTATGCTCAAAATCACAATTGGTTGGAAGAATTTGTTCACTAATGAAGGGCACCACATCAATACTTACAAAATTCCTCTCATATTCTAGGTTAATTGTGGCATAAAGCATTCTAGAACAATTTCCTAATTGAGCATCCATAAATATAAGTTGTGTTCTATCAACTTCAAGTCCAAGTGATTTGATTTCTGATGAAGCTATTGATTTTGATTCCATGTTTTCCCTATGATTTTCCAAGTGTTCTTTTTCCTCTATTTTCGTATTCTTTTTTTCCCGTTCCATTCTCTTTGTAGCTTTCTTTTTTCCCATGTTTTGATGAAAACAATTTTTGGTTTTTTTAGTGTTTTTAATATTTGTTTTGGATTTTTGTGTGTTTTTTGAATGTTTTTTAAGATGTGTAAATAAGTTCTAATGCGATTCTTCTAACAAAAATCAAAACGAGATTTAATACATTATTCATATCATGCAAACTATAAAAATGAGAAATTAGCCATTTTCTCAAACCCTAAGAGCAATCAATCATTTGATGACAATGAATTGACAGAGATAAGGATTCATGTTACTTCAATCATTGATTTTGGAGTCCCATCCTTCATATTTTTCATTTCAAAAACAAATGTTGTGGAGAAATCAAATTGTCACTCATGGTACCATCTTGAAATAAATCAAAGATATCTTAATACATTCTTTATGTTAGTACCAATTATGAGCAAAGCCATTGTAAGAGAGATAAGTATTATTCTTCTCTTTCGAGTGCGTATGCTAAGGGAACACTTTAGAAAAATATGATGCTACATATTCCCCCTTTGATCACTCATTGGGAAGCATGAATTCGTTTAACTATCTTCTTCCAAAGTATTGTATATACATCAAGATCATTCTATCATACCATTATCAATAGTTCATAAACATTAAGTTTTGAAAAGACAAAACTTAAAAATATGAGAATATGAGACCCTCTTTTCCCATGTTTAAAATTCTTTTCCTTAGTCTTTACCTTTCTCACAACCCCATTTCCTACTTTTTACGAGCTTTTGATCTCATGTGGAGAGTGAAATCCACACAAAAGAACCCAATTGCAATCAATTCTTAAAGTATGCATTGAGATGGATGGTTTCTATGAATACACATCATGATCTCTCCTTTTCTCTCTCTCTCTCTCCCCCGGGTCCCCTGTTTTCTCTCATTTACCTTTTTGCCATTCGTCTCGTGATTTTCATTCGTATTTTTAAGAAACCTATATTGGGAATCTCACCTCTTCGCGCAATGCCTATGACTGACATGTTTTTTAAGCTCTAAGCCTTTTCTATGTGCGTAATATCTACTGCACATGCTTTTGTTCTGTACACAGCTTGAAGTGCGCCATGGCCTCTGACTCACGTACCTTGAAGTGTGCCAAATTCTTTGCACCGGTTCTGGTAGGTCGAAGCCCCTCCAAATATGCCGCTTATAGGCTCCCAGGAGTCAAGTTGCTTTGAATCTTCTAATGCATAGCTCACATATCAAAAGTTGAAGCTGCTTCTAGGTTCTTCTGAATATGCCGCTTGGAGGTTCGCCAGTTTGTGGCAAAAAAGTGCAGAAAGTGCCCAGATTCCCCACTGACACATATGCATTGTACAGTCGTTAGAGTTTTTGGTTCTTTTTCTTCAGGGAGCTGTGAGCATCCCGATTTCCATGTGCGCAGACTCGTGAGTTACTCAAACTCTGGACGGTGAAGTTTTACCTACCCGATTTGTTCCTCTAATGCACAACCAGGCAAATGGTTCTCATTTCTTCACCCAGGTCCATATGTGATCATTCACAGCTTCACGCTGTTGACTTCTCACTACTTCTTCGAGAGAAAACAGACAAAATCCATAGTTGATCAATGATGCAATGAAACCTTATGTGGTCCATTGTGAAATCACGCAGGGTAGGAAGTGCATTTAGGGTACAATACGTAGTGTGTGTTGCCTTGCTGGCCACCGCTTATCCCATGTTGCCTTGCCTTGCATAATCTAAGGAAGATCTGGCGCAATCTGTTGTGCTAGACCGAGCACAGGCACACGCATTTACACTTACTGAGCCATTTGAAGTAAAACACCGTGGAGAAAAATAAGGCAGGTTGGATGCCACCCCCGCCATTGATAAGGTCATGCTTCGCAGGCACAAAATGTTCCGAGATCATTGACATTTGTTGATAAATTTGCTGAACAGGTTGTAGAAGCAGCCTCTCCAACAGTTAGTTCACTTGCCCTTATTGATATGGCTTGACTGCTCTAGTACCAATTAAAATTGGTAGGGAATCTGCCACCACTACTCCTCCATCATCATTTCAGTGCCACATAGAGCATGGCCTGATCGAAGCCAACCCCCCTCATGGACGAGTAATATGGTTAAAGATCCATGAATTTTGTAGTGAAGCTCTCTGAGTTTTTGCATTACCAAATGTTATGTATGCTGGCCTACAATTTTTCTGAATAGGAGAGTATTGCCCATTCTCAATTGTCAACTTTTGCATCTGTAAGCCATCCCTCAAATTGAACCCTCATAGTTTCACCCTCCATAAACTGATGTTCAATACCTCCAGATAAATTATGACTACAAGTGTCGAGTAGCAAGCCAAGCCCACCGAGCTTCTCCTCAAGTTTCAGCTATTGCTTTTTCATTTGAATAGCTTTTTCTTATTTCGATCGATTCCTCTACACTTGCCCTATTTGTATGTTCTTTCAAGCTCATCCATCTCCTTGTGACTTGCTTCAATTGATCTCTAGCTCTTTTTGGGAAATTTCATCCTCTCTCTGTTGTAGCTTTATTGCAAAATATGCTAATTGATTTCTCAACCCTTTTGCTCAGCTCCTACTGCTTCTGTACTTTGGCTTTCAGATAATAGATCTACTGGTTATCTTTATCCATTTGTGTTAGTGCCTCCGCAACACATGTTTTGTACCGCTTTAGTTCCCATTTCAACTTGGATTTTCCTGTGCTATGTTTGTTGAAATTATCCATGTCTCCTGTAGAAGCCATATACCCATACAGTATCCTATCACCCCTGGCTGAAATATCCTTTTGCCTGGGCTAACCCAATGTTCCCTTCCTTTACATGCATCCACAAAGGCTCTCGCTAAATGTTCAGCATGCCAATATCCTGCTGGTGATTCAACAAATAGAAGCAGGCTCATTCCCCTATGCCTTTGAGGACCATATGAGTGTCTTACCCTTGTTGGACCGTGCTCGCTGAACATGTCAAGTAGCTCTTTGTTGTCCATGCCGATCCAAGTGGTGTGTTTTGAATTACAACCGTCGGAGACCACACAATCATTTGGTCAGTTGTGGCATCAAAATTTCGCAATCCTTTTCATTTCCCAAACCTGGTTTCTCCCATCAGACCAGTTCCAGTCCTGCGCTCTTCTAGCTCCTGTTCCACAACATTTGCGAATTCCCAATGAAGCCTTATCCTTTTTTTTCTGTGGGTTTTGGCATGTGCTAAATGAGGTTGCAAGCCTTTGTACCAGTCTATTGCTTCAACTCTTCCATGACATGTCTTCTCCTGCACTTAGACCATAGGAGCGAGCTTCCTCAATCTGACAGTTACTCTATTCCTTACTGGGATCTCCTCCTTGGCAAGACAACACAGAGCAACACAAAGCAACTAGCCTTGTGATTATCTGCATTTTTGAATCCTTACCCCCATCCATCAGCCTTTGGTTGATATTGATAGATCCTGATGGCTAGAATTCGCTAGGGCCTGGCAATGCTTTTTATTTGCCCAAGATGTTCTTTTACCACTCGCCTACACTGTTTTTTATTCTCCTTAGACGCCTGCACTTAGCAAGACCCTAGACCCAGGTTTGTTTCTTTCATCCTAAGGTGATTTGCAGTATTCCCTTCTACACTTGAAAGTCATGAAAATGCCCTGCTTCCATTTCTTTGTCTCCCCAACAGCATCTGCTTGCCTCGAAGCGACGGCTCTAACACTCTCAATCCTGCACTTTCAGCTCAGATTCATACCTGTCCCACTTGGCACAGCTTGTGCTTTGCCCTTTTCCTCCTCTGTTGGAATCCTCTTGATGCTGCAGAGAAACCACATAGGTCACACCTGGGAAGTGCTTCCTTTCATCCGTAATTTGAAACCCAGCTTATCAAGTTAGACTAGCTTCAAGTCCTTGATGTCCCCCTCCTTTTCCATTTCCTACTCTTGCGTTCTCTCTATCAAGATGTCCTATCGTCTTGCTCCTCCCCATCACCATCGATTGGAAGCGGTATAGGCTCCTGTCTCAGCTCCTGTGCAACTGAGATACAGAGGCAGACTTCCATTCCTCTGTGTTACTCTATATCTTCTCTTTCGAGCTCGTTGTCCGAATTCTCTCTTTCTCCTTAAGCATGCGTGAATCAAAGCCCCTTCTTTGTAGTTCCCCTTTGCATTTCAAGCAGCAAGGAGCTTCCTGCTTCTTGAATGGAAGGCAGTACCTCCAAATGGAATGATATGTTCCTGTCTTCATGCCATATCCAAATGGTCACATATCACCTTGCAGCACCAACCTGCCCACATAACTGGTTGCCTGTGCATGCAACAAGCCTGTCAATCAATGCAAATGGGAAGGGAGAGAACTTGTGTAACAAGGGCTCCTTCAATAGGACTGATATCTGGAACATCTGGTCACATAATTTTATCTCTGGTGCATGCACTCGACCAACAGGTATATGCAATCCAATCAAATTAAGCTCTAGCCCTTCTTGTTTCTGCGGATTGATGCTAAAACATTCCCATTGCGTCTCATTCAGATCAATCATATCTTTTAGTGTAGTCCTATCATAAAACCCATTAGTCATACGTCTGACAAAGGTCGGCCTCAGTGTGAAACATCTCATTACCGAGTTCATCTATAAGCCACCTCATACGGCATTTCTGCCAATTAACTTTATAGCAAAGTTACATCTTCTCCAGACACGCACACATCTAAAGGATTTGCTTCTTCACACCTTTTAGCATTGAAAAAGCCCCCAACCAGTATGTTGAATTCGTCTTCCCGTCCTTGGTTGCAGGGAAGTTGTTGGCAGCAGTCAGGGAACCGAAGGAGCCACAAGACGAAGAGAGTCAGAGCGAAGGGATAGCACAAGCAGACATGGCAGTCAAAGAAGATCTAGCAAGTAGGCCATCTAATTTTTCAAGACATCAAGGAGTTGAGCACACAAGAAGAAAGAGCAAGTAGGGAGCTCAAAGAGGTGTATGACAAATCAATAGAGAAAACCCTACACAAATAGTGATTTTTATCACTAAAAACCATTGTAAATATCATTTCGTATTTTTGTAGCTCCATTTTGTGCAAGCCAAGGAGTCCTTGAGCTTGAGGAGCTTTAGAAGCATCTACTTGCCAATTTTCATATTTTTTAGATCTCGTTTGAGCCCTCTAATAAGCCCTGGAACCTAATTTTTAACTAGGCCGGACACTAGGTCTGGATAGGGCCAAAGCTAGTCAAAAACTATAAAAGGAGCTAGAGAGCTCATTTTTGAGGTTAGATTGTAATTGAAACGAACTTGTAAGAGCTCTTGAAAGTAATCTAAGAACTCCATTTCTCCTCACTCTTTGTCTTGTCGTGAGTGCGCGTGTGCGTGTATGTGTGTGCATGTTAGTGTGCTTCTCACTCACGCATTTGTGCTTCCACTTGCTCGAGGTCTTCATACCATCCTCACGTCTTCCCGGATTGACATTAAAGGAGGTGCTACTCATCATTGAGCTACACCAAATTTTGGCACCGTTGCCGGGGAACGAGCTTTGAGGACGAGCGTGTGATGGTAAGACGTAGAGTTGACGCGTTGGAGTTGTAGGTATTTTCTTCACTCTCATCGATTTTCTTTTACTTTCTTCACCATCTTCATCACCATCATCATCATCACCATCTCCCACCTCCATCTCCATCATCGCGAAAAATTCTGTTTTTTGATCATATCACCATCTCCACCTCATTTCCCTCATTTCACTTGTGAGAGAGAGCAAGAGAGCGAAATTGTGTGTGCTGTTTTTGCATGTTTCTTGAGCTTTTTGGAGGACCTTGCTGAATCACCATCCCCAGCTTCCTGCACAGATCCTTTGAGAGCATCGCAAGGCGTTCTAAGCAAGTGTAAGTGTAAGCTTGGGAACACACTTCCTAGGCACTCAAGGGCAACCAAGCAGGAAACAAAAGGTTGGAAACTTTTAACCCCCTCTGTCAATTCATAGTTTAGGCTAAGAACGACGAGAGGTAGGAGTAAGTCAGGGCGACGATAGGCAGGTATCAAGTTGAAGACTACCTAAAAACTCAAGTCCAAGCTAAAAACCTAATCTCTGTACTGTCGATAACATAAAGGAAAAGAACCTAACGTGGAACGATCAACTTGAAAGCACGAAGAACACTCAAGTATTCCTGACGACGTAAAATCAGACAAGACCGTAAACACGAGAAATAAATAAAAAAGAATCAAGTGACTAATATAAAGTAACCAGCAATGAGGTTGTACTCCGGGCAAAGAATTGGGCTACTTAAATAGGCATATGAACCTTAGATCAGGACGACATCTAGTAAGGGAGAGACAAAGCCTTAGGTCTTCAGAGGCTAGTGTTAACCACACTGCTAGGTCTTGGGCCCAGCAGTTGAGCCACCACTCACACTACCCAAGTTCTGAGACTAGTGAATCCGAGATGTCTCAAGGTATGGAGAGACCTACAGGCAGTACAGGAGTGCCATACTTGCACAGGGTAGAAGGCCCTTACAAAACACAGTTGGAATACCTTAGGACCAACCGATTAGGTGCTAGCATCTATGAGGACGGCCTAGGAAGATCTGTGGTACAGATTAGGAATCCTGATCAATCCATTGGATTAGAGCACCCAGCTGTCAAGTTTGAAAATGGTGCATACTCGGACAAAGAAGGAACCATATACGTAGTCACCAGTCACCCAGACAGGACGGAGGAATTTGGAAATTTGATCCCAGAAGAAGAATTAGGTGACCTGGAGCAAGGAAACATGGGTGCAGAACCTAGAACCCCTCGAGGCAAATCGGTTCTCACTAGAATTATCACACCAGAGTGGATTCCCCAGGATAATAAGAGCATAGAGTTGCTCCTCAATCGAGAGACTGACGAAGTCTTTTGGAGGTACAAACCTGATCGGCCAACTGATATAGGAGCAATCATGATCTATGAGTTTAAGGATCCTGATAGCCCAGGTAGAGTGACCTACTTAGATCACGCTTCGGAGAGGATCTTTGTGGTGACAGATCATGATAGGCATGCTTACACATGGAAGGGTGAATTCGTTTTCCCCCAACCAAGATCGAATGTATCCTATGGTCACCCTGGAGCTGGAACATCCCAAGCTCATGGAACTCAAAGAGACAGAGGTAGAGATAGACCAGAAGTAAGCTTTGCCAACCCCGTGGGCAGAGAAAGAACGAGGACGGAGACGAATAGAGTAGAACCAGAGATACTTAGGGCTCACCGGAATCAGAGAAATGTGGATGGATTCCCTCTGCCAAGACCTAGAGAGCACACAAGGACTTTGAGACCAACTCAGCTAGTTAAGTCCATGAAGAACTACTTCGATGGCACTGGAGATCCGTACGATCATGTGGCTGAGTTTAGACAAGTATTGAGAGCTGAACAAGTGGAGGATCTATTCACTCAGTACAATGCCTTTGGTCTGACCCTTAGAAACACTGCCCTGACATGGTTTCAGCCGCTAAACGAGAGGCAGTTCAGGAGCATAGACCAACTCCTAGAGGCTT
The DNA here is from genome assembly GCA_020310875.1 of Ceratopteris richardii. Taxonomy (NCBI): domain Eukaryota; kingdom Viridiplantae; phylum Streptophyta; class Polypodiopsida; order Polypodiales; family Pteridaceae; genus Ceratopteris; species Ceratopteris richardii. The sequence continues at coordinate 181,163,073 of CM035424.1, read as the reverse complement.
TCATTATTGAATTCTCTAAGAGTGGCATAAGACATAATACCTCCTCGCTGATTCACAGCTTCAAGCAAACCCCGCAAGAGACCGTGAGACTTGCAGGATGAAGATTTAGGCAATATCTTGAAAGATGCCCTGTTCCTGAGCTACCCACACCAGCTAAGCAAGTGGCTTTATTCTTGGATGGATTGCTAAGTACCAAATTGAGATCTTATGTGTACTTGAAGGACCCTAGGACCATAGAAGATTGTGTACGCATGTGCATTGATATTGAGGATAACCTAGGGGAGGAGTTAGAGCTTTCCAAGATATACAAAGAGTCAGATAGTGCCTCTAACCTCTCGTCCACGCAATCCACATCAATCGAGGAACTTGTAGAGAAAGTAGCTCAGAAATTAGGGGTAACTAGCAAACAGAGCCCAAGGTGTGCCCCTGTGAAAAGGTGTTATACTTGTGGTGGCGACCACATGGCAAACGTATGTCCCATTATGGCTCAACCCCAAGTTAATCCTAGTAGCCAGTACTGCACTATCGAACGAAGATACACAAATCACACAGCACAAGACTGCCCATATAACAAGCAAGCAGTTAGGCAAACCTACCCAAATCCATACCCTCAACAAGGAAGATACCAGAACCAGTACCCACCTCAGCAGTATGCTAGGCCTCAACAAACCTACCAACCCTACCAAAACCAACAAAGGCCTCAGCCTGTGCTAGCACAACAACCCCTAGCTCCAGCTAATGTGATTCCGGTAAAGTATGCTGTGGTAGAAGAGAACCTGAATAGAGCTATAGTCCCCGTCACACCTTTGCTTTCAGAGAGTGATCCCAGTGACCATAGCTTCGATTCTACGCATGTTGAGAGTCCCCAGGCTTACTTCATGCAGTCTCCTGAACATGGTGAGTCCTACTATAGTGAAGAGCCAAATGAACCTAGTTGGGAATCAGATTACACAAATGTCATGTATGCAAACCCCAACCCTATACCTCAACCTAGGCAGGTAAGACCCCCGTTCCCTAGAGGACCATGCTACAGATGTCAGGGAGATCACCTCATCCGTGATTGTCCCTTACCTCCACCTACACAACCCCAGTCAGTGACGATCCAAGGCTATTGCCAAGAATGTGGGAAGGAGCATCTCTTACGAGATTGCCCTAAAAATCCCAATAACATGCCAAAAATCACTCCTATCAACGTTATTGGATTAGTGGTAGACTCCACAGGGAGCGTAACTTCCACGCACCAGTACAGGTAGTCACTAGAGCTCAAGCATTGCAGCAAAACCAAGCTGTAGATCAGGAAAAGAACCCAGAAGCTAGTGAAACTGAGAGCATAACCAAGAAAAGGACTAGAGCCTGGAGAGATAGCCGTGAAAGAATGAAAAGACAATGGGCAAAGAAAATGAACGAATTAGAAGAAAGCATAAGAGAAACAAAAGCCAAAGTTGTGGAGCTCACCTCTCAACCGAACTCTCACATATCACCTCCTCCGCCACCCTCCATACCATCTCCATCCAACCCGCCTCACCTAAACCCACCACCCCCAAGAGTAGGATCAGTCCTAGCAGATCCCACTCCCGAGGACCTTAATATGATGCTTAAAGCATATCAGGCCAGAATCCAAGAAGGGCCAAATGTAACGGATCATGACAAGTGCTACCCTAGAGCTGACCTAGAGATAGAAAGAACCAAGCTCTGCGCGAAAATGGTCGCATTGGCTCAGACTATGTTTGAATCTAGTCGCCTATTCAATTACTCGGGCTCAGCCAAGACGCAACTACACCTGGATGGACTTCTAGAGAAGTTAGAAGGCATAATTGCAAGATCTGCCAAGGAAGAAAAAAATCAAGAAAGAGATAAAGCAAGCAAAAACATGACCCATCCCCCACCGGAAGCTTATGTGCCTAACTCTACGGAGCCAGACACATCATCTTCTATGAATCGATTCACACCAGAATTTCTACGAGAGATTCAAGAAGACAAATGGGCTAAAGAAAGTGAAATCCCTCCTCCTATCGAACTTGTGGATGATGCACACGATCAATTCCCACAAGACATCCCATCCATTTATGGGGAGCAGGAGAGCACCCAATCTCAAGAAAGATTAGACTTCGAGTCTAATTCTTTACAGGAATTACCCCACTTCACGGGCCCATGGGAAGCAAAGTCCACCTGCATGAGAACACCTACAGTCATGGTAAGAAACGAAGACTCAGTCTTACCTAGGAACACAGAGGTAGTGAAAAACACTAAAGTGCAGTGCAATCTTAGGTTAGAAGAGCTACTCAAGGTTAGACCTCAATTATGGAAACATGTAGCCAAACAAGTACCTGAGATAGCAAAACCTCGTTCCCAGGTAGGATCACATAGGACAGTGCCAGAAATACCCTTGGATAAGATAGGAGATATGTGTGAAGGTGAAGAAGGGAACACCTATCTTCCCATTACCTACCAGGAGTACACCACCAAGGCAATTTTGGACTCAGGCGCAGGAGTTGCAATTGCCACCACTTCCCTATGGAATCGTTGGGGCAAGCCAGCACTCAAGCCAACGAGAATGAAATTGCAGATGGCCGATGGTCATATTGAGAGACCCTTAGGATTGCTAGAAGGAATAACTCTCACCACCTGTGGTGTCGAGTTCGAGCATACCTTTGCCATATGTGATTTTAGTAAGAACCATGCCTATGAAATGATCTTGGGACGACCTTTTATGCGACAGTTGCAAGTGGTACAGGATTGGGGAACTAATTCCTTGTACCTGCAACACTTAGGTGTTACGACCAAAGTCAATCTCAAGGATTACTCTCATAGAGATGTCCCTCCTATCCAATGGAATCCCATCCATAGAGCCAAAGATGACACGGAATCTGTGCATTCCATAGGGTCTAGATCCTCATGGATGCATGAAGACACTCATTTATGGATGTGCAAGGTTGCAGTAGAAGAAGAGAAGAGAGAGAAAGCCAGAGAGGTAGGTGCAAAAGAAACACATAGATCAATTCAAGACCCAGCCTATGCACCTGTAGTTTTTCCTGATGAGGAATTTGAACCCCATGGCTGGGCAGAAATCCTAGCAACAATGGACGTAGCCATCAATGAAGAACAATGGACACCTCACTGTGATGAGGATGGTTATGATATTTCAGTCTTCTCCATAGAGCCAATCATGGGAGAGGCAGTTCTAGAAGAATGCGAACCTAGCCCTGATGCATTTGAGGATGCAAGTGACTCCGATCTAGAGTCAATCATTATGGACCCACCATTTGCATCAGATGAAGAATACTTCCATGAAATAGAATTTCAACCCCAGAGGCATGGAGAGCTTACAAATGATGTAAGATTAGCAACACATGTGACCCCGAAGGAAGAAGGAAAGAAATGAAAGAAGAGAGAAGTCTCACCAGAAGAGGAAGAATCTTTGTTTGAGGTCCCAGAAAATTTTAAGAAGTATGAGATAGACGACAGGAGAGTCATGATAAGAATGCCTAAATGAGAGGCACAAGCAGGAGAGGCCTATGATAACAAAGAAACCACCAAGAAAATAGTAGTGGCCCTAGAAGAAGGAGAGGAGAGATGCACGTACATAGGCCATGACCTAACAGAGGAAGAAGAGCATGCGTTAATTGCCTTGCTAAGAGAATACAGAGATGTATTCGCTTGGAGTTACAAGGATTTGAAAGGTGTTGATCCAGACATATGCTCACACACTATCCCCATGACCACAGATGCTAAACCCTCTAAGCAAAAGCCATATACATATAACGATAATTACGCTGCCAAGATCAAAGAGGAGATAGACAGACTGGTTGAAGCTGGATTTATCTATGAAATTGAGCACACTGAGTGGGTATCCCCCATCGTAGTGGTGCCCAAGAAAAATGGAAAGCTGCGTGTATGCATTAACTTGAAGAAGGTTAATGCAGCCACGATTCGAGATAACTATCCGCTTCCCATCACAGAACATCTCTTGGAAAGAGTAGCAGGCAAGGAAGTGTACAGCTTCCTCGATGGATTTTCGGGCTACAATCAAGTAGCCATAGCTCCAGAAGATCAGCATAAGACAGCTTTTGCCACAGAATGGGGCATATTTGCCTTTAGAGTAATGCCCTTTGGGCTTACCAATGCACCAGCTACCTTCCAGCGGCTGATGTGCCATGTATTTAAGGAATTCCTGAGGAAAAACTTAGAAGTCTATGTTGATGACCTTTGTGCTCATTCCAACATCAGACAAACCCACATTCCCGAACTCAGACAAATCTTTGACAAATGTAGAGAATATCAAGTCTGCCTGAACCCAGAAAAGTGCGTTTTCATGGTTAGGCAAGGCAAGATTCTAGGGCACATAGTGTCAAAGAATGGCATATCTACTGACGAAGAGAAAGTGAGATCCATAGCAGAGTTACCCAGGCCAAAGAATGTCAAGGAAGTACAAGCTTTCATGGGGCATTGTGGATACTACCGACGGTTTATACACATGTATGCCATCATAGCAAAGCCTCTGTATGGACTTTTGACTAACTTCGAGTGGACAGATGAATGTGAGAATTCCTTCCAGGAGCTTAAACGAAGATTATGTTCAGCACCAATCTTGACCACACCAGATTGGAACAAGCCATTCCATGTTCACGTGGATGCATCCAATTATGCTATTGGGTGTGTACTCGCGCAACCTACTGGCGAAGGTAATATGGATCTTCCCATTGCCTACGCTAGTAGACAATTGAACGCAACTGAACGAAATTATACCACTACAGAGAGAGAAGGCTTAGGCATGGTATATGCAGTCAAGAAATTTAGACACTATTTGCTTGCAAGTAAGTTTAATTTTTTTACTGATCACCAAGCATTGTTATATCTCGTGAACAAGCCATGCAATACAGGAAGATTAATAAGATGGTTTCTCTTACTAATGGAATACGATTTCGAGGTTGTGGTGAGGAAAGGTAGGACTCATTTGAGAGCAGATCATCTCCATTAAGGGAAAAAATGAACCCTGAATGGGCCTTTTAGCTTAAGGAGAGATTAGAGATGGACCAATGAGAGGAGGGTGCTGGCCACACTCTAGTCTCTTAATCACCTAGAGTAGGCATAGGGTTCCCTAGTTTTTGGGCAGTCAAAGATCCAAAAACCATCTAGAACTCGTGGATTTCTTTAGAGAGTGGTTTTGAGAGGCTTTAAAACCATTCAGAGCTCTTGGATTGCCATAAGATCTAAAGGCTAATGTTAAATGTTAAAAGTCAAGGCATCTAAGAACTTGGGCCCTTGGATTGACTGTAGATCAGAGGGCTACGAAACGGTACTCCAAGCCACCCCCTTTCAGATGGTATTTGGCCAAAACACGGTGCTACCCTTGGACTTCTTGATACCTACATTGAAGGTAGCACAAGAGCACGAATGGACGGGTCATGAACTCTCATCTAGACTTTTTGACCTTGAACAATTAGGAGAAACAAGACTGAGGGTAGCTGCAGGGATATATGCAGCAAAGAAACGACAGAAGGCATACTTTGATGCCCACGTTAAGGATAAAGGTTTAAAGGCAGGCGACCTAGTTTTAGTCTACACCTTGAAACAACATGCAAGGAAGCTAGAAAAGAGAGGCTATGGACCTATGATCATCAATAGGATCTCAACAAGTGGAGCAGTGCAACTAGCCACATTAGAAGGCGATGTTCTCCCAAACTATATTAGCGGATGCAGAGTTAAGTTGTATCAGGAACCTCTCACAGAGGAAATGCTAAGTCGACTCAACACTGCTAAGAAACGCAAAGAGGAAGAAAAGCGAATTCGAGAAGAAGCTCAAGCAGAAGCCCTAGAGCACATACGAAGAATGAAATTAAGAAGACAAGGTAGAGAGCATCCTAGGCAAGACGCATATGCAGATCAAGGATATGACGTGGCTATGTGTGAAGTTTTAGGTGTAAGCTCACATAGAATAACAGACCGACGTCCTTTCATAACCTTAGATATAGGACAAGGAAAGAGTGCAAGGACTGTAAGAGCCTTGATTGACTCAGGTGCAGCCACTAGTGCTGTTAAAGCGTCTTACTGTTAAGAGTTGCAATTAACTGTCAATCCTGTGGAAGCATATCTCATAGGATTGGGAGGTGTGGAAACCCCTTGCATGGGCGAGGTGGAACTTCCCCTATATATTCATGAAGAGGCAATGACAGTTAAAGTACTAGTATGTCAAGATGAGGACCTCACGGAACCCCTTGTCTTGGGTCAAGACTGGATCTATGACCAAGCAGTCAACTTAAACCTAAGAAGTGGACTTCTTCAGGTATGGGTGAATCAGACTAGAATTACAATTGAGTTAAATAATGGAGCACTCAAGGAACTAGAAAAGACACGGACTCCTGGTCCCTCCAGGGGTACACATGAAGTTGACCATGCTGTTCTTGTCCAAGGCTATGTGATGCAGAAGAATGAAGATCTCAAAAAAGGAGTCAGAACCACAATGGAAGTCCCTTCTTTTCCAAAGGCCAGAAGGAGGCAGCACATAAGGGCAGATCAATCACTGAAGACTCTCCAGGCGAAAGGCCAAAAGAACGCGCGAAACAGAACAACTCAACCGATGAAACAAATGTGGGTGCGGAAAGACGAGCTGCCGGCCGTAACTAAGCTGCAACAACGGTCTCAACTTCCTATTAGTAATCAACGACTTGATGCTAATAAGAGGACTCCTAAAACCTCAGTTGAGAAAATAAAATCTATTTGGGTACCCAAGAAGTCGATGAAGGCTGACCCACAATGAAGACAAATTTGGGTGCCTAAGGCTTGCTTGCGGGCTCAATTAACCCCACACAACTCACATCATACACGACAGGGTTCAGTCGGTCAAGCAGTCGCTACCCACTCTTGTCTGATACACTCGAACACACTGCCACCTAGAAGCACGCACAGACTTACTCATAAATGGGTCCCGAGGACACAACAACTCCCAGTAGAATTACTCATGCAGCCCTCCCGAATCTCCCCAAGACCAAGACTAAAAGCCATTCATGGTGTTTGGCAACCTAAGACTTGTAATAAACCCCCCGACCCTAATCTGTGAATTCATCTCCACTTACTAACTGCATTAGTCAGACAGCTCACCTTTCCATCTAGCTCCTAGGACTAACCAGGCATTAACTACACACACGGTCATCGTGCACTCACTAACCACTGACTCCTCATCTACCTCATGTTAATGTTGTAACGGGGACAACAACGAGTTTATTCTGTCCATTACAATGTTAACACCTGGTTCTATATTCTCACAGAACCAACAAGCAAGCAGGACCATGGCAGAAGCCGGAGGTGCCAGTTCTCAAGCCGGAGCCAGTGCACAGATTGTGGACATAGAAACACTCCTACTCGAACCACATCTCACCGAAAGACCGCTAGAACTTCAAGCTGTGCATGTCCTCCCAATTCAGGATCCTCCTCAGGGACACACCTCTCAAGTGGGCAAACACGCTCATTGGTTCAGTGATGTTGCTGGACCATTGGGTGATGGAACCTATTTCTGGGAAGCTGAATTGGAGTTTAATGGTAAATGGGGACGCTACCATTTTTTCACGCGTGAATTTGAGAGCTATCAGAATGCCGAAGTCATGCGTTCAGTATGGACCAAAGCTAGCTTGGACAGTTATTTCAGGGCCCACTTACCAAAGCCGGACTTCTTGCGTTGTTCTTATCTTATCAGTTCCATCACTCCGAGCAGGGCCAAGGGAGGCGACAGCACCTTTGTGTTACCCTCACTGTTGCCGGGCCATGAACTTAAAAGATTCAAGTTGACCCTCAATCTGGTACGAGAAGCATTGGGCATGTATGGCATGCACATCCCCACTGAAAAGGAAACAATGGTTCCAGGAAGAATGAAACATAAAGACCTCAATAAGCTGAAGGATATGGTAGCGATGACACCGACCATCGCTCTTCACCTACGGACCGTCATGCAGCATTTTGCTTTCCCCGCCCAGGAAAGATTCACCATGCCACCAAAGAAAATATGGTTTAGCTTGTATCTGGCAGAGACAGAAAGCCTTCCCATCAACGTGCCACATTGGATCATAGATCAGATTCACCTAGCCCATCAAAGGTGGAACAAGAAGCAAAAAAATGTGCTTCATGGATGCTGTGCTCTAACCAAGATAATCTACCGATGTCTTGCCTATGACGTGCCTATTCAGCGGGCACTAATATGGCCCCGGGCCCAGGAATTCGAGAGAAGGCTATCAGCGGCAGGTCCCCCATCAAAGAAGATGAGAGGGGGAGTCCAATTACCCTGCGCTCAACCAAGGGGAGCCACCACTACACCAGAAATTACCCCTCCCCAGACACGACGCATTAGGCCATTCACCATCCAGCTACCAAGACCAAGTACAGAGGGACCCAACCTGGTGTTTCCACCCGTCCCATTAGATTTGGAATTTCCACAGGGCTTTACCCTCAATGATCTCACTGATGAAGAAGTGGCTAGACTAATCTACGACTCTAATCTCGAGAAGGAAACAGAGCGAGCTCAGGAACCACAACCCCATACAACAACATCAGCCCCCACCCGACCAGAAGAGGTAGAAGTTGAAGTAGATGAACAAGAGACCGAACAAGAGGAAGAAGCCTACGAAGAACAAGAGTATGATGAATTTTCAGAGTTGGCAAGTGCCCCCGCGTATTCGGCTCAAATAAAAAGACTATATCGAACCATGCAGCTAGTTCAAGAACAACATAAAATGTCACTGGAAGCAGGCAAGAAACTCATGAACCAATTGCTGGCAGAGGAAGGCGTGGATGACATGTTCATCGAGTCCATAAACCTACACGCCGATGCAGTAGGATTGGATGAGGCCATTCATGAGGCAATGACCTACATTCACCGATTTGAGAAAGGAGTTCCCGCCCGTCCCATGAGGTCCGGGAAACAAATTCATATCAACGTATCAGCACCAGGAGATACAACGCAAGCAGACGAACATCAGGAAGCACCACTGTCACCACCATCCCCACCCCTCACCACACAACTCACTCCACCACATGACACTATCACCACCACGTCCACTACCACCACAACTGTCATGGGAATTCCACTCTCTCCGGGAATCCAATTCGGGGGAATTTCCATGCCCACTTTCACCACTCTCTTCACTAGCGTCACAACCACCCCACCCACGATACCCATCTACACGGTCACTCAGACTTTTGACACTATGGAAACATCTCCTGCCACTGCACCGCTCCCTCCCCCCATGCCACCTCCATCTCCCATACCCCCTCCACCCACATCTCCACTTGCATCCACATCATTCACAACTCCCATTCCCAACCCCATTCCCCCTGCATCTTCACCCCTCCCTGCATCATTTAATGTAAATAGTATATTTCTAGCATTAAATCAATGTGTATATCAGCTTCAGAATGAGTACAGAGCTTTGGACGGCCGGTATCAACAACTAACAACACATCACCAGAACTTACAAAGGCAATTTAAAATTCTTGAAGAAGAAAATGCAGATGTAAATCAACGTTACGCAACGCTTGAGCAGGCTCACCAAACACTACTAGAGGCACCCCAACCATCGAAAGAATCAGGTGTCAAACAATTAGAAGCCTTGCTCGAAGTATACCAGGCCGATAACCTACGAGTCAGACGTAACTTGGCGCTACTCAGGAAACATATGGCCACAACACTGGAAGAGAACAAGAGACTGCAAAAACAAAATGAAGAGAATCTGGAAGCGGCAATGGAAGGCTCTCCCCACGAGATAGATCCAGAGCAGTTCAAAGCGGTTCCTACGGAGACGATGAAAACCATTTTGGAAAGCTATGCAGATCTTCTGGAAGCCCATGATGACTTGGAAAGAGAACGTGACACACTACAGAGCAGACTTAAGGAAGAGGAAGAACAACCGAAGAGTGTCCCATCAACCTCTACCTCAGACGAAGTAAAGGCCTTAACTGAGCAGGTAGCAGAATTACAAAAGAGGTTACTGACATACGAGAGGCAGCCCTCTCCGATAGTAGAACCAGCGCCAGAAGAGTTGGTCCCTATTGAGGTAGATGATTCGTACGAAGAACCGTATGTTCCTATGCCAATGCCAGGCAGGCAACGAACCTCAGAGGGACTAGACACCTTGGAAGTGGAAGCACCCGAGTGGCTTCAGACACTGGAAAGGACAGCGAACACACACGAAGAACGGGTGGCCATTCAGATCCAATCACTAGCGAACCTAGAAGAAACTCTCATAAAGTCAGAATATTTCAGAAGCATGTCTCATCATAAATGGATTGGCACCAATAATGACCAATATGTGCCATACTGCATATTGTTGGCCGATTACAACGCTGAGATTCAACGACGCTGCGGCAAGCCTCCCACATTCGCTACACAATTTGGTCCAGATGATACACCGAAAAGTGCTAAGCGTGGGTCCATCCATCAACCCACCTGGAGGATCAGGCTTTTGGAAACATATCCTGAAATGGTTCGAACCTGGAATAATATGCCGTTGTTTATTAAATATAATCCTTGTTATATTCCAGTTCTTCGAAGACGCACCTGGCCTGAATTCACTATTGCCGTCAGAGACATCAAAGCCTGCGCAAAATGGTTAAATTACGTTTATCTAACACCTCCACGAGGACCCCCCACGGTGAACTACATGATCTCTACAATCCGTCACTGGAGTATTCGGCTGCGCAATAACCCTGACGTGATGGCCCAGATGTGTATGAAAATATTTGAATTAATGCTGATCACTTTCAGGACGTTTAAGAACATTAAGGACCCTCACTTCTCAGGAGCAGGCTTCGTGACAGGAAACCAGGATCTGGTGTACGATATGAGTACCACCCCATCAATTGAAGTAATATATGCTTGGCACGCCAGAATCAAGTACCTCCCAGCCTGCTTTAAACAGACATTTGAGGACATGTTCATCACAGGATTCTGGGAATATCACTCCGAAATCTTTATACCCAGACCATCACATCTCCTCCAATTATTTGCTGTGGAGAGAACTATTTACTCAGAACAATTGAGGGTGCCTCATCCAGATGTTCCCGGACCTGTGAATTGGGATGAATTGCTCACAGATCTCGCACGCGGCTTACGACTCAAAGAACACCACCTAGCCTCCGATGTCGTCCAATATTATGTTCAAAAATCCTCTAGACAAGGGTCTGTCAGGGGCGACAGACGCGAGAGTGGGGGGGGGTGTTGGCAGCAGTCAGGGAACCGAAGGAGCCACAAGACGAAGAGAGTCAGAGCGAAGGGATAGCACAAGCAGACATGGCAGTCAAAGAAGATCTGGCAAGTAGGCCATCTAATTTTTCAAGACATCAAGGAGTTGAGCACACAAGAAGAAAGAGCAAGTAGGGAGCTCAAAGAGGTGTATGACAAATCAATAGAGAAAACCCTACACAAATAGTGATTTTTATCACTAAAAACCATTGTAAATATCATTTCGTATTTTTGTAGCTCCATTTTGTGCAAGCCAAGAGTCCTTGAGCTTGAGGAGCTTTAGAAGCATCTACCTGCCAATTTTCATATTTTTTAGATCTCGTTTGAGCCCTCTAATAAGCCCTGGAACCTAATTTTTAACTAGGCCGGACACTAGGTCTAGACAGGGCCAAAGCTAGTCAAAAACTATAAAAGGAGCTAGAGAGCTCATTTTTGAGGTTAGATTGTAATTGAAACGAACTTGTAAGAGCTCTTGAAAGTAATCTAAGAACTCCATTGCTCCTCACTCTTTGTCTTGCCGTGTGTGCGCGTGTGCGTGTATGTGTGTGCATGTTAGTGTGCTTCTCACTCACGCATTTGTGCTTCCACTTGCTCGAGGTCTTCATACCATCCTCACGTCTTCCCGGATTGACATTAAAGGAGGTGCTACTCATCATTGAGCTACAGAAGTACACCAGGTCATTAAGATGTGGGTGTTCCTAAAGATCATAACTGCCCACCACACACATTCCCATTTGCTCCCTATGCCCTGATTTCCACACCTATTGGTCTCATTGTAGTAAAGCTTATCAGATGGTTTCCTCCTAGAATATGATAGGGAAAAGAATAGGATATGGTTGGGTTTTTCTATGGACCTCTCCAATATTGTCCTCAATCGGTTTGTGTGCAAATTCATAAAGAACAAATGATCTTACCTTCTTTTCTTCCAAGCTTCGTTGATGAAGATGACGAGCCAAACCTCCCTTTGAAATTTGTAGAAGAACCCCAAAAAGAATCTTATTCACACATGATTAGAGAAATCTCAACAAAGTTAATAGGAAAAATCAACATAATGACTAAAAGATTTCTAAAAACTACTCCTATCCTACTCGTGACTTGAAGAATCACCACACATGGTGGATTAATCACCCAAAAAGGGGATCTTCATCACACCAAAAACGGCTGATCTCAACAAGTTATTGTAAATCTTGCAAGCCACAAATGCTTACAAGAGCGTAATGAAATGAAGAACTCAAAAATCATCATGAAAAGCTTGCGTACACGTCTCTTTCACACCAAAATCCATCACGTAAGTGACAAGAGAACGCTCCCCGGCAACGGCGCCAAAAGTTGTTGACGTTGTAGCATCACAACTCATACTTGTCAAACCAGGAAGTATCTCATGAGACCCAAATGTTTGCGTAGAAGCACTCAGCAGACGTAATGGCGCTTCGTCAACGTATGATTAACAACGTTATTAACAAGAAGATAGAACATAAGCATCGCGAATGATGCACATAATCGTAATCACAAGCATAATAGCGACGTAATCATACATCAATGTGTCACAAGCGTTAGACAAGAAGAGAACAAGCACGCATGCACATCATGATGACAAAAGAGCAAGAGTTCTAACTACAAACTAGCATTATCTCATTACTTCTAAAAAAGCTCTCCCAAAAGAAGAGGTGGAGACCTCTTTATTATATACAAAATGGCAAAAAAGCATGCTATGTGGGACTTCTAAACTGAAAGGAGAATGAATCCCACTTATTCTCTAGTGTGGCACTCACACACACCTATACAAGAGTGCTTTATTAACTGAATGAAAGGTAGAAAAAGATACAAATGATGATGAAAATAAAGTGGATCCAAGAAACATATGTTGTATCTTCAACAAGCGTTCTCCATTTTGAACTTGATAAGTAGATCCTCAATGTATCATCTCTGAGTCAAAGACATTCCTTCATCTATGTATATAACTTGCATACTTAGGAAATATGTGAGCTCACCTAAGTCACTCATTTTGAACTCCTCTTGCATGTGCCTCTTGATCCTTTGAATGCCATTCAGATCATCACCTATCACAATAATATCATCTACATATACACATAGATAGATAACCTCATTGTGATACCTTTTGATGAATAGAGAAGGATCTAAGTTGCTAGGTTTGAACCCTTGATCTTCAAGGTATGTAACCAACCTGTAATTCCAAGCTCTAAGAGCTTGTTTCAATCCATACAATGCTTTCTTAATTCTGCAAACATAAGATGCATGATTAGGGTTTTCAAAACCTCGTGATGGTGAAATGTATACCTCTTCACTTATCCAACCATTTAGAAATGCATTTTTCACAAGTCTCCAATTCCTTGCAGTAGCTACACTTATCAATGTTCTAATTGTAATCATCTTTGCAACTGGTGAGAATGTTTCCTCATAGTCTATACCATGAGTTTGTGAGCATCCTTTGGCAACTAATCTTGCCTTGTACATGCAAATTGATTCATCTGAGTTTCTTTTAACTTCATATACCCATCTGCAACCAATTACCTTTTGATTTGGTGACATTGGAACCAAATCCCAAGTGTCCATCTCCTTCAATCCATCTATTTCTTCTTTCATGGCCTTTTTCCAATTAGGGTTTCCCTTTGCCTCTTCATAGGTTGATGGTTCCTCTAAAATTTAGTATTTTTCCAAGTAGATCGAATGCTTTGTAACAAATGTGGAATCATAACCATACCTTTTTGGTTGTTTCTTCTCTCTTGTTGATCTTCTAGAAGCTTGCTTAGAGGATTCTCCACACTCTTGCATCTTTGCTTTGCATCTTGACCTCCATAGCTTGTAATCCTTTTCCCTTTCATCTTGGTCATCATCTCTATCACTTCCTGGATCCTTGACCTGTGTATCATGCTTGCTTCCTAATTGATGAGAATCAGAATCAAGATCATATGGTGGAGTTACCTTTTGTTTGTCTTCATCATACCAAGATCTGTGTTCTTCAAACACAACATCTCTACTTGTAGTGAATTGCTTGGTTGAAGGATTATAGAACTTGTAACCCATCTGAGTTGAATCATAGCCAATAAACACTACCTTTGTTGCCCCTTCATTTAGCTTACCTCTTATTTGTGATGGTACATGAACATAAGCCAAACAACCAAACTCCTTGCAATGTCCAAGACTAGGTTTTCTTCCATACCATGCTTCATAAGGAGTCATACCTTGAAGTGATTTGGATGGTGGTCTATTGAAGTGAAATAGCCTCTACCCATAGACAATATGGCAACTAGTTCTTCTCTTCAAGCATTGTTCTGGCTGATCCAACCTATGTCTTGTTTCTCCTCTCTGCAATTCCATTTACTTGAGGAGGGTACCTAGTAGTCACTTCCCTTTTGATACCTTTATCTTGTAAGAAGTCATCAAACTCTTTGGAGAAGTATTCTCCCCCTCCATTAGATTTGAGCTTTTTGAGTGATCTACCTATATGATTCTCCACATGTGCTATATAATTTTTGAAGCAATCAAACACTTCATTCTTACTTTTGATGAAGTATAGAATAGTCCATCTACTATGGTCATCAATAAATGAGACATAATACCTTGATCCTACCAATGAAGGTTCTTGACTTGGTCCCCATACATCTATATGTACTAAGTCCAATAAGTTGTTGTGGATGTAGTTGTAGCTCAAGTGATGAGTAGCACCTCCTTTAATGGCAATCCGGGAAGACGTGAGGATGGTATAAAGACCTCGAGCAAGTGATGGCACAAGTGTGTGAGTGAGAAGCACACAAACATGCACACACACACACGCTCAGAAGGCAAGAACAAAGAGAGAGACAAATGAAGTAACTTCTATTGCAAAAGAGCTCTCATACAAGTTCAAATCTACAACAAGCTAACCCCAAAAATGAGCTCTCTAGCTCTTTTTATAGTTTTTGACTAGCTTTGGTCTTGTCTAGACCTAGTGTCTGGCCTAGTTAAAAATTAGGTTCTAATGTTGGAGTTAGACGTCTGCGGAAGCACGCGAACAGCACAAGGATGAAGAAGAAGCTTGGAGCACAACACACAAGACTGAATGTATTACTAGAGAATGTACAAAGATAAATAGCCCATTAGGGCAATAGGCGTATATACAAGCCGGGGGAAAAAAACCTCCTAAAGAGGGAAAAAAGTGCCCCGGCAGTCCTAGAGAGTTCACACACATCACTACCTAAATATATCAACAAATCCCCCCTGGGAGTGATGCGGTGAACAAGGAGCTGGCACTCATGTATAAGGAAGTGCCAAGCTATGTGGAAATCACTCCGCAAAAGGAAGTAAGCCCAAAGCTTTGCGGAAAGCTTCAAACTTCTCCCTAGGCAGAGCCTTCGTGAAAAGGTCTGCAATGTTCTCCTGCGTGGGCACATATGCCAAGCTGATCTCCCCAGCAGAGAACCTCTCCCTGACATAGTGATAATGCACCTCAATGTGCTTAGTGCAAGCATGGAACACAGGGTTCCTCGCAACTGCCAATGCGCTCTGACTGTCAGTGAAGATGGTGGTGGCAGAAGACTGGCCAACACCCAAATCAGCCATAAGGCGTCTGAGCCACACACACTCAACAGTCGCTGTGAAAGCTGCCCTATACTCAGCCTCACAACTGGAAGTGGCCACAGTAGGCTGCTTCTTGCTCAACCAAGATATACAAGAGCTACCAAGCATGAAGCAAAAACCACTGGTGGACACACGAGTGTCATAGCAACCAGCCCAATCTGAGTCAGAAAAAGCATGCAAATCTGGCGGTAGTGATCCCCCCTTGGGATAAAACAACCCAAGTAGCCGAGTACCACTCAAGTAGCGAAAGATGCGCTTAACCGCTTTCCAATGCGTGACTCCTGGGCAATGCATGAACCTGCTCATCTGTGAGACAGCAAACTGAATATCTGGCCGAGTAATGCATAAGTAAATTAAGCATCCAACAGCCTGCTGATAGAGAACAGCATCAAATGCATCTCCAGCATCATGAAGACTCAATCGTAAACCTGTCTCCATAGGAGTGGCAATAGGCTTACAGTCTTCAAGGCCAAAACGCTGCAATAATGTGTCAATATATTTCGTTTGACACAAAGCCATTCCACCATCAACTTGCATAAACTGAATGCCCAAATAGTGATGCAAATGCCCCAAATCAGACATCTCAAATGAGGCATGCAAATCAGCCTTGAAATCAGCAATATGCTTCTCAAGAGGACCAGTGAGCAGCATGTCGTCTACATAGACAACAATGATCAGAAGCACATCATTAGCACGCTTAACATATAAGGTGCTTTCAGTTGGACTGTTCTCAAAACCATGTGCAATTAGATAGGCATGTATTTTCTCATACCAAGCACGTGGTGCTTGCTTTAAACCATATAACGCCTTCTTTAACCTGCACACCTGGTTTTCATGCCCTTTCTGCACAAAGCCACGGGGCTGAAAAACATACACTTCTTCATGCAAGTCACCATTCAGAAATGCTGTTTTAATGTCCAACTGATGTACATTCCAACCATGATGGGCTGCAAGTGCACAAATGCTCCGAACAGTAGTCATACGGCATGTAGGTGCAAAGGTCTCATCAAAATCAATGCCTCTTTCCTGCGCATAACCCTTTGCAACAAGCCTAGCCTTACACCTGTCAACTGTACCATCAGGTTTACGCTTCAGCTTGTATACCCACTTAGTGCCAATGGCCTTCTTGCCAGGAGGCAAGTCACATAAAGACCATGTACCATTCTTCATTATAGCATCATATTCAGATTGCATAGCAGCCATCCAATTTTCTGAATTTTGTGCTTCATCAAAAGAAACAGGCTCATTCTCATCACAGAGACTAGATGCAGCCATAGCATAGCAATCTGATGCAAAGGAGGTACTATGAGAGCCTGAACGAGTACGATATGACAAAGGTGCATCTAATTTGTTGTCACGCAAAGTCTGCACCAGCCATTTTGGCATAGTTTTTGCCTGTTCAATATCAGCTCTCTCATCAACAAGTGCATCATGTAAATCTGCATCAGAAATGGAATGATTTGCATCATCATATGAAACCTGCAAAGGCTGAGAAGTTGCCTCATTAGGACCAGCGTTAGCCTGTCCACCTGTAAAAAGAGGCATCAAAGTATCATACATGTCTTTGGAGCTAACAGATGTCTCCTTAGTACATGAAAGCAATGGCTGAATAGCATCTTCCACAAAGACAACATCACGGCTAACCAGAATGCGTTTAGTCTGTGGATGATACAGACGATAGCCTTTACTTTCAGAACTGTACCCAACAAAAATACATTTTACTGCCTTATCATCCAATTTTCTGCGATGTTGTTCAGGCACTAATGCATATGCCAAACAACCAAAAACACGCAGATGAGCAACAGATGGCTTGCGGTCATGCCAAGCCTCATATGGAGTGATAGACTGCAATGCTTTGGTGGGACACCTGTTCAGTACATATGCTGCACACATGACAGCCTCAAGCCAGAAACTATGTGGTAAAGCCTGACTTTTGACCATGCACCTCGCCATCTCCATGAGTGACCTGTTCTTTCGTTCAGCAACTCCATTCTGTTGAGGTGTATACGGCACTGTACACTGGTGTTTTATCCCACGTTCAGCCAAAAATGCATTAAAATCTGAAGACATATATTCCCTCCCTCGATCAGAATGGAGGGTGCCCATTTTACATGCTGACAGATTTTCAGCCAAAACCAAAAACTGTTTGAAGCACATGAACACTTCGGACTTTGCTTTGAGTGGATATACCCATGCATGCCTGGAAAAATCATCAATGAAAGTCACGAAGTAAAGGTAATTTCCAAAAGAGGGTGTCTGCATAGGACCACAGACATCACTATGTACAAGCTGCAATTTCTGCATAGCCCGAACTGAACCATCTTTTGGAAAGGAAGAACGCTGCATTTTGCCCAAAATACAGCCTTCACAAACATGTTTTCCAGGTGCCTCAAGTTTGGGCAAAGAGGACACCATTTCAGATTTCTGCAGGCGTAACAAACTAGCAAAATTCAGATGACCAAAGCGTGCATGCCAAAGCTTTGCATCTGATATAGCCTGAGAATCATGAACTGCACATGCCGAATCATTCACAGATCTTTCATAGTCTATGAGCTTATACAGCCCACGACATAAAATGCCAGAAGCAATAATCACATCGCCATTTGAGAGATCATGGACTGTACACCTGTCATCAACGAATTTCACAACCAAGCCAATCTTGGCTAATGCACAAACTGATAACAAGTTCTTTTTGATCCCTGGCACAAATAAAGCATCTGACAAAGTGAAAGAACTACCATCAGCAGTAGTCAGAATGATCTTACCAACTCCCATAACAGGATAAGAGGAGTTATTGGCGCATGTGACAGTATTCCCTGTAGGGGCAGGCTCGAGTGAAGAGAAGAAACTGCACTGCAAGGTAATATGTTTGGTCGCCCCACTGTCAAAGTACCAAACATCTGAGTCTACTGCAGACATGCACTGATCATGAGAAGATGGGTCAAAACTGCAGACAGTAGTAAACGCCCATTCTTCTTCCTGCACAAGATTTGCAGACTCTGTTTTTGGTGTAGAGGCCTCTGCAACAACCATTCCAGCCTCTTTCTTCTTTGCCTCTTTAGCAGCCAGTTTTGGACAGTTCTTTATAATATGATCATTTCCTTTACAGTACTTGCAGAACAATTTGTGCTTTTCTGATTTCTTCTCATCTTTATCCTGGTTCTTCGATTGTGCAGCATTTGCAGATTTCTGCTTACTAGTAGAAGAGCTCCATTTTCCTTTGCCCTTCTGACTAGCCAGGAAAGCTTGATCTGCAACACGCATAATGGACCTGTTCTGCCTGGACTGATCTTCCTGCAACAGAACAGAGACTAATTCCTCAAATGACAAGGCATTCGGATTGCCTTTCATCATCAATCGAAGAGTAGAGGCAAAACTCTGATATGAATCAGGAAGGCCATTCAGAACGGTCTGCACAAGTGAGCTATTTGGTATAACCTCATCAGCAGAAATCAATTGTTCCTTCAGGTCTTTGATCTTTGTAAGAAAACTGTCCATCGAATCACCTTCATTCATGTGCTCACTCTCCAACTGTTTTCGGAGGTAAGCAACACGAGCCTCATTCCTAGCCTGGTACAAAGTGGTAAGTGTATCCCAAGCATCCTTTGCTGTTCTGCAAAAGCGAATGTGAGGAATAATGGCACGTTTGACAGACAAAGCTATCAATGCATGTGCCTGGGCATCTCTGCCATCCCAACGAATCTGCTCTGCAGTAGGTGCAACAGAAACAGCAGCACGAACAGGAATCTGCGGAATATCATCTTCGACACCATCTTCATCAGCTCCAACACCTGTATTTGCAGTACCTGTCGTTACAAGTGTAACAGGACGTCTTTCAACACCCTGCACAATGTTCCACAATCCTTTTGCAACCAGTACATGTCGCATCATATAAGCCCATAATGGGTAGTTGGTACCATCCAACTTATCCTCAACAGCCAACATACGGAATACATCACTGCTTTCAGCCATGGCCGGTGACTAAAATACCTTGATGCAGAAAATTGACTGTATCTAAAAAAGTTGAACGAAACTGCCCAAACGAGTTCTGCTAGACCTGTAGCAGACTTCGAGACGCTTAAACTGGCGAACAGAAACTGGTATATACCTTTGGCACAAAAGGACGAAATAGCCTGCATAAGCACTACGATAGTGCGTTCGGAGGCCGAAACGAGCTCAGATCGCGATTTTGGCACCACATAGCAAAGCTGTTTTGATCTCGGAAACACCCTGAGTATGCTCACCAAATTTCGTGCGAATCTGAGACTGCAAACGGAGGAGTGTCGACGGCACCCTAGAAGAAGCAACGACCTGCTCTGATACCAATTGTTGGAGTTAGACGTCTGCGGAAGCACGCGAACAGCACAAGGATGAAGAAGAAGCTTGGAGCACAACACACAAGACTGAATGTATTACTAGTGAATGTACAAAGATAAATAGCCCATTAGGGCAATAGGCGTATATACAAGCCGGGGGAAAAAAACCTCCTAAAGAGGGAAAAAAGTGCCCCGGCAGTCCTAGAGTGTTCACACACATCACTACCTAAATATATCAACATCTAAGGCTATTTTGGAGGCTCAAACGAGCTATGAAAATTATGAAAACTGGTGCATAAATACTACTAATACTCCTTAAGCTTGAGGACTCCTCGGCTTGTACAAAATGGAGTAGGAACAATCAAAAATGATATTTACGATGGTTTTAACCTGTGAAGTGACTAAAATCACTATTTGGGAAATATTAATTCATGAAAAATGATAGGCCTATTTGCTAGATCTCCATTAACTGCTTTGCCTACTTGGCCCTTCTCTTTACTCTGATTCTCTTCGTTGGCTTCCTTGTCTCATGAGTCCTTGACTGCCCTGACCACTGCCAATACTCCCCCCTCTCTCCCATCTGTCGTCTCTAACAGACCCTTGTTGAGCGGACCGTTGGATGTAGTATTCCACGACATCTGTGGCCAAATGATGCTCTGCTAACCTTAGTCCTTTGGCCAAATCTATGAGTAAGGCATCCCATTCTACTGGGCACGTACCTCCAAGTGTGGCATGCGTAGCTTCTCTAAGTGTAGAGCCTGTTCCACAGCAAATAAATGTAGCAGATGAGATGGACTGGGTATGAATGTCTCTGAGTGATACTCCCAGAACCCCGTGGTAAACATTTCTTCAAATGTTTGTTTGAAGCATGCTGGGAGATATTTGATACGAGCATTCCACACATATACAACGCTGATGGATGGGGTGGTGCTCATATCATAGACGAGGTCTTGATTGCCTTCATTGAGACCTAAGGCGGAAAGGTGAGGTTCTTTGGCATTTTTAAAGGACCGAAATGTGACCAGCATTAGCTCAAATATTTTGAGGCACATCTATGCCATGATGTCTAGTACATTCTTGAATCTGATTCCCCAATGTCGAATGGTTGAAATAATGTATGCGACCATGGGTGGGCCACGAGGTGGTGCCAAATATACATAGTTTAGCCATTTGTCACATCCTTTGATGGTCTTCACTATTTTGGTGTACTCGGGCCATGATCTTTGTCCAAACACTAGGCAATAGCAAGGGTTATACTTAATATATAAGGGCATATTATTCCATGTGCGCACCATTTTGGGGTATGTTTCGAGTAGGTGTATTCTCCATGTAGGTTGAAATATGTTGTCGTGTGTTGCACTTTCACGAATGTCGTCTGGGGCAAATTGTGTTGCAAAGGTTGGCTCTTTTGTGGTGCAATGTTTTATCTCAGCATTATAATCTGCCAATAGTACACAAAACATGACATACAAATCATCTCAAGTTCCAATCCATCGATGATGGGAGAGGTTTTTGAAGTAATCTGATTCGATGACAACCTCTTTCGATCGAGACATGGACTATATCTGCACTGCTACTCTATCATCATGGGTTGGACCTACCTTTTCTAATCATTGCATCCATTCTGGAGCTTCAATCTCAAATGTATCCATTCCTTCCTCTGTTTGTTTACCTCCTCGTATAGGCATGGGTACATAAGGGTCCTCGAAAGTCTCCTCTACTTCAATTTGAACTAGTTCCTCTGGCTCCAGCTCCACTATGGGAGAAGGTTGACCTTCATATTGGAGAAGTTTTTTTTGCAGCTCTGTTAATTGGGCCCTCAGTTCTATTACCTCTTCGGATGTGTCAGTTATGGCTGCTACCTCTTTTGGTGGCTCTCGTTGATCGGCCAATTGCTTCCGTAAATCATCACGCTTTGTTTCTAAGGCAGCATATGCCTCTAGTAGGTCAACATGTGTTTCCAATATGATCTGCATGTTGTCAGATGGTATGGCTTTGAAGCGGTCCGGGTCGATCTCCTGTGGTGATCCTTCCATTGCCGCTTCTAGGTTTTCTTCATTCTATCTTTGTAGTCTTTTATTTTCTTCTAGTGCTACTGACATGTGTTTCCTTAATAATGCGAGGTTACGACATGTTTTGAGGTTTTCTGCTTATTAGGCACGTAGTATTTCTTCGAGGTGTTGTTGTGCCTGTGAATCTGGTTGGGGGAGGGTTGGCCACTAATTCGTCATATTGCCTCTACAAGGTATCATGATGATGTTGCAGTCGCCTCCTGTCCTTCTCCAAGTTTGTGAATTGTTCCTGGAGCATGTCATGGGCTCTGAATAGGGTCGTATGTTGAGCATCTAATTGCTGGTAATGATGTTGTAATTGAGACACACATTGATACAAAGTGTTGAATACATTATTTACAGGAGTGGATGTTGGGAAGGTGTGGAATGCAAGGGGGTAAGGGAAAGGGAATGGGGTGGTGAATGCTGTTCTGAGAAGTGGTGATGTTGGTGGTGGGGGAATGGGAGATTGTGGGAATATGGGGGGAGGGGGAGGTGCAAATGTGGGTGATATATCCATGAGTTCCTTTGTGGATACAATCGTGGGATTTATCGTGTACATGGGAATGGTAGGTGTGTTGATGGTCGTGAAGGTGTATAATGGTGTGTGTAGTTGTGCATGTGCACCACTGAGAAGTGTGACAGGAGGAATGGGATTTCCAGTGACTATAGTTAGAAGTACATTGTCCGTGGTGGCAGTTACAATAGTGGTGGTGTCAAGATGTGAGGGTTGTGATGGTTGACTTATTGTGTGTGCTTCACTAAGGGAAGTGGAGATTGCTGCCATGACAATAGTGGTGACAGTGGTGATAGGAGGTGAGGGAGGTGGAGTTGGAGGGGAGGGTGGTGGAGGTGGTGATGGAGGTGCACTTGAGGTGTGGGCTTCTTCCATGTGTTGAATGGAGTGTGTTGTGACGGTGGTTGTGGAAGTTGTGCCATGTGGTTCTGATACTATAATATGTATCTACTTTCCTGGTCTTGGGGGCATCACCCGTGTCTTCGCTCAAACCATTAAGAGTGTGCAAGGGCAGTGTGCACTCTCTCTGGCACCCCCAATGCATCTGCTAGCAAGTTGAGTGAAGATCTGAATTGATCGTCCACACCCTCTTTTTCAAGTATTTGGTTCATTAAGGCCTTCGCTGCTCCCAAGGATAATCGGTGTTGTTCCTGAACCAGGTTCATAGTATCATACAATCTTTTTATTTGCTTTGTATAGGCTAGGGCTTGCGTAAGTTCTGGTATAATGTGTTGCTCATATTCGTGCTCCCCTTCATTGGATGGTCCTTCTTGTTCGTCATCTTGTTCCTCTTCTGTAGTCTCCTCTTCATCTTCATCTACTTCGATGACTACTAGTTGAGTTGGATGAGGCTGGTCCGTGATAGTTTGTTGCCCACTTAATTGCTCTGCTTTGACTTCCAAAATAGTTGCATTAATTATCCTCGCTACCTCCTCATCAGTTAAATCATCTAGCATGAAGCCATGAGGGAACTCTAAATCGGTGGGTATCGGTGGGAACACGAGATTATGCCCTTCTGCACTATGCCTTGGTAATCTAATGGTGAAGGGTTGTACTCGCCTTTGGGGTGGCGGAGTCATGTTTGGTGTTAATGTAGCACCTCGGGCCTATTCACATGGCATCTGAACAGCTCCCCTCATTTTCTTTGAAGGAGGCCCTGTGGCTGATATTCTTCGCTGAAAATCTTGCATCCTAGTCCAAATGAGCACCCTTTGAATTGGCACATCATATGCCAAATAGTGATATACAATTTTGGTAAGTGCACAACATCCATACAGCACTAGCTTTTGTTTCTTGTACCAATGTTGGTGTGCAAGATGGATCTGGTCAATGATCCAATGCGGCATGTTAAGTTTCAGATTCAAGGTGTCTGCTAAGTATAAATTGAACCAAATCTTCTTGGGTGGCATCGTGAATCTTTCTTGAGTAGGGAATGCAAAGTGCTACATGCACATTCGGAGGTGGATGGCAATAGTTGGTGTCATTGCCACCATATCCTTCAGTTTAGTTAAGTTCCTATTCTTCATGTTGTATGGGATCATTGTCTCCTTCTCCGTAGGGATGTGCATACCTCGCATTTCTAGAGCTTTCGTTACCAAATTGTTCATCAATTTAAAGCGCTTCAATTCATTTCCTCGTGTAAGAGAAGGTAGTACAAAGGTGCTCGTCGCCTTTTTATCTTTGTTGGGAGTGAGTGTGCTAATCAGGTATGAGCACCTCAGGAAGTCCAGCTTTGATAACTAAGCTTTGAAGTAATCATCCAATCCAGCCTTCTTCCATATTGGTCACAATCCTTCACTGTTTTGAAGCCTTTCAAACTCTCTTGTAAAGAAATGATACTGGCCCCATCATCCATTAGACTCTATCTTAGCCTCCCATAAATAGGTGCCTTCTCCAAGGGTGCCTGCAACTTCACTGAACCAATGGGAGTTCTTGCTAACTGGTGATGTGTGACCTTGGGGGGGGGGGGTTTGAATCGGTATGACATGTAGTTCTCTCAATGTCTGTGGCCTTTCCTTCAACTCTTCCTAAATAGGGAGACTTTCAATGTCTACTATCTGAGGGTTGGTGCCTGCCTGGGAGCTCGTTCTTGCAGCCTTAGCCATATTGAGGAAATTGGTCGCTAGTTCTGTGAGAATATACAAATGAATGTTAACATTGCAATCGACACAAAGTGATTATGTGTCCCCATTACAACATTAACATGATGAACTGTGGCATAGTTAGTCGGTTAGTTAGTGCTCGTGTGGTTGTGAATGTGAAGTGTGGTTAGCATATGCAGGGTTCCTATGTGCTAATTGGGGTGGTGGGGTGCAATGTGGATAAAGTTAGTAAGCGGAGGTGGCTTTACAATGGGGTCAGGTGGTTTATTACAAGACTTGGGTTGCCAATCACGATGGATGGCTTTCTCCTATCTACTTGGAAATGAGGCTTTTTAGGGACCCATTTACAAGTGATTCTGCTCATGCTCATGGATGATTATGTGTTTGTGCATGTCGAGCAAGAGTGGGCATCAACTGCTAGAGTGAGTGAATCATGTTGTAGATGGTGTGGTTTATGTGTGGCTATTTGAGCCTGCAAGCAAGCCTTAGGTACCCAAATTTGTCTTGATTGTGGGTCAACCTTCATTGACTTATTGGGTACCCAGACAGATTTTACTTTCGTAGAAGAGTTTTTGAAAGACTTCTTATTAGTTTCCTATCGTTGATCACTCTTATGATGTTGAGTCAGTGGTGGTGACTTGACCACAACAGGGTGCTTTCCTTTCCGTACCCATACTTTTTTGGTGACTGTGACACCTTGCTTCGTACTTTCCTTTGGCTTTGGGCATATGTCATCTGCTTCTTCTGCATTTGGTACTACTTTGGTTGTCGTGTCTCTACCACTTTTGGAAAAGAAGGGAGTTCCATCGTATCCTTGACTTCTTTGTTGAGAAAATCAATCCTCTGCATCACATAGTTTTGGACAAGAATAGCATCATCATCTTCATGTGTACTCTTGGAAGGACCAGGAGTGTGTGACTTTCCTAGTTCCTTGAGTGCTTCATTTTCTAACTCAACTGTAATGTGGTTCTGATTTACCCAGACCTAAAGAAGTCCACTTCTTAGGTTTAGGTTGACTATGTGATCATAGATCCAATCTTGACCCAAGACAAGAGGTTCGGTGAGATCCTCATCTTGACACATTAGTACCTTAACTGTCATTAGATCATCTTGAATGTAGATGGGAAGTTCCACCTCGCCCATGCAAGGGGTTTCCACACCTCCCAATCCGATGAGATATGCTTCTACAAGATTTACACTTAAGTTCAATCCTTGGTAGTAAGAAAGTCAAACTGCACTAGTGGCTGCTCCTGAGTCAATTAAAGCTCTCACGGTCCTTGCACTCTCTCCTTGTCCTACCTCTAGGGTGACAAAAGTTTGTCGATCAATTATCCTATGGGACTGTTCACGTGATGCTTCACACATGGCTATGTGATAATGCAGACCTTGTTGAGTGTCAGTCATAGGCTGATCTCTACCTTGTCTTCTCAATTTCATTCGTCACATGTGTTCTAAAGCTTCTACCTCTGCTTTTTCTCGAATTTTTTTTCCTCTTCTTTGCGTTTCTTTGCAGTATTGAGTCGATTTAACATCTCCTCCGTGAGGGGTTCTTGATATAACTTGACTCTGCATCCACTGATGTAACTTGGTAGGATGTCGCCTTCTAGAGTGGCTAGTTGAACTGCTCCACTTGTGGGGGTCCTATTGATAATCATTGGTCCATACCCTCTCTTCTCTAATTTTTGTGCATGTTGCTTCAAGGTGTAGACTAGGACTAGATCTACTTTCAAGCCATTATCCTTCACATGTGCGTAAAAATATGCTTTTTGTCTCTTCTTGGCCGCATAAATTCTTGCTGCCGCTCTCAGTTGTGTTTCAACTAATCGTTCGAGATCGAAGATTCTAGAGGAGAGCTCATGGCCTGTCGAGTCATGCTCTTGTGCTACTTTCAATGTAGGTATCAAAAAGTCCAATGGTAGCACTGCATTTTGGCCAAACACCATCTAAAGGGTGTGGCTTGGAGTACCGTTTTATAGGCAACTCGGTATGCCCAAACAGCATGGTGTTGTTGTTTGTCCCAATCAGAGCGTTTATTATTCACTAATTTGGTTAGCACATTGCATAGAATTTTATTTGTGCTTTCGGCTTTCCCATTAGCTTGTGGATGATAGGGGGCAGACTTCTTCTGTATCACCAAGAACTCTTGAAGAAGATTTTCAATGACTTCATTCAAGAAGTGAGTGCCTCTATCAGTCACTAGCTCTATTGGTAGCCCATATCTAGTGAACACATTCTCAAATAAGAACTTAGCAGTCGTCTAAGCATCATTCTTTGTTGTAGCTTTTACCTCTACCCACTTGGTTAGATAGTCAGTGGCCACAATAATGTATTCAGCATGGGAACCCTTAGCTGGGGGGTTAATAGGACCTACAAAGTCTATTCCCCACTTAGAGAATGCACGTCCACCCATCATAGGTCTTAGTGGCATCTCATCCTTGCGTATAGGATACTGAGTTCGCTAACAAGAATCACACCTCTTCACATAGGTATGTGCATCCATGTGAAGCGTGGGCCACCATAAGCCTGCAAATAGGATTGCCTCAATCACATGGTCTGGTCCAAAGTGTCCTCCTGCTACACCTTGGTGAGCAATTTCCAAGATCTTAAGATATTCACCCACATGGACACATAATCTGAGGTAACCATCTTTACCACGCTTGTATAAGTTGTCTCCAATGAGTGAGTAGTCTAGGGCTTCTTGTTCTAAACTTCTTTGCCTAGCCAAAGTCATATCTTGAGGGAATGTTTTCGTCCTCAGGAGTGCTACCAATGGTTCACTCCAATCTGGTACTAGAGACATTTGATACAGTGTAGCGTGCTCCACAGATGGTTTAATACGACATACTGGGAATTCCTTACACAACTTATGTACATTTGCTTCCATAGTAGGCCAATGCACTCTAAGTCTCCTTAGTGTTTGTA
This sequence comes from Ceratopteris richardii, assembly GCA_020310875.1. Lineage (NCBI taxonomy): Eukaryota > Viridiplantae > Streptophyta > Polypodiopsida > Polypodiales > Pteridaceae > Ceratopteris > Ceratopteris richardii. Next base: position 181,135,360 of record CM035424.1, on the reverse strand, counting down.
GGGTTCTTTTCCTTGAGTAGTGTTGCTCTAATGCTCCTACATGTGCTAATTGCAACCATTTAGCATACTAATCCTCTTCCACACAACAAGCTAGTATCCCTTGATCTATATGTTTGTACATACTCCCTACCATGATATGGTACTTTTGGGCTTTTATTACCTCCCTATCTTGAGTGTTTATTATTGGGTGGTTAGGCGCATATGTCAATACTGTCACTAATGTCTTAGCCCATAGAGGTACAACTTCCAAATTAAACAAGTAAGCATCAAGAAGATCATCTGATACTCCTTGTGGGGCCTCTCCAGATGTGAGCCTAGAGAGATGGTCTGCTCTCAAGTGAGTTTTGCCTTTCCTCACCACTACCTCAAAGTCATATTCCATTAGTAAGAGAAACCATCTTACTAATCTACCTGTATTGCATGGCTTGTTTACCAAGTACATCAATGCTTGATGATCAGTAAAAAAATTTAAACTTATTTGCAAGCAAATAGTGTCTAAAATTTTTAACCGCATATACCATGCCTAATCCTTCTCATTCCATGGTCGTATAGTTTCGTCAGCTGCATTCAATTGTCTACTAGCGTAGGCAATTGGAAGATCCATATTACCTTCACCAGTAGGTTGTGTAAGCACACATCCAATAGCATAATTGGATGCATCCACGTGAACATGAAAGGGCTTATTCCAATCTGGTGTGGTCAAGATTGGTGTTGAACATAATCACCATTTAAGCTCATTGAAGGAGTTCTCACATTCATCAGTCCACTCAAATTTGGTCAAAAGTCCATACAGAGGCTTTGCAATGATGGCATACATGTGTATAAAATGTTGGTAATAACCACAATGCCCCATGAAAGCTTGTACTTCCTTCATATTCTTTGGCCTAGGTAATTCTGCAATAGCCCTCACCTTCTCTTTGTCAGTGGATATGCCATTCTTCGACACTATGTCCTACAATCTTGCCTTGTCTGACCATGAAAATGCACTTTTCTAGGTTCATGCAGACTTGATATTCTCTACATTTGTCAAAGATTTGCTTAAGTTCAGGTATATGTGTCTATCTAATGTTGGAATGAGCGCAGAGATCATCAACATAGACTTCTAAATTCTTCCTCAGGAACTCTTTAAATACATGACACATGAGTCTCTAAAAGGTTGCGGGTGCATTGGTAAGCCCAAATGGCATTACTCGAAAGGCAAATATGCCCCACTCTATGGCAAAAGCCGTCTTATGCTGATCTTCTGGAGCAATGGCTACCTGATTCTAGCCACAAAATCCATCAAGGAAGTTGTACACTTCCTTGCCTACTACTCGTTCTAGGAGATGCTCGGTAATCGGAAGCGGATAGTTATCTCGAATAGTGGCTGCATTAACCTTCTTCAAGTTAATGCATATCTTCAAGTTAATGCATACACGTAACTTTCCATTCTTCTTGGGTACCACTACGATGGGGGATACCCACTCAGTGTGCTCAATTTCATAGATAAATGCAGCTTCAACCAACCGATCTATCTCTTTTTTAATCTTGGCAGCATAGTTATCGTTGTATGTGTATGGCTTCTGTTTAGAAGGTTTGGCATCTAAGGTCAAAGGAATCATGTGTGAGCATATGTCAGGGTCTACACCTTTCAAGTCCTTGTAGCTCCAAGCGAATACATCTCTGTATTCTCTTAGCAAGGCTACCAACTCTTGCTCTTCTTCTTCTGTCAGGTTATGTCCTATGTAAGTGCATCTTTCTTCTCCTTCTTCTATGGCTACAACAATTTTCTTGGTGGTTTCTTTGTTATCATAGGCCTCTCCTGCTTGCGCATTGTGTTTAGGAATTCTTATCATGACTCTCATGTCTTCTATCTCATACTTCTTAAAATTTTCAGGGACCTCAAACAAAGATTCTTCCTCTTATGTCATGGTTTCTTTCTTCTTTCTTTTCTTGCCTTCATTTTTGGCAGTCACTTGCGTAGTTAACCTCACATCGTTGGTAATCTCTTCGTGTCTCTGAGGGTGAGCTTCTACCTCATAGAAATATTCTTCATCTGATGCAAAAGGTGGGTCCATAATGATTGACTCTAGATCCGAGTCGCTTGCATCTTCGAATGCATCCGTACTAGGTGCACACTCTTCAAGAACCGAATCACACATGATTGGCTCTATTGAGAAAATTGAAATGTCATAGCCATCATCATCATCACAGTGGGGTGTCCATTGTTCTTCATTGATGGCTACACCATAGTTGCTAAATCTCTGCCCAACCATGAGGTGAAAACTCTTTGTTAGGAAACACTACTGGTGCATAGGCTGGGTCTTGAATTGATCTATGAGTTTCCTTTGCACCTACCTCTCTGGCTTTTTCTCTCTCCTCTTCTTCTACTGCTACTTTACACATCCACAAGTGAGTGTCTTCATGCATCCATGAGGATCTTGATCCTATGGAATGCACTAATTCTGTATCATCTTTAGCTTTATGGATGGGGTTCCATTGAATCGGGGGTACATCTCTATGAGAGTAATCCTTGAGATTGACTTTGGTTGTAACACCCAAGTGTTGCAAATACAAAGAATTGGTTCCCCAATCTTGTACCACTTGCAACTACCACATAAATGGTCTTCCCAAAATCATCTCATAGGCATGATTCTTGCTAAAGTCACATATAGCAAAAGTATGCTCGAACTCAACACCACATGTAGTGAGAGTTATTCCTTCTATCAGTCCTAAAGGTCTCTCAATGTGGCCATCAGCCATCTACAATTTCATTCTCGTTGGCCTGAGTGATGTCTTGCCCTAATGCCTCCATAGGGAAGTGGTAGCAATTGCAACTCCTGCACCTGAGTCCAAAATTGCCTTGGTTGTGTAACCCTGATGAGTTATAGGGAGATAGGTGTTTCCTTCTTCTCCTTCACTCATGTCTCCTATCTTGTCCAATGGTATTTCTGGCACCGTTCTATGAGATCCTACCTGGGAATGAGGTTTCGCGATTTTTGGCACTTTATTGGCTACATGTTTCCGCAGTTCTGGCCTAACTTTGAGTAGCTCTTCTAAAGTGAGATTGCACTGCACTTTAGTGTTTTTTACTACCTCCATGTTCCTAGGGATGATGGAGCCTTCGTTTCTTACCGTGACCATGGGTGCTCTCATGCACGTAGACTTTGCTTCCCATGGGCCTGTGAAATGGGGTAGTTCCTGTAAGGAATTAGACTCAACGTCTAATCTCTCCTGAGATTGGGTGCTCTCCTGCTCCTCATAAATGGAAGGAATGTCTTGTGGGAATTGATCATGCGTGTCATCCGCAAGTTCAATGGGAGGAGGAACTTCACTTTCTTTAGCCCATTTCTCTTCTTGAATTTCACGTAGAAATTCTGGTGAGTACCTATTCATCGAAGAAGTGGTGTCTGGTTCAGTGGATTTAGGCACATAAGCTTCCTGGGGAGGAAGGCTTATTCTTTCACTTGCCTTTTCCTTACTTTGAGAGTTGGGGTCCTTTTCTGATTGTGCAATTAGCCTCTCCAATCTTTCTAGCATTCCATCAAAGTGCAACTACGTCTTTGTTGAACTAGAGAAGTTAAAGAGGCAACTGGCTTCAAACATGGTTTGAGCCAATTACACCATCTTAGCACAAATTTTTGTTTGTTCAAACTCTAGTTCGGCTCTAGGGTAACACTTTTCATGATCCGTTATGTTTGGCCCTACTTGGATTCTGGCTTGATATGCCTTAAGCATCATATTTAGGTCCTTAAGAGTGGGATCTGCTAGGACTGATCCTACTCTAGGGGGTGGTGGGATTGTGTGAGGTGGGTTGGAAGGTGGTGGATTGGATGGAGATGGGAATGGTGGTGGTCAAGTAGTGTGAGAGGGAATTTGAGATGTGAGTTCAATTATCTTGGTTTTCATTTCTCTTAGAATTTCCTCGAGTTCACTCATCTTCTTTGCCCATTGCCTTTTCATTGCCCTCCAAGCTATGGTCCTTTTCTTAGTTAGGCTCTCAGTTTTGCTAACCTCGGAACTCTTTTCCTGTCCTAAACCTTGGTTTTGCTACAAAGCTTGAGCTCTAGTGACCTCTTGCACTAGTGCAGTGGAGGTTACACTTCCTGTAGAGTCTACTACTAACCCAATAATGTTGATGGGAGTGATTCTTGGTACATAGTTGGGGTTTTTAGGACAATCTCGCAAGAGATGCTCTTTCCCACAATCAGGACAAAAACCTTAAATTGTCACAGATTGGGTTTGTGTAGGTGCAAGTAGAGGGCAATCACGAATGAGGTGATCTCCCTGACATTGGTAGCATGGTCCTCTAGGGAATGGGGGTCTTACCTTCCTATGTTGAGGTCTAGAGTTGGGGTTTGCGTACATGACATTTTCATACTCTAGATCCCAACTAGGTTCACTCGAATCTTCATAGTAATATGACTCGTTATGCTCAGGTGAGTACATGTAGTAAGCCTGTGGACTATCAATGTGAGTAGAGTCAAAACTATGATCACGAGGGTCACTTTCTGAAAGCAATGGTGTCACTAGCAGTATGGCTCTATTCAGATTCTCTTCTGCAGTTGCGTACTTCACTGGAATCACATTGGCTAGGGTTGGAGGTTGCTGAGCTAACACAGGCTGAGGCCTTTGCTCGGTTTGGTAGGGTTGCTGTGGTCTGCCATATTGTTGAGGTGGGTATTGGTTCTGGTACCTTCCTTGTTGAGGGTATTGGTTGTGGGTACGTTTGCCTAACTGCTTGCTTATTGTAGGGGCAATCTTGTGCAGTGTGATTACTGTATCTCTGTTCTATGGTGCAATACTGGCTACTAGGATTCACTTGGGGTTGAGCCATAATGGGACATACATTCACCATATGGTCACCTCCACAAGTATAACATTTTTTCAGTGGGGAAAACCTTGGAATTTGTTTGCTTGATACACCTAACTTATGAGCTACTTTCTCAGCGAGTTCCTTAATAGATGTGGATTGCATGGATGTGAGGCTAGTAGAACTATCTGAGTCTTTGTAGATTTTTGAAAGTTCTAATTCCTCCCCTAGGTTATCCTCAATGTCGATGCACATGCGTACACACTCTTCTATGGTTCTAGGGTCCTTCAAGTACACATATGATCTCACTTTGGTACTTAGCAATCCATCCAAGAATAAAGCCACTTGTTTGGCTGGTGTGGGTAGCTCAAGAACAAGACATCTCTCTAAGTAGGCCTAAACCTTCTTTCGGCAAGTCTAACGGTCTCTTGAGGTGTCTGCTTGAGGCCTTGGCAAAGGAAAATCATCAGCATTTCTTTGGTTTCTTTGGTCCCTAGGTCTCTCAGTTTCCACTCTATCCATATGTGATCTCATCCTTTCTCTTCCCAAGGGGTTGGCAAAACTTACCTCTAGCCTGTCTCTACTTCTGTCCCTATGAGCTCCATGAGCTTGGGATGTTCCAGCTCCTTGGTGGCCATAAGAGACATTAGATCTTGGTTGGGGAAAGACAAATTCACCCTTCCAAGTGTAGGCATGCCTACCATGTTATGAGACCACAAAGATCCTCTATGAAGTATTGTCTAAATAGGTCACTTTGCCTATGCTATCAGGATCTTTGAACTCATAGATTGTGATTGTTCCTACCTCATTTGACTAATTAGGCTTATACCTCCAAAAGTCTTCATCGGTCTCTCGGTTTAAGAGTAGATCTATGCTCTTATTGTCCTGGGGAACCCACTTTGGTGTGATAATTCTAGTGAGAACTAATTTTCCTCGAGGGGTTCTAGGCTCTCCACCTATGTTCGCTTGCTCTAGATCACCTATGTCCATTTTTGGGATCACATTACCAAATTCCTCTGTCCTATCTCGATAGGTGGTGACCACATACATGGTTCCTTCTTTGTCCAGGTATGCACCATTTTCAAACTTGACTGCTAGATGTTCGAGTCCAATGGGTTGGTCAGGGTTTTTAATTTGGACGATGGCTCTTCTTAGGTCGTCCTCATAGATGCAAGCACCTAATCGATTGGTCCTAAGGTATTCCAGTTGAGTTTTATAAGGACCTTCAACCTTTTGCAAATATGCCACACCTAAAATCCCTGTGGGTTGCTCTATACCTTGAGACATCTCTGATTCGCCAATTTCAGAGCTAGGGTAGTGTGAATAGTTACTCAACTGCTGGGCCCAAGACGTAGCAGTGTGATTGACACTAGCCTCTGAAGACCTAAGGCTTTGTCTATCTCTCCCTAGGTGTCGTCTTGATCTAAGGTTCATATGCCTTAGTGAGCAATCCCAATTTTTACCCAAGGTACATCCTCATTGCGGATCAATTTATATCAATCACTTGGTTCTTTTTTAGGTGGTTATTGTGTTTATGCTTTGAATGCCGTTCACTGCTCTTAGTGGACATATAAATGTCCCAAAGTTAGCTCAAAATTTAAATTCAATTGACACAACATACCATTTTCAGTCATGCAACTCAAAAACCAAATTGCCTTTTGCCTTTATGGAAAGCAATCCTTAAGATCCCTCAGTTTTCTTTCCCCAAGGTATGGTCAACTTCAAAATACTGTATCTATAACTCCCCATATTAGTTTTACAGAAACCTCTAGATGTTTTAGTGGGATTTGAAATGAGCTTTCCAATGAGCCTAAGATCAGTTCGAACGGATTTCGTATGAGGAAGCTATGATAGTTCAGGGTTCTCGGGTTTAAACAAGGTTCAAACAGACTACCAGACAAACAAGATTTTTCTCAAATTACTAGTGTAGGGACCTCACAAAGTGCTAATTACTCGATAAGTATGCTCAAAATTTCCCCAAAATTTGGAATAAAAACCCTAAAAATTTAATAAAAAATGCCTATCAATTGCGATCGAGAGGTCTGTCACTCGCAATTGATAGAGGTGTCCGTCAGGGCCTGTCAGTTGTGATCGATATGTCAGTCGCGATTGATGGTGTCAATCACGATCGACAAATTTGGTGCTGAGGTCTGTCAATTACGATCGATGGTGTCAAATGGGATCGACACTTTTTCCACAAAATCCGGCATAATTTCAGTCAATCGGGGTTTTATCCATTGTGATGGACATGTGTACATGTGAATCTTTGTGTCAATTGTGAAATTTTAATCAATCGCGATCGACGATGTCAATCGCGATTGATTGAGTCCTACATGGCAGTCCGTCATGGTCTGTCAGTCCGGATTGACAGAGTCTGTCGGTCGCGATTGAAAGAGTCTATCGATCGTGGTTGTCGGTCGTGATTGACAGTATCAATCGCGATTGACATAGAATCATGGAATTTTTTAGTTTTATTAGTGATTTGGAATGTGCTCATCTTGTGTGTTATGGTGGTGTACTTTGTTTTACCAAATGTCCAAGTTATTTGTCGATCACGATCGATAGAGGTCAACGTCTTGGGGATTGTGTAAAGTTTTTCTGTACCTACACAGCCTGCTGGGGATGATGATACAGCCAAAACCTACAAGAACACTCAAGAAACATGCAAAAATAGCACACACAAATCGCTCTCTTGCTCTCTCCCACAAGTGAAATGAAGGGAAACAGAAGGGGAAAGGTGATATGACAAAAAATTGAAATTTTCACGATGATGGAGATGGAGGTGGGAGATGGTGAGGATGATGATGGTAAAGTAAGAAAGAGAGAAATAAGGGAAAGTAAAGAAATTACCTACAACGCCAACATCACAACTCTATGTCTTACCATCACACGTTTGTCCTCAAAGCTCGATCCCCGCCAACGGTGCCAAAATTTGGTGTAGCTCAGTGATGAGTAGCACCTCCTTCAATGTCAATCCGGGAAGATGTGAGGATGGTATGAAGACCTCAAACAAGTGATGGCACAAGTATGTGAGTGAGAACCACACAAACATGCACACACACACACAAGGCAAGAACAAAGAGAGACAAATGGAGTAACTTCTATTGCAAAAGAGTTCTTATACAAGTTCAAATCTACAACAAGCTAACCCCAAAAATGAGCTCTCTAGCTCTTTTTATAGTTTTTTACTAGCTTTGGTCTTGTCCAGACCTAGTGCCCGGCCTAGTTGAAAATTAGGTTCTAAGGATATTTTGGAGGCTCAAACGAGCTCTGAAAATTATGAAAACTGGTGCATAAATACTACTAATACTCCTCAAGCTCGAGGAATCCTCGGCTTGTACAAAATGGAGTATGAACAATCAAAAATGATATTTACAATGGTGTGAAGTGACTAAAATCACTATTTTGGAAATATTAATTCATGAAAAATGATACGCCTATTTGTCGGATTTGTCGGATCCCCATTGGCTGCTTTGCCTACTTGGCCCTTCTCTTTGCTATGATTCTCTTCGTTGGCTTCCTTGTCTCGTGAGTCCTTCACTGCCCTGACCACTACCAAATATAGCCTTTGTGGTTGAATGGTTGTCTTTGTGCCTTTCCAATCTGGCATGCATCACATATGTTGATCATGTGTTGCTTTGATATGTTTGGTAGTCTTAGAACACTTTGATTCCTACATATATCCTTCAAGGTTCTTTCATTCACATGAGCAAGTCTCTTATGCCACACTTCAAACTCACTTAGGGTTTGAGACCCAAAAGTGAATACAGCTATGTTCCTGGTTTCTCCTACTTCAAAAGCAAAGAGCCTACCATGCTTCTCACCTCTGGCTATCTTCTTGAAGCCTTGACATGAATCTTCCACAAAAGCTCCATGTTGGGTGCACCTAACTTGCAAGCCTTTTCAACTATTTGGCCTACACTTATTAGGTTTTTAGTGATAATGGGTACATAGAGAACCTTAGAATGTTTGTCTTGCCATTGGAAGCTTTGACATTACCAATCTTCTCCACATTGTGCTTTGTATCATCCCTTGTTTTTGTCACGAGGAAGGAGATAATGAAGAGAGCTCACACACACACTCTCATAATCAAAGAGAAGCACACACTCAAATTGAGGCAAGGAATAATGATCTTCTTCTTCTTCTTCTTCTTCTTCTATTACATAAAAAGGAATGTACAAGAATGACCTAAAAAACAAGAATATAAAAAGTGCAATATATAAAGTCTAGTACATAAGGAAAAACCTAATGCCCGTGAATGAGTGAGCTGGTTAGAAACAAATGTGCCATCACTCTTGGTAGATAAATCTAATAAAGCTCAATGAAGTGTCCCTGACATATATCGGTGTGACCACTATACATATCAGAGAAACAAAAAACTGATATGTGTCACCTTGGATCATCACATGTTGAGCTTGATACCTCAACACTCCCCCTCAAGCTCAACATCATGTCCTCTAATCCAAGCATCTTTTGAAACTTCTTCAACTTCTCTACTCCAAGTGCTTTAGTGAAAATATTAGCAACCTGCTCATATGTTCTCACATAAAGAAGATCAATATCACCTACTAATACCTTCTCTCTGATGAAATGATAATGTACCTCAATATGTTTTGTTCTCGTATGAAAAATAAGGTTCCGTGCTAACTGTATACTGCTAAGATTATCACAATAGATAGTGATAGCCTTTTGCACTTCCAAACCTAAATCTGCAAGTAGCATCTCCAGCCATGATGCCTCACATGCTGCCATTGCAACACCTCTATACTTAGCCTCTGCAATCGACAAAGCAATAGTGGGTTGCTTCTTGCTGCTCCATGTAATAACTACACTCCCAAGTGAGAATAGAAAGCAACTAGTAGATCTTCTATCTGGAATGCTACGAGCCCAATCTGCATCGGTGTGTCCACCATGCTGCGCTTGGTTTGGCAAGAGGCTTTAGCTTTGGATGCCCTTCCCGAATGTCTAAAAAATGGTGTCATCAAGTTTATCCATAAAAAAGGTAACAAGAATAGTATTCGAAACTGGTGCCCAATCATGATGCTTCAAATATGGTACAAGATTCTTGTGAAAGTAATTGCCAACAATATTTCTTATCACTTGAAAGAGGTGGCTTAGCAAGGACCAAAAAGGATTCATCAAGGGTAGATCAATACTAGAAGCTATTATAGATATCTGGGAAGGTCTCGGCTTTGCTAAAGAGCCCGAGCAAGACATAGTATTCTTTAAAATCAACTTCAACAAAGCCTACAATAGGCTAGAATGGGACTTTGTTCTTCAATCTATTAAAGACCTCAGCTACAATAAAAAATTCACTAAGATGATCGCTACCTTGTTGGGGAATGCATCAGCATGAATAAATATCAACGGATAGTTATCAAAGGCAATCAGATTAAAACAATCTATTAGACAAGGACGCCCATTGCCACCTCTGCTCTTTGCCATTTCCATAAAAGGGCTCATCTGTCTTGTGCAACATCACATGGAAATGGGCCATATTAAAGGTCTCTCTCTACCTCTCAACCATGGTCAGATGATCATGAGACTTTTTGCAGATGACATGAATGCATTTTTGCATAGCGATTTGGCAAGCATTGAAGCCTTTTGGGGGTGCCTTGACACTTTTTGTGAGGTGTCTGGTTCCAAAATCAACCACTCCAAAACTGCTTTTTGGGCCTTCAACGATCCACCACCCCAACTTCTGGTTGACCATGGGTGCCAAATTATCGGCGGGTGTAGCTCAGTGATGAGTAGCACCTCCTTTAATGTCAATCCGGGAAGACGTGAGGATGGTATGAAGACCTCGAGCAAGTGGCGGCACAAGTGCGTGAGTGAGAAGCACACAAGCATGCACACACATACACACACACGCGCACACACGGCAAGACAAAGAGAGAGAATCAATGGAGTGCTTTAGATTACTTTCACAAGCTCTTACAAGTTCGTTCCAATTACAATCTAACCTCAAAAATGAGCTCTCTAGCTCCTTTTATAGTTTTTGACTAGCTTTGGCCCTGTCCAGACCTAGTGTCCGGCCTAGTTAAAAATTAGGTTCCAGGGCTTATTTGAGGGCTCAAACGAAGTCTAAAAATTATGAAAATTGGTACGATGGTACTTCTAATACTCCTCAAGCTCGAGGACTCCTCGGCTTGCACAAAATGGAGTCTAATCTACCAAAAACGGGATTTACAATGTTTGTGTCGTGATTAAAATCACTTGGGTTGTACATAATCTATGGGAAAAAATGATCTGGCCTTGTTGCCGTATTGTGCATGACTCCTTTATTGCTTTGTATGCCAACACTCCCCCCTTCCTAGCGTCTGTCGCCCCTGACAGACCTTTGTTCCCTCGGGTGGTCGATGTAATATTGGATGACATTGGTGGCCAGTTCATGTTCTCCTATCCTTAAGCCTCTTGCTAGATCGGCTTCCAATGCCTCCCAATTTATTGCACCGGGGGTCTCTGGTTGCGGGGTGGTGTAGTACTCTGAATACATTGCTTGTTCACAAGCAAACAGTTGAAGCAGATGTGTCGGCTTTGGCGCGAAAATCTCCGAGTGGTACTCCCAGAACCCTGATCTGAACATTTCTTCGAAGGTCTGTTTGTAGCAGGCGGGGAGGTATTTGATGCGTGCATGCCAAGCGTAAGCCACACGGATACTGGGGGTGGTGCTCATGTCATACACCAAGTCGTAATTTCCATTGCTAAACCCCGGAAGGCGTACCTGTGGTGCGGCTGCATTTCTAAAGGTCTTCAGCACCACTTGCATCATATCTAAGATTTTAAGCATCATTTGCGCTGCTACATCTTGCATGGGCTTCAAGCGCGGCATCCAGTGGCGAATGGTCCCCATCATATATGCTACCGATGGTGGTCCTTGTGGTGGCGCGATGTACGGGTAGTTCAGCCATTCCTTGCATTGCGCATTGTTCTGTACCTTGATATTAAATGCCTTCCACGACCTGCGGCGGGGGACTGGACCGTAGCATGGGTTGTACAGGAGGTGCAACGGCGCGTTGTTCCATGTGCGTAGCATTTCTGGATAAGTCTCTAAAAGTTTCTGCCGCCATGTTGGTTGACGAATCTTGCCTTTTCGCACCTCTGGAGGAAGGTCTTCAGGTTGAAATTGGGTCGCAAAAGTAGGAATCTGACCCGTGACTCTTTGTATTTCTGCATTATAATCAGCCAAGATAATATAATATGGCCTGTACTGGAGTTCCGATGAGAGGATCAGGCGTCTCGATGACAAGTTCTTGAAGTAATCTGATTGTAAAACAGTCTCCTCTATGACCCTCATAGCCTGATTTTGCACTACGGTGCGCTCTTCATGCGAGGTCCCTATTTCCTCCACTTGTCGTAACCATGGCGGCCGTGGTGCCTCGAACGTGTCCTGCGCTTCTTCTGTTTGTTGGCCTCCTGGGAATGGTTGCGGATCATATTCTTCATCAAACGTTTGTTCCATAGGAATTTGCACAACTTCTTCGTCCGTGGGAGCCTCCGGAGGGGAAGATGGCCTCTCATATTGTAGTAGGCATGTCTGCAATTCAGTTACCTGTTGCTGGAGATCTTTTATGGCCTCTGCGTCGGAGGGAAGTGAAGCTGCAGAGGGGGTGGTTGGAGGGGCAGCTGTTGGGCCTTGTTGGTGTTCTTGCTTCAGTTGTCCTAGCTCCTCCGATAGCTTTTCATGTGCTTCGAGTAGCATGGCATAATCTTCCAATATAATCTTGATATTATCGGGGGTCACTGCTTGAAACTTGGATGGGCTGATGGGTGCCCCCGGTGTGCTCTCAATAGCTGCCTCCAGGTTCTCTTGATTTTGTATTTGCAGACGTCTGTTCTCTTCCTGAGCAGCCGCAAGATGGCGTTTAAGTAGCGCCATATTTCGCTGAAGTTTTGAGTTGCGTTCCAGTTGTGTTCGTAGGTGACTTTCTACCACCTGCACTGCTTCCTGATCTACGTTCTGTAGCTGTACTTCCAATATATTATGGGCGTCTTGGAGGGTTTGGAACTGTGTGTGGAGGCGAGCATTCTCCTCTTCTAGTACCGCAAGGCGGAGCTGTAGTGTCGCTGAGTGCTCTTGCAGGCGTGCGTTTTGTTGTTGGAGCTGAATGTAATCTGTTCTTAAATTTGATATACAAGCCAACATGGTGTCCAATGCATTACCTATAGATGAGTGGGGGGTGTTTACTGTGGAAGATGCATGGGAAGGGAATTGGGGAAGGGAGACAGTGAATGATGTGTCTACGAAAGTGGTGTGTGTGGGTGAAATTGGTGGAGGGGGAATGGGAGGAGGTGAAACCGTGGGTAGAGGTGCCGTGGGTGGTGAAATGTCCATCCCTTCAGGAGTGGGTGTTGGTGTGGGGCCTGCCATATACACTGGTATGGTAGGTGGTGTGTGTGTGGAAGTGGTGAATAGATGTGAAGTGGGGTGGGGAGCTGGAGAGGCAGGGAATGGTTGAGAGCCTGGTTGAAAAGCTCTAGCAAAAATGTCCTGGAGGGATTGTAGAAATGGAGAAAGGGATATCGGGGGTTGGGGTCGAAAATTTGAGAAGGTTGGAAAGGGTTGCGTGGTAGTAGGGAAGCCCATGAATGTGGATCTAGGGTCAGGATGACCTATGGCTGAGGGCATGGGGGATGGTTGCCCTAGGGCAGGCTCTAGAAGCGGTTCGGTGGATTGTGTGGTGATGGGGTTTGCTTCAAAGATGGGGTTATCAGTGGTAGAGAATAGGGTGGAACTAGAGATGGGAGTACGGAAAATGAAGGTTGGGTCGGTGGGTTGAGTGGTTGAGGTGACTTCCACTGTTTCTGCTCTAGGAGGTGATGGTGGGGGTGTGGGTGGTAGTGGCTCGGCGGACTCCTCATGGGTGACTGGGTGTTGTTGGCTAGTCGTTTCGGTTGTTTGGGAGGCTGTCCTGATGGGTTCAGATGTAATAGTTGGCTCTTCTGCAACTGTAACGGGAATTTGGATGTTTTTACCTGAGCGAGGTCGTGTCTGGAACCTTCGTGGGTCATATTGAACTGAAGGCCTCTGAATGGCAGTGCGCACAGCTTCTACCACTCCATATGTTTCTGCCATCAATAAGAGACCTTCCCTGTACTCTGAGTCAACTCCCGCTTCTTCCAACAACTGAGTCATAAGTACTCTGCTGCTCTGTTCAGTGAGTAACTGCTGCGATCGCACTCTTTCCATAATCTGATACAGCCTTCGGAGTTCTGCTGTATATGCTGGGGCTTCAGTGGTCTCTTCTTCATATGCTTCTTCTTCTTCCGGGTGTCCGTGTTGTTGGCTTTGCTGAGCGTCACTCCAATGGACATGTCTACCGTCTGTAGACTTTCTTCTTCTCCGTGAGGATGTGCCCTGCTCCTCTGCCTCTGAATAAAACTCCACATCAGAGAATTGTGTGCTTTGTAGGAATGCTTTGAAATCCTGGGGGTCCAGTCCTTCAGCCTCTCCAGTGGCAGCAAACTCGAATTCAGGTGTAACCGGAGGAGCCGATGGGGTGGGTTGTGTCGTAGTGTCAGATTCCGACCTGGGTATCCTAATGGTAAAAGGAGGTACAGTGCCCTCTCTTAATGGTGATGCCTCAGGAGTAGTCAGGACTTCCCTTGTCTGGACACACGGAATCGCGCCCCTCATGCGCTTGGACTGATGTGTGGATGTCTTGAGCCTTTTAAACATTTGTAATTGTGCCCAAGTTAAGGCACGCTCAATGGGGACATCATAGGCCAAGCATCGGTAAATGATGCGTGTGAGTGCACAGCATCCGTTCACCACTAATTTCCTAGAAGCCCGTTTGTTCGCTTCATACAACTGATCTATAATCCACACTGGTAGCTTAATAGGTAGCGCACCTGCTTCCGCCAAGTAGAGAGCAAACCAGATCTTCTTGTGTGGTTGCGTGAATCGGTCTTGACCGGGGAAGGCGAAATGTTGCATGCACATGCGGAGAGGGATGGACACATTTGGGGTGAGGGCTGCCATGTCTTTCAGCTTCACTACTTTCCTGTCCTTCATGTTGTTGGGAACGAGAGCATCCTTTTCTGAGGGTACATGCGTGCCATGCATCTTTAAAGCATCACTCACCAGCTCCACAGTAAGTTCAAACCTCTTCAACTCGTTGTTGCCCAGCAATGAGGGGAGAACAAATGATCCGGGTTGGTCCTTATCTTCATGAGCTTGTAATGTAGAGACCAGATAGTAACATCGGAGGAGGTCGGGTTTAGGTAGTGGGGCTTCAAAATATTCCGCCAACCCTGCTCGTTGCCATATGATCTGGAGGTCTTCGGTGTTCTGTAAAGTCTCGAACTCCTTGGAGAAAAATTGGAAACGCACCCATGATCTGTCATACTCGCATTTAGACTCCCAGATATACTTAGCCTCTCCTAATGGACCGGACATGCCATTGAACCAATGAGAGTTGGCATGGACTCTTTCCGTGATTCCTGTAGGTGGGTCTGGCACCGGGAGTTGCTGAAGGTGTTGCATCTCCACTGGTCATTCAGTCGGGGGCACGTCCACAGGTAGGCTATCCACATCAATTCCTGCAGTAAGTATCCCTACTTGTGAGCCCGAACCTGTCGCTTCTGCCATCTTACTGCTTGCCTTCTGATTCTGTGAGAATATAGAAGCATGTGTTAACATCGTAATGGACAGACTAAATCCGTTGCTGTCTCCGTTACAACATTAACATGAGGTATATGGTGAGTTAGTGGTTAGTAAGTGCACGAAGACAGTGAGTGTAGTTAACGTTTGTGTATTCCTAGGAGACTAATGCCGTTAGTAAGTGGGGTGAATTTACAAATCGGGGTCGGGGGGTTTATTACAGATCTTAGACTGCCAAATGCAGTGGATGGGCTTTGCTTTCGGTTTCCTTGAGACTCCAGAGAGCTGTGTTGGTGTCGCTGTTTGGGAATGGGGCCTTTTAGGGACCCACTTATAAGTGATTACATGCATGCTCATGGGTCTTGGTGTGTTCCTAAGTGTTGAGCACGAGGGAATACTGGTTGTACTCGTAGATGGGTTATGCTGCATAGGTTGTGGCCTTGGCGTAACTACTTGTGCCCTCAAGCAAGCCTTAGGCACCCAAATTTGTCTAGATTGTGGGCTTGCCTTCATCGACTTCTTGGGCACCCAAATAGATTTTACTTTAGCAGAAGAATTTCTGACAGACTTCTTATTAGCGTCGTGTTGTTGGTTACTAATAAGAGGCTTCGCCCGTGTAGTTGACGGTGGTGCACCCGGTCGTTCGCCTTTCCGCACCCACACCTGGTTTATTTTCTGGGACATTCTGCTGCGCAGGTACTTTTGATCTCGGACATAGGTAGTACTCGGCTTCTTCTGCTTGTGATCCGCCTTTGGTTGCTGCCTCCTTCTGGCCTTGGGAAAAGAAGGGAGTTCCGTTGCATCCCTGACTTCTTTTTTGCAAATATCATTCCTCTGCAACACAGGGTTTTGAACAAGAACAGCATGGTCATCTTCATGTGTACCCCTGGAAGGACCAGGAGTCTGTGCCTTTCCTAGTTCCTTGAGTGCTCCATTGTCTAATTCTACTGTAACTCGACTATGATTGACCCAAACCTGGAGAAGTCCACTTCTTAGGTTTAAGTTAATTGCTTGGTCATAGATCCAATCTTGACCCAAGACTAGAGGTTCAGTGAGATCCTCATCTTGACACACCAGTACTTTAACTGTCATTGCCTCATCATGAATGTAAAGGGGAAGTTCCGCCTCGCCCATGCAAGGGGTTTCCACTCCTCCCAATCCTATAAGATATGCTTCCACAGGATTGACAGTCAATTGTAATTCTTGGCAGTAAGACAATTTAACAGCACTAGTGGCTGCACCTGAGTCAATCAAGGCTCTTACGGTCCTTGCACTCTTTCCTTGTCCTATATCTAAGGTTACGAAAGGACGTCTATCAATTATCCTATGCGAGCTTGTTCCTGCGACTTCACACATGGCCATAGGAAATCCTTGGTCTGCATAGTCATTCGCTCCAGGCTGATCTCTACCTTGCCTTCGTAATTTCATCCTTCTGATGCGTTCTAAAGCTTCAGCTTGAGCTTCTTCTCGAACTCGCTTTTCTTCCTCTTTGCGTTTCTTAGCAGTGTTGAGTCGACTGAGCATTTCCTCCGTGAGGGGTTCCTGAAACAACTTGACTCTGCAACCGCTGATATAATTTGGGAGAACATCACCCTCTAATGTGGCCAATTGTACTGCTCCGCTCGTGGAGATCCTATTGATGATCATAGGTCTGTAGCCTCTCTTTTCTAGCTTCCTCGCGTGTTGTTTTAGTGTATAGACTAAAACTAGATCTCCTGCTTTCAAGCCCTTATCCTTCACATGGGCATCGAAATATGCTTTCTGTCTCTTCTTGGCTGCATATATTCCTGCCGCGGCTCTCAGTCTTGTTTCCCCTAATCGTTCAAGGTCAAAGATCCTAGAGGAGAGCTCATGACCTGTCCATTCGTGCTCTTGTGCTACTCTCAATGTAGGGATTAAGAAGTCCAAGGGTAACACAGCGTTTTGACCGAATACCATCTGAAAGGGAGTGGCTTGGAGTACCGTTTTGTAGGCCACCCGATATGCCCAAACAGCATGGTGTAGCTGTTTGTCCCAATCAGAGCGTTTAGTGTTCACTAATTTCGTCAGTACATTGCATAAAATCTTATTAGTGCTCTCAGCTTGACCATTAGCTTGAGGGTGATAAGGGGCAGACTTCTTGTGTATTACCAAGAATTCTTGGAGTAGATTTTCAATAACTTCATTCAAGAAATGAGTGCCTCTATCACTTACAAGCTCTATAGGTAGTCCATATCTCGTGAATACATTCTCAAACAAGAATTTGGCTGTTGTTTGAGCATCGTTCTTGGTTGTAGCTTTTACCTCTACCCACTTGGTGAGATAATCTGTTGCCACAATGATGTATTCCGCATGAGAACCCTTAGCTGGGGGATTAATAGGACCTACGAAGTCTATTCCCCACTTAGAGAATGCACGTCCACCCATCATAGGTTTCAGTGGCATCTCATCTTTGCGTATAGGATACTGAGTCCTTTGACAGACATCACACCGTTTCACATAGGTATGTGCATCCATGTGAAGGGTAGGCCACCAGAAGCCCGCAAATAGTATCGCCTTGATCACCCGATCTGGTCCAAAGTGTCCTCCTGCTACACCTTGGTGAGCAGTCTCCAAGATTTTGAGATATTCACTTTCATGGACACATAACCTCAAGTAACCATCTTTACCGCGCTTATATAGATTATCACCTATGAGTGAATAATCCAGGGCTTCTTGTTCTAAACTCCTTTTCCTAGCTAGAGTCATGTCTGGGGGGAATGTGTTTGTCCGCAAGAATGATACTAGAGGTTCACTCCAATCTGGCACAATGGATACTTGATAGAGAGTGGCATGTTCCACAGGTGGTCTAGTGCAACAGATTGGGCATTCCTTGCACAACTTTTGGACATCCGCTTCCATAGTTGGCCAATGCACTCCGAATCTTTTTAGAGTCTGCAACGTTCGTTGTTTTGAATGGTGTTGCTCTAACGCACCTACATGTGCTAATTGCAACCATTTAGCGTACTCATCCTCTTCTACGCAACAAGCCAAGATCCCTTGATCTGTGTGCTTGTACATGCTTCCTGCCATGATATGGTACTTTTGGGCTTTTACGATCTCTCTATTCCGTGTGTTCACCATTGGATGATTAGGCCCGTATGTCAATACTGGTACTATTGGCTTGGCCCACTGCGGTATAACTTCCAAATTAAACAAGTAAGCATCAGGAAGGTCATCTGATACTCCTTGTGGGGCTTCTCCCGATGTGAGTCTAGAGAGGTGATCTGCTCTCAAATGAGTCCTACCCTTTCTTACCACAACCTCAAATTCGTACTCCATTAGCAAGAGAAACCATCTTACTAATCTTCCTGTATTGCATGGCTTGTTCACAAGATATAACAATGCCTGATGATCAGTAAAAAATTTAAATTTATTTGCAAGCAAATAGTGTCTGAATTTTTTGACTGCATAAACCATGCCTAATCCTTCGCGCTCTGTAGTGGTGTAATTCCGTTCAGCCGCATTCAATTGTCTACTGGCATAGGCAATTGGAAGATCCATATTACCTTCACCAGTAGGTTGTGCGAGCACACATCCAATAGCATAATTAGATGCATCCACGTGAACATGGAATGGCTTATTCCAATCTGGTGTGGTCAAGATTGGTGCTGAACACAATCTTCGTTTAAGCTCTTGGAAGGAATTCTCACATTCATCCGTCCACTCAAAGTTTGTCAGAAGTCCGTACATGGGCTTTGCTATGACAGCATACATGTGTATAAATCGTCGATAATAACCACAATGCCCCATGAAAGCTTGTACTTCCTTGACATTCTTTGGCCTAGGTAGCTCTGCTATGGCTCTCACTTTTTCTTCATCAGTAGATATGCCATTCTTTGACACTATGTGTCCTAGAATCTTGCCTTGCCTGACCATAAAAACGCACTTTTCTGGGTTTAGGCAGACTTGATATTCTCTACATTTGTCAAAGATTTGTCTGAGTTCAGGAATATGAGTTTGTCTAACATTGGAATGAGCACAAAGATCATCAACATAGACTTCTAAACTCTTGCTCAGGAACTCCTTAAACACATGGCACATCAGCCTCTGGAAGGTAGCTGGTGCATTGGTAAGCCCAAATGGCATTACTCTAAAAGCAAAAATGCCCCATTCTGTGGCAAAGGCTGTCTTGTGCTGATCCTCTGGAGCTATGGCTACTTGATTGTAGCCAGAAAATCCATCAAGGAAGCTGTACACTTCCTTGCCTGCCACTCTTTCTAAGAGATGTTCTGTGATGGGAAGCGGGTAGTTATCTCGAATCGTGGCGGCATTAACCTTTTTCAAGTTAATGCACACACGCAGCTTGCCATTCTTCTTGGGCACCACTACGATGGGGGATACCCATTCAGTGTGCTCAATTTCATAGATAAATCCAGCTTCAACCAGTCTATCTATCTCTTCCTTGATCTTAGCAGCGTAATTATCATTATATGTATAAGGCTTTTGCTTAGAGGGTTTAGCATCTGAGGTCATGGGAATGGTGTGTGAGCATATGTCAGGGTCAACACCTTTCAAATCCTTGTAACTCCAAGCGAATACATCTCTGTATTCTCTTAGCAAGGCAATCAACTCTTGCTCTTCTTCTTCTGCCAGGTCATGACCTATGTACGTACATCTCTCCTCTCCTTCTTCTAGGGCCACTACTATTTTCTTGGTGGTTTCTTTGTTATCATAGGCCTCTCCTGATTGTGCCTCTCGTTTAGGCATTCTTATCATGACTCTCCTGTCGTCTATCTCATACTTCTTAAAATTTTCGAGGACCTCAAACACAGATTCTTCCTCTTCTGGTGAGGCTTCTCTCTTCTTTTGTTTCTTCCCTTCTTCCTTCGGGGTCATATGTGTTGCTAATCTTACATCATTTGTAACCTCTCCATGCCTCTGGGGTTGAAATTCTATTTCATGGAAGTATTCTTCATCTGATGCAAATGGTGGGTCCATAATGATTGACTCTAGATCGGAGTCACTTGCATCCTCAATTGCATCAGGGCTAGGTTCGCATTCTTCTAAAACTGCCTCTCCCATGATTGGCTCTATGGAGAAGACTGAAATATCATAACCATCCTCATCGCAGTGAGGTGTCCATTGTTCTTCGTTGATGGCTACATCCATTGTTGCTAAGATTTCTGCCCAACCGTGAGGTTCAAATTCTTCGTCTGGAAAAACTACAGGTGCATAGGCTGGGTCTTGGATTGATCTATGGGTTTCTTTCGCACCTACCTCTCTGGCTTTCTCTCTCTTCTCTTCTTCTACTGCTACCTTGCACATCCATAAGTGAGTATCTTCATGCATCCATGAGGATCCAGACCCTATGGAATGCACCGATTCTGTATCATCTTTGGCTCTATGGATGGGATTCCATTGGATAGGAGGGACATCTCTATGAGAATAATCCTTGAGATTGACTTTGGTTGTAACACCTAAGTGCTGCAGGTACAAAGAATTGGTCCCCCAATCCTGTACCACTTGCAACTGTCGCATGAATGGTCTTCCTAAAATCATCTCATAGGCATGATTTTTGCTGAAGTCACATATGGCAAAGGTATGTTCAAACTCGACACCACAAGTGGTGAGAGTTATTCCTTCCAGCAATCCTAGGGGTCTCTCTATGTGACCATCGGCCATTTGCAATTTCATTCTTGTTGGCCTGAGAGCTGGCTTGCCCCAACGCTTCCATAGGGAAGTGGTGGCAATTGCAACTCCTGCACCAGAGTCCAAAATTGCCTTCGTGGTGTAGTCCTGGTAGGTGATGGGAAGATAGGTGTTCCCTTCTTCGCCTTCACACATATCCCCTATCTTATCCAAGGGAATTTCTGGCACTGTCCTATGGGATCCTACCTGGGAACGAGGTTTTGCTATCTCTGGTACTTGTTTGGCTACATGTTTCCATAATTCAGGTCTAACCTTGAGTAGCTCTTCTAACTTGAGATTACACTGCACATTAGTGTTCTTCACTACCTCTGTGTTCCTAGGAATGATTGAGTCGTCGTTCCTTACCATGACTGTGGGTGCTCTCATACATGTGGACTTTGCTTCCCATGGGCCTGTGAAGTGGGGTAGCTCTTGTATGGAATTCGACTCAAAGTCTAATCTCTCGTGAGACTGAACACTCTCATGCTCCCCGTAAAGAGATGGGATGTCTTGTGGGAATTGGTCGTGTGCATCGTCCATAAGTTCAAAAGGAGGGGCGACCTCGCTTTCGTTATCCCATTTGTCTTCTTGAATCTCTCGTAGGAAGTCTGGTGCAAACCGATTCATAGAAGAAGAAGTGTCTGGCTCCGTAGAATTGGGCACGTAAGCAACCTGGGAAGGAGGGCTTATTCTATCGTTGGCACTCTCCTCGTTCCCACAGATGGCTGGAGCACAAGCTTCTTGGAGAGGGTTACTTATTCTATTACTCTTCCGAGCAGGCTCATATGCTCCCAGAGAAGGAATGTGGGTCACCTGTGGAGGTACATAAGCTTTCGGGGGAGGCTCATCTGCCTTTTGGGGGGGAAGATAAGCTTCTTGAGGAGGCCCACGGGCTTTCTGAAGAGGCTGGCTTATCCGTTCTCTTGCCCTTTCCTTTCTTTGAGGGGTAGGTTCCTTTTCTGGCTGTGCTATTGGCCTCTCTATTCTTTCTAAGGATGGGAAGTTGTCCGGTTTAGGGGCATTGGCCACATACACTTCTGATTGGGAATGATTCCTGTTTTTGCTTGCTTTTTCTTGGTCTTGATTTTTTTCTTCCTTGTCAGATCTTGCAATTATCCTCTCTAACTTCTCTAGGAATCCATCCAAGTGTAATTGCGTTTTGGCTGAGCCTGAGTCATTGAAAAGGCGACTGGCTTCAAACATAGTCTGAGCCAATGCGACCATTTTCGCGCATAGTTTGGTTCTTTCTATCTCTAGGTCAGCTCTAGGATAGCACTTGTCATGATCCGTGACGTTTGGCCCTTCTTGGATTCTGGCCTGATATGCCTTAAGCATCATGTCTATGTCTTCGGGAGTGGGATCAGCTAATACTGATCCTGTTTGGGGTGGTGGGTGGGTTGCGTGGGCTGTCTTAGAGGGTGAAGGGATGGAGGGTGATGGGGATGGTAGCGGTGGGAATGTGTGAGAGTGCGGTTGAGACGTGATCTCTATGATTTTAGCCTTGGTTTCTCGTAGACTTTCCTCAAGTTCACTCATCTTCTTTGCCCATTGCCTTTTCATGCGTTCGCGGCTATCTTTCCAAGCTCTTGTTCTCTTTTTATTTTGGCTCTCAGTATCGCTAGCATCTAGGCTCTTTTCCTGGCCTACCCCTTGGTTTTGCTGCAATGCCTGAGCCCTAGTGACTACCTGTACTGGTGCAGTGGAAGTGACGCTTCCTGAGGAGTCTACCACTAACCCAACAACGTTGATAGGGGTGATTTTTGGCATGCTATTGGGGTTCTTAGGGCAATCTCGTAAGAGATGCTCTTTTCCGCAATCTTGGCAGAAGCCTTGGATCGTCACCGGCTGGGTTTGCGTAGGTGGAGGCAAGGGACAATCACGAATGAGGTGATCTCCTTGGCATCTATAGCACGGTCCTCTAGGAAATGGTGGTCGTACTTGCCTAGGTTGAGGTCTAGGGTTGGGGTTTGTATACATGATGTTCGTGTAATCTGACTCCCAACTAGGTTCGTTCGACTCTTCACCATAGTAGGACTCTCCATGTTCTGGGGACTGCATGTAGTAAGCCTGGGGGCTATCCACATGGGTAGAATCAAAGCTATGGTCACTTGGGTCATTTTCAGAGATCAAGGATGTTACTGGGACTATAGCTCTATTCAGGTTCTCTTCTGCAGCAGTATACTTTACCGGAATCACATTAGCTGGGGCAGGGGGTTGTTGTGCTAGCACAGGCTGAGGCCTTTGTTGGGCCTGATACTGTGGTTGGTAGGTTTGTTGGGGTCTAGCATATTGTGGTGGTGGATTTTGGTTCTGGTATCTGCCTTGTTGGTAGGGTTGCGGATAGGGTTGCCTAACTGCCTGCTTGTTGTATGGGCAGTCTTGTGCGGTGTGATTGGTGTATCTCCGTTCTATGGTGCAGTACTGGCTACTAGGGTTTACTTGGGGTTGAGCCATGATGGGACAGACGTTCGCCATATGGTCACCACCGCATGTATAGCACCTTTTCACAGGGGCAAACCTTGGGATTTGTTTGCTAGTTACACCTAGTTTCTGAGCTACTTTTTCGGCAAGTTCTTCAATTGATGTGGCTTGTGTGGCAGATTGACTAGATGCACTATCTGAATCTTTGTAAATTTTGGACAACTCTAGCTCTTCTCCTAGGTTATCTTCAATGTCAATGCACATACGTACACATTCTTCTATAGTCCTAGGGTCTTTCAGATACACATAGGATCTCAATTTTGGGCTCAGCAATCCGTCAAGAAATAAGGCTACTTGTTTAGCAGATGTGGGTAGCTCCGAAATAGGGCACCTTTCAAGATATTGTCTAAATCTTCTTCCTGCAAGTCTCACAGTCTCTTGAGGGGTTTGCTTGAAGCTGTGAATCAGTGAGGAGGTGTTGTGTCTTATGCCGCTCTTAGAGAACTCTATAATGAATGCCTCTAGGAGTTGATCTATGCTCCTGAACTGGCGCTCATCCAATGGCTGAAACCATGTAAGTGCCGTATTCCTTAGGGTTAGACCGAAGGCATTGTACTGCGTGAATAGATCCTCAACTTGTTCCGCTCTCAAGACTTGCTTGAACTCCGCCACATGATCATAGGGATCTCCTGTGCCGTCAAAATAATTCTTCATGGACTTAACTAGCTGGGTGGGTCTCAAAGTTCTTGTGTGCTCTCTAGGCCTCGGCAGAGGGAATCCATCTACATTTCTTTGGTTCCTGTGGGCTCTATGCATCTCGGGTTCTACCCTATTCGTCTCTGTTCTCGTTCTTTCTCTGCCCACTGGGTTGGCAAAACTTACTTCTGGTCTGTCTTTACTTCTGTCTCTTTGCATACTATGAGCCTGGGATGTTCCAGCTCCAGGGTGACCATAGGATACATTTGATCTTGGCTGGGGGAAAATGAATTCGCCCTTCCAAGTGTAAGCATGCCTATCATTTTCTGTCACCACAAAGATCCTCTCCGAAGTGTGGTCTAAGTAGGTCACTCTACCTGGGCTATCTGGATCCTTAAACTCATAGATCATGATTGTTCCTATATCAATTGGGTGATCCGGTTTATATCTCCAGAAGGCTTCGTCCGTTTCTCGATTGAGAAGCAAATCTATGCACTTGTTATCTTGGGGGACCCACTCAGGCGTGATAATCCTAGTGAGAACTGATTTACCTCGAGGGGTTCTAGGTTCCACTCCCATGTTTCCTTGTTCCAAGTCACCTAAGTCCGCTTCTGAAATTACATTTCCAAATTCATCTGTCCTATCTGGATGACTAGTGACTACATATATAGTTCCTTCTTTGTCCAGGTATGCACCGTTTTCAAACTTGACAGCTGGGTGCTCTAGTCCTATGGATTGGTCAGGGTTTTTAATCTGGATCACAGATCGTCCTAGGCCGTCCTCATAGATGCTCGCACCTAATCGGTTGGTCCTAAGGTATTCCAACTGTGTTTTGTAAGGGCCTTCTACCCTGTACAAGTAGGGCACACCTGAACTTCCCGTAGGTCTGTCCATGCCTTGAGACATCTCTGACTCACTGGTATCAGAGCTAGGGTAATGAGAGTGGCGACTCAACTGCTGGGCCCAAGACCTTGCAGTGGGATTGACACTAGCCTCAGAAGACCTAAGGCTTTGTCTCTCTCTTACTAGGTGTCGTCCTGATCTAAGGTTCATATGCCTAACTGATTAACCCAATTTTTTTTTGCCCAGAGTACAACCTAGTTGCTGGTTTCTTTGTATCAGTCGCTTGGTTCTTTTTAGGTTGATTATCGTGTTTATGGTCTTGTCTGAAATCACGTCGTCAGGAATATTTGAATGTTGTTTTGCACTTACAGTTGATCGTTCCACGTTAGGTTCTTTCCTTTATGTTGTCGACAGTACAGAGATTAAGTTTTTAACTTGACTTGAGTTTTTAGGTAGTCTTCAACTTGATAGTGGCCTATCGTCGCCCTGACTTACTCCTACTTCTAATCGTTCTTAGCCTAAGCTAGGAATTGACGAAGAGGAGTTGAGAATATTCCGACCTTTCTTGCCGAACCTTGCTCTTTAGTGCTCGAGAAGTTGATTCTCAAGCGTGTGCCACACCCTTGCTTGGATACTCTCAATTGCTTCTCAATAGGCCTGCATAAATCCCAAGATTAGCTCCAAGTAGACCTTTCAATTGACAGACAATTTATTTCAGACACTTTTTTAATGACCCTTGTTCCCCCTTTTGCATTGTTAGAAATTTACTCTAGAGCTCCCTTGGTGTTCCTACCCCTCAGTGTGTCAACTTCCAAATATCCTATTTGAAAATCAACGCGTTATTCTTATAAAAAACAGTTGAGGGTGTGTAGTATATGTCACGAGCTTTCCGACAAGCCCTAGAGCTCAGAAAATGGATTTCGTATGAAAAAGTTATGACCGTTCAGGGTTTAGGGGGTTACTAGACAGACAGAACCTTTCGGGGGTTTTAATGCATTTTCTAAGGCCTTCGTAAGTATATGAGTACATGAAAGTGCAAATATGCCCAAAATTTAGCCTAAATTTCCAAAAATTCACACCTTAATTTTTTGCCGAAAATGTCTGTCTATCGCGATAGACGGTGTCTGTCGCGATAGACACAATCTATCGTGGGGGCTGTCTGTCGCGATAGACGGTGTCTGTCGCGATAGACGGTGTCTATCGTGGGGGCTGTCTGTCGCGATAGACGGTGTCTGTCGCGATAGACGGTGTCTATCGTGAAATTCTGTCTGTCGCGATAGACGGTGTCTGTCGCGATAGACGGTATCTGTCGCGGATTTCTGTCTGTCACGATAGACGGTGTCTGTCGCGATAGACGGTGTCTGTCGCGGATTTCTGTCTGTCGTGATAGACGGTGTCTGTCGCGGATTTCTGTCTGTCGCGATAGACGGTGTCTGTCGCGATAGACGGTATCTGTCGCGGATTTTTGTCTGTCGCGATAGACGGTGTCTGTCGCGGATTTCTGTCTGTCGCGATAGACGGTGTCTGTCGCGGATTTCTGTCTGTCGCGATAGACGATATTTGTCGCGGATTTTTGTCTGTCGCGATAGACAGAGATTGTCGTCCCGGGACCTGTGCAGAGCCTGTCGTACCTGCGCACACTGCTGGGGATGATGGTACAGCAAAAACCTGCAAAATAGCTCAGAAAACAAGCAAAAACAGCACATGCAAGTTCGCTCTCTCGCTCTCTCTCACAAGTGAAATGAGGGAAATGAGGTGGAGATGGGGATATAGTCAAAACTGAAATTTTCGCGATGATGGAGATGGACGTGGGAGATGGTGATGATGATGATGAAGATGGTGAAGAAAGTAAAAGAAAACCGATGAGAGTGAAGAAAATACCTACAACTCCAACGCGTCAACTCTACGTCTTACCATCACACGCTCGTCCTCAAAGCTCGATCCCCGGCAACGGCGCCAAAATTTGGTGTAGCTCAGTGATGAGTAGCACCTCCTTTAATGTCAATCCGGGAAGACGTGAGGATGGTATGAAGACCTCGAGCAAGTGGCGGCACAAGTGCGTGAGTGAGAAGCACACAAGCATGCACACACATACACACACACGCGCACACACGGCAAGACAAAGAGAGAGAATCAATGGAGTGCTTTAGATTACTTTCACAAGATCTTACAAGTTCGTTCCAATTACAATCTAACCTCAAAAATGAGCTCTCTAGCTCCTTTTATAGTTTTTGACTAGCTTTGGCCCTGTCCAGACCTAGTGTCCGGCCTAGTTAAAAATTAGGTTCCAGGGCTTATTTGAGGGCTCAAACGAAGTCTAAAAATTATGAAAATTGGTACGATGGTACTTCTAATACTCCTCAAGCTTGAGGACTCCTCGGCTTGCACAAAATGGAGTCTAATCTACCAAAAACGGGATTTACAATGTTTGTGTAGTGATTAAAATCACTTGGGTTGTACATAATCTATGGGAAAAAATGATCTGGCCTTGTTGCCGTATTGTGCATGACTCCTTTATTGCTTTGTATGCCAACAGCGGGGGCCAGGTGTTCCACATACTTTGTATCCCGATGGGCTTTGGTGTCTTAATGGAGCAATATTGGAATTGAGCCCAAACTAGAAAAGAAATTAGCATATTGGAAGGGCATACAAATCAGTCTTGTGGGTTGTGCATGGTAATTAATACCTTCCTCATCTCCTCGACCATCTACTTTCTCTCTTGCTAGAGACGGAAAGATCAAGAGCTTAGCAAACTAGAAAGAATCTGGAAAAACTTTCTTTGGATAGGGAATCACAATAGAAATGGAATTCCCAAAATTAAATGGTCTACGTGCATCATCCAAAAGGATTGTGGGGGTTTGAGCATTATGGATATTGAAGGCATGGATGACAAGTTGGCAGCAAAATTGATCATCAGGGCTTGGTGCAATTGTGAGACCTCTTGGGCCAAGCTCATTTTTAAGAATAAGAACATGATTACGTTGTGGGCCTCCCTAGTTGGAAGGACTTGGATCTCCTTAGCCTTTTATTCTCCTCAATTCCAGTTTCCCCTAAAGGCTCAAAACTTGTGCGCTCCATGTGGAAGAGTTGGCACAAGTTCAAACAATTTATCAAAGTTAGAGAAAATTAGAAATGGGCGGCTGGTATCAGACAAAATGACTCAATATGGTTTCCAATCTTGAGCATCATGGGTGTAGCTTCCTAGAACCTCCTAAATGATAAGGGGCTCTAGAAAAAGGGTTTCAAACATTGGAAACACCTCTGGAAACAAGAAATTGGCTAGTGGATCAGATTTGAGGACATAGACCCTAAACTAAAAGTCAACTACAAAGAATGGACTCTCCTTCAAAGCAGATGCATTGCTTGGGAATGTTCAAAAGCTGAACTCCTCATTGGGTGAGATCCATCGTGCCGTGAGGGTCTTATGTAGCACAATGGCAATCACTTGTCTAAAATTCCTAGAATCAAGGTGAACATGGACTATCATACCACGCTTAGCAAGAAGTGGTGCCTGAGCTAGACAAGGTTGCATTGGGATATGAAGTTCATGTCTATCTGGAATCCTCTCATTGAGATCAAAAAATCGATTCTCATATGGAAAATTCTCCACCGTGGTATTTGGACCAACCTAAAGGCTAACAAAATTTATGGAGCTCCACCATGGTGCAAGCGATCCGTTGCAGCATCAAGGATTTGGGACACATCTTCTTCACTTTCTCCAAGTCTCTCTTGCTTTGGTGGAACCTTGGGAACATTTTGAGGCTACAGGCACAAATCGCTTGAAAGCATGCGCTGCTTGGTGAAGAAATCGGCTGCTCAGCGCCATTGTGGAATGCTATAAGAGGGGAAACCCTCTAGAAGATTTGAGGGAGTGGTGTGCCTATAATTTTGGACACCCTCCTAAAGAGTGGTCGATCGAGAAGTCGCTATTCCTCCTTGGCAAACGAATTTCCAACTATAAGAGGTCCCCACCTTTTATGCATCATAAATTACTTCTCATCGAGAACAAAAAGCTTAAACTCAAGTGGACCCCACATGAGCGGGATGGGAGGGTTGTTAACCTCCTTTGTAACACTCTCCAAACTTGCTAACTTTGGCCTTGCTTTGTGGGATTTGAGGGGTCCCAAGGGCACTAGTCTTATTCACTTGTAAGTTGTTCTTTCTTTTTCTTTAATTAAAGTTTGGGAGAGTAGGCCAGGGCCGAACTTTCTTTTATTAAAAAAAAAATACACCATGTTGTTTGGGCATATCAAGTTGCCTATCAAACGGTACTCCAAGCCACACCCATTCAGATCATATTTGGCCAAAATGTAGGGCTACCATTAGACTTCTTGATATTGACATTGAAAGAGCGTCAATGGACCGTCCATGAGCTCTCATCTACAATCTTTGATCTTGAATGATTAGGTGAAACGAGATTAAGAGTATTAACAAGAATATACATAGCCAAAAAAGGAAAAAGTCACACTTTGATGCCCATGTGAAGGATAAAGGCTTGAAAGCGAGAGACTTAGTCTTAGTATACACCTTGAAGCAACATGCACGGAAATTGGAGAAGCACGGCTATGGACCCATGATTATTAATAGAATATCAACAAGTGGAGTTGTCAAATTAGCCACCTTAGAGAGCAATATCCTACCTAGTTACATTAGTGGATGCAAAGTCAAATTATATCAAGAACCCCTCACAGATGAAATCCTTAGTCAACTCAACACTGAAAAGAAATGTAAGGAAGAGGAAAAATGAGTCCATGCAAAAGTACAGATAGAAGCCTTAGAATGCATCCAACTAATGAAATTGAGAAGATAGGGTAGAGATAAATCTAGGTCAGACACTCATGAGGCTCCAAGATATCACGTAGCCATGTGCAAAGCAGCAGAAGTAATCTCACCTCGAATAATAGACTGACATCCTTTTGTGAACCTAGAAGTAGGACAAGGAAAGAGTGCAAAGACAGTAAGAGATTTGATTGACTCAAGTGCAACCACTAATGCAATTAGAATTTCTTACTAAGAGCTAAAATTAAGTATCAATCCTATAAAAGCATATCTCATCGGATTGGGAGTTGTGGAAACCCCTTGCATGGGTGAGGTGGAGCTTCCCATCTACCTTCAAGATGTTTGAATGACAGTCATAGTGCTAGTGTGTCAAGATGAGGATCTCACTAAACCTCTTGTCTTGGGTCAAGAATGGATCTATGATCATGCATTCAACCTAAACCTAAGAAGTGGACTTCTTTGGGTATGGGTGAATCAAAACCTCATCATAGCTGAGTTAGAAAATCAAGCACTTAGGCAACTAGGAAAGACACTCACTCCTTGTCCTTTTAGGAACACACATGACAATATCAATGCTATTCTTGTCCAAATTTCTATGGTTCAAAAGAAGGTCACTCATGAAGAAATCGTAGAAGCCAATATGGAACTCCATTCTTTTCCAAAGATGATCCAAAAAACACAAGCAAGGCAACACAAGAAGCAGATGCAATAGATAATCAAGAGGCATGCTCAATGACCGATGCAACATAAAGTACCTCCTGAATGAAGCAAATCTGGATACAAAAGGGTGAACAAACCTCTTCTCTGGATACAAGACCTAAAAGATGCACCAAACAAACCATTCAATCGAGGACTACAATGAAGGAGTATCCTAGACATCAATCAAGCCGAACCATTTCTCTTTGAGTTCCAAAGCGGTCAATGAAGGTTGACACCAATTTTGGACAAATTTGGGTTCCCAAGATCGGCTTACAAGCTCAAATAGCTTCACATAAGCTCACAAGCTTGAATCGCCACTCACAAAAACTCACATCACAAATTTCATGGTGAAGATCTGCACTCAAAAGTTGTAATCCCATGTAAAAAGTTTGGAGAATTAAACCTTGTATCAAAACCCCTGACCAGATTTCTTAAATCAATTTGCACCAAAGTATCGTGCACATCCAAAGTATGCATCTAGGGAAATCATAGACCTACTAACTGACACTCATCGCACAAGAACACATCACTTGCTAACTCCCTAACCACTAAGGGTATCATGTTGGTATTGTAAAGGAGACAAAGTATCATCATGTTTTCATTGCAATGCTAATATGATCTCCTCTTCTAGTAGATTCAGACAAAAACAGTACTACTTGCATCATGGCTCACATAGCAGGCACTAGTTCATGGGTAAGGACAAGTCAAACTGGAGTTAGTATAGAAAACCTACCCATTGAAGTGCAACTGATTGAGCAACCTGTAGAGTTATGCCACCTCCAACAAATATCGATTCTCGATCCACCTATATGAATTACAGGAGAAGGTTAATGGTCATTCTCATTGGTTCAATGGGATGCAAGGGCAGCTAGGAGATGCAACATACATATGGGAGTCCAAGTGTGAAATTGGTAACATGTAGGGGAAGTTTTAAATTTTTTCGAAAGAATTCGAGACTCTCTAGAACACCCCATAACTACAAGTAATTTGGCAATGCACAGGGTTAGCTGAATACTTCAAGGCCCCCATACCAAAGCCAGACTTCTAACGTTGCTATTATTTGGTGTCCAACCTACATGCTAGCGGTGTGAAAGATTGACTAGGTACCTTTGTAATTCGTTCTCTATCATGCAACAATGAAATGAAGAAGTTTGAACTCACCTTGGAATTGGTAAGAGATGCACTTAACATGTACATCATGCATGTACTCTCAGAGAAAGATTTTTTGATACTTGACAACATGACGGATAGGAAATTATTGATGCTCAAGGATATGGTAGCACTCACACCTAATGTGTCCATCCCCCTACATCTCTGCATTCAACACTTTGTGTTTCCAGGACAAGAAAAATTCACTCAGCCACATAAAAGAATCTCGTTTAGTCTTTATCTAGTAGAGATCCGCTCATTGACGATTAAGCTTCCTGTGTGGATTATGGAATAGTCGTATGAAGCTAATAAAAGGTGGTTAGGGAAACCAGTCATGAATGGATGTTGTGACATCACTCGTATAATATACATGTTGTGTACCTAAGTCACGAGGTCTTAGGGACTTGTGTCAAAGAGACTAAATCTCGTTTGCCACACAAATGCATATAGTGGTGGATTGACACACGCTTAGTTATCAATCCGAAGAACCGACCTAACCAAGTGAATGAGGAAATGTGCACACATGATGGGCAATGAAGTGGTTCAGCTAAAATGTATGAGAAAAGACCAAACTACCTCTCCAACTCACTTAATCTCTGAAAGTTTCTGTCACGATACCACTTACAGTAGTAAATACAAATTCGAATGTTTCTCCTGGCTTCGAACTCCAAATATGGCCAATAGTGGGTTGATTTCAAAGCTCTCAATGAGACGCATCTATTGATGGTAATCTAACAACCGCTCTTCAAGTTATGGCCAAAATAGTGAATGGTGGGAAACACCCACACTCACTCCACAACTCGTACTTGCTCACACATACAGTAGCTCAAAAGTGATGGGGAGGGGTAGACAATAGTCCTACACACACATTCCAAGCTTCACACACACACAAAAGATCATAGAGAAGATTAAAATCTGCAGGAAAGAAGCAAATTCGAAATTTTGGAGCTCTCCTTCTTCACAATGGCAAAAAGTCTTTACAAAGAGTCACAAAGTGACTTATATACATGTGCCCTAAAAATGGTCCTTTCACACAAGTGACCAACACTTTATTGACTAATCTCTATTCTCCTACTATCTTACAAGAAATATGTTACAATGAGTTGGACTTATGCATCCAGAGGACTCCCCTAGTGCATTTACATAGCTTTGAGGAAATTTCATAGGATTTTGAAGAAGAAAATTATGCCCATTAATTTGAAAATTTTGGGGCTCCTCTTTTGTGCTTATTTTCTCTGCAACACTCTCCACCTCTTTGTCTCTGTTGTCCCTTGACAGGCTTTGTTCTTTTGTTTGTAGCTTGCTTCAGGCTCTTGAACACACGCACCTAGGGGTCGAAGAAACAATAAGGATTATCAAGAAATTTGTTACTTTATTCAAAGTTAATCCTTTGTTTCTTTAAGCCCCTTGGTATTCCTTATATCACATGTATGGGTTGTTGTATTAAGTCAGGCTACCATGCACGCCATCAGTGGCTAAGAATGTGATATCCTTAGTCACTCTCTTCAACTTTGCAGCCTCTCGCCTTTCTAACTTTTGGTCTTCTGCTTTGTCTTTGTCTTTGCACATCTGACCCTGTTGTATTCCTTGGAGCCTCTTTACTTCTTTTCTGGTGCACACCTCATTTTGCTGACCTCTAATCTCTTTCAAGTCAGCATTATGATTTAAAGGTCCTATTCTTGAATCTTCTTTGTCATCCTCTGGGACTTGACTCATTTCTTTCCACCACATGCTTCCAGTGGATGAGGAGGCAGCTAGGACCTTCAGACAATTGGTTATCTTATCCGATGAAGAGTCCGTCGTGTGCTTTCTATCTTTCCTGCTTGTTTTGCTTCAACACCTACTCCTGGTGGATGAGGAAGCTATGTGCAACCTCCCATGAAATGTCCTGGTTGTTATCTTTCTTTAATTCCAATCCTCAGGACCTGGTTCTTTGATGTTGTCGCTTGATGCATGCCCCTATGGTGCTTTGGGTAGAGAGTTGTTCTTTTTCTTCATAAACTTTGTTCTTTACGAATTAATTCATCTTTTTCTTTAATCTCTTCGGTGGCTTTCAAAATCGTTTCTTTGTTTTTGAGGAGCTCCTCTCCTATGATCACAAGTTGATCATCATCTTTGCTGCATTGTATTATATATCGATTTTCTGCTGCCTTCCACTTCTTTCTTAGTTTTGCTGTGTCATCCATATACCTTTTCTCCCATTCTACGATGATGGCTTGCTCCTGCTTGAGCTTATCTTCATACTTTGCTATCTTTTCTTCCAATGCTCGTGTGTCTTTCTCTGGAACTTCAGGAGCTTCTATCGGTTGATTACATAGAAGCATTGTCATCAGCTCCTTCCCCCTATTGCACAGGTTATCTGCTTCGTCCATGTATATTTTGATTTGCGATTCAAGGATTTTGCTTCTGACATTCGTCTGTGTTTTTTTAGCTTTGCTAGCCTCATATTTGGTTTGTAATTCCTTCAATTGTTCTTTTAGTTTCTGATTTTCTGTTTCTAGTGTATTGCATTGATGCTTGGCCTCGTGTACTTCTGCCTCTTTTTCTACTATTATTTTTTGTGCTTGAATCAATTGTGTAGATAGATTCTCACCTATCTCTTGGAATTGGCTTTTTTCCCGCATTGCCTTGTCATAGTCGGCATCAGCCTCAAGCATCAACTGTTGAGTGTCCATGGCAGTTTGTATCATATGTTGTACCAATGGCTTGAGCTGAGCGACATCCACATTTAGCCATGTTTTTGGGATGCTTGGAGCTTCTCCTGTTCTTACTTCTTTTCCTTGCTCCACATGTATGGTTTCGTTATGTGATTGCCTTATTTGAAGTTGTACTTCATGTTCGTTTCTTTCTTCTTCCTTAGTAACAACCTTTGTGGCACTCCCTTGAAATGTGATATCCATAGGAGAGGGTTCTGCCACTACCCTTATTGGTGTAAAGGGTTCTGATTCTTCAACTGTATTTTCCACTTTTTCTTCCTTGGGGTTCTTGAGTAGGACCTCTCTCGCAAGAAGAGTCTCTTGGATTTGAATATTAGATGTTTCTTTTAGTTTGATCACATGCACCTTTTCTTGAGATACCTCATGTTTTGTAGTTTCCTTGCTTGTGTTACCACGCATCTGTTCAATATTCGTGCCTTCCACACCAAAGTCATCCATCACTTGATTTAGTTCTTCCCATTGCCCATCGTCCTTTGAGTCACTTTTAACATCCACATTTAGCATAGAGGTGTCTTGTTCTTCTTGTGTGTCGGATGATGAGCTGGAGTTCATCAATCCCAATTCCTTGTATCTATGGACTCTGGTTAGCCTTTTTCTTTGTTCTAAATCTTGATGGGCTTGCTAGTAATGGTGACCTTGCACTGAGAGATTTACTTGACCTTCAGTGTACTGATATGTGGCTTCCATTGCTTTGGCCAATTCTTCCTTTGTAATAGGTTGATTGTCCTCAAGTCTCGTTTTTGGAAGTATGTGTGCCCTCTTTGTAGTTGGGACCTCTGCTTCTACTTGCATCATTTCTCTTAGCCTTTTGGTACCTCTCATTCTAGGTTGCGAGCTTGTTTCTGCCTCCTCAATGATCTTGACTCCTTTCTTTTTTCTGGGAACTGTAGCAATCTTAGCATACTTGGCCATTGCTTCTGATGATGGCATCTCTTGCAAATGCTCTCTAATACCCAAGGCATGATATATCAATATATTCAAGGCAACACTTCCATTTAGAAACTTCTTGTGATTCCACTGCTTCTTTGCCTTGAATAGCCGTTCTTGAATGTAGGGAGTCACATTGACTTGATTTCCTATTTGTTTTATAGCATGTGACAGCATTGTACAATAATCTTTTGTGGAGTAGTGTACCTCTGCATGTTGGGAAAGCAGAAGTGCTGATGGATGACTCTCACTTCTTCAAATATCGATGCGATTAATATATGTGAAAGTTCTAGTCTTCGCTCCATGGCTTTCCTCTTTCAATATCGTATTCCCATCCTTCTCCCATCCAAAGGCTTCCTTGATTAGGTCATGTGTGAATTGTATGATGAACCATTCGCCAACTGCATCCAAGACTCTAGCCTTTGGTACCAATGGATCATGCAATGC
Source organism: Ceratopteris richardii (assembly GCA_020310875.1). Classification (NCBI taxonomy): domain Eukaryota; kingdom Viridiplantae; phylum Streptophyta; class Polypodiopsida; order Polypodiales; family Pteridaceae; genus Ceratopteris; species Ceratopteris richardii. Next base: position 181,099,638 of record CM035424.1, on the reverse strand, counting down.
GGGCTATAAGGTATTCATCATTCATCACTTGAGTACAGCGTTGGAAATCTAGTTTGTATATAGGTATTTTGAAGTACTTTTGAATTCTCGCTTTCTTCATAATGTCTATCATCGATGGCAGTTCATGCACCACTTTAAAGTCTTGGGACATCACAGGAAAATGATGATCCATATCCATAATTTTGATGGTCACCAGGAACAAGTAATCCCCTGCTGGTTGATCTTCTCTAAACCAATGACCTTTTGCTTTAGTCACACTTTGCAAATGGAATTCCATCACCTCCTCTTGAATTGTAGCTTGAGAATCTTCGGAAGCCATCTGCATTTGTAATAAAAAGAGCATTAGCTTCCATTGAAGGCAAGTTTTAGTGATGTGTGTGGTAGTGACATCTCGTTCGTTGCATCACTCCATTCCGCTTGTGTGTATAATTAAGCTTTTTCGCTTTGTGGGCTTGATTTGTCTGTATATAGTATCTTCTTGCTTCTCTATCTCTTGATTTGCCATTTGTCTGATCTTCTTCGGAATCCATATTTGTTGCCGATTTCTTTGGGCTTCTACCAATGACTTTGGGAGCCATACTCTCAGAAGTCGTTTTTGTTTCAACTTTGGTGAAGAAGAACCCTTGTCTGCCCTTGTCTTCCTATGATGAATGATGTGTACTAGCATTGCCTTCTCTGATTCCTTCACTCGATCCTTGCGAACCCACTTTAGGTTAGCATTTCGTGATTGCGAGAAGCTGACAGTGGGTTTCCATGCTGATGATCTCCTTTTTTCATAGAAGGCTTTAGGTGCATTGTCCTCCTCGGTTCCCTTCTGTTCACCATTCAAGTAGGATGAATCTACTTTCTCCTTGTATGCATTGGGATTTGAAATCCTTTCTTCCTTCGGACCTTCTTCTGGTTGGTGTGTGATGGAATCATTTGCTATGCACTCTTCTAAGATTTGTTTCGCACTCTTGATTATATCCTGTCTATGAGAGGGTTTCTCTTCTAATAGACTAAAGATTTCCTTGTGCCCTATTTTGGCTGAGATGTGCCCTTGAGCTAGATGAATGCTTACCTCGTTCTCAATGATCCAGTCTTGTCCTAGGATCAAGTTCTCTATTAGATCCTCGTCTTTACACACCAGAACTCGTTGTTCCATAGTTGAATTTCCTAGGTGGAGGGATACTGTAGCTTCTCCAATGCATTCTATAACTTGACCTCCAACACCTATCATGTGTGCTTTAGTAGGTGTTATAGTTGTTTGAAGATGCGTGATGACTGTACTTCGTATGCAACTGAGTGCTGCTCCTGAATCTATCAAGGCATCTATTAGCTGGTACTCTATCATTCTAATTCCTAGGTTTAAGTATGGCTGGGATATGCTGATATTGTTCATGTTGGATTTATGAACCTGATAGTTAGCCAAGGGAATAGGCTCTTCTCCTTGTAGGTACCGCTCATCCCTTTGCCTTATCCACTCTTTCCGTTTCTTGATACGCTCTAGGGCTTCTTGCCTCGCTTCCTCTCTAATTTGCTCTTCCTCTCTCTTCCTATTTGTGCACCTACAAGTCTTGTCAACATGTGGTCTGTCAATGGCTCCATGTAACGTTTTACTCGACATCCACTTATGTAATTAGGAAGAACATCTCCATCCATAGTAGCTAGATTAACTGCTCCGCTCGTTGAGATCCTATTGATTATTAGGGGTCCATATCCGCATTTTTGCAACTTCTTGGCGTGTTGCTTCAAAGTGTAGACCAGCATTAAATCTCCTTCCTTTAGTCCTTTGTCTTTGATATGCGCATCATAATATGCCTTTTGTCTTCTCTTGGCTGCATAACTTCTTGCAACAGCTTGTATCCTAGTCTCATGTAGCTTCTCAATTTGGTCTAGTTGCTTGGATAATTTGTGTCCCTTCCATTCATACTGTTGGGCTACTCTCAAGGTTGGCACTAAAAAATCGATTGGCAAGATTGCATTCTGTCCATACACTAGATTAAATGGGGTAGTTCCAATGGCAATTTTGTAAGCGACTCGAAAGACCCAAATTGCATGATGCAATTGTTTGTCCCAATCTGACCTTCCACTATTCACTATCTTTGTCAATACGGTGCATAACACCTTATTGGAACTTTCCGCTTGACCATTGTCTTGAGGATGATATGGGGCTGATTTTTTATGGATCACGAAGAACTCGTTCATTAAGGACTCTATTACTTCATTAATGAAATGCATTCCTCTATCATTCACTATTTCTATTGGTAGTCCAAAGCGAGTGAAGATATGCTCAAAAAGAAACTTAGCAGTGGTCTGAGCATCATTGTTTTTAGTAGCCTTTGCCTCTACCCATTTAGTCAAGTAATCCGTTGCTACTATTATATATTCTGCATGTGATCCTTTGGCTGGTGGGTTAATGGGTCCTATGAAATCAATACCTAATTTGGAGAAAGCTCTAACGCAAAAACCATGGGTCTCAATGGCATATCATCCCATCGAATCGGATATTTGGCTCTTTGGCAAGTCTCGCAACTTCGTACATAGGTGTCAACATCCATATGTAGAGTTGACTACCACAAGCCTGCAAAGAGGATCTTTTTTATAGTTCTTTCATATGAGAAATGACCTCGAGCTGCACCTGCATGTGCCATCTCTAATATGGGTAGGTACTCTCCTTCATGTACACATAGTCGTAGGTGGTTGTCTTTTCCTCTCTTGAATAATTGTTTTCCCATGATAAGGTAGTCCTTACTCATTTCTTCTAGGGCTCGTTTCCTTGCTAAGCTAATTCCTTCCTCATGTTCTTGTGTCTTTAGAAACTTCACCAATGTCTTACTCCATTTGGGTGCTATTCTAGAGAAAGGTAAAGATGTATGGTCATTGGGAGTGGTTTCCTGACATTCCGTGCAACCACTGACATATTCATGGACATCCTTAGGCATATCTAGCCAATATACTCCTAATCGTTTAATTCTCTTAGAGTTCTATGAGTTCCTTTGTGCATCCTCCATTTGTTTACATGGGCTTGTTCAATCAACTTCTTTTGTTTGTCTTCCTCTACACATCTCGACAGTATGCCGTTGGGTTCCTTATAATACACACTTCCTGCAATAATGTGTAAGTTATGTGATTGCAGAATTTCCTTTTGACTCTCCTTATTAATTGAATGTTGTGGTCCATGAGTGAGTATTGGGATTAGCTTTTCTGCCCACTTCGGACACACTTCCAAATTGAGCAGGTAAGTGTCTGGCAAATCGTCGGGTACCCCGCTTGGTGGTTCTCCATGTGTTAACCTAGAGAGATGATCTTCCCTCACATGGGTATTTCCTTTCTTCACTATTACTTCAAAATCGAATTCCATCAATAACAAAAACCATCTCAGAAGTCTTCCCATGTTACAAGGCTTATTGACTAGGTACAATAAGGCTTGATGATCTATGAAGAATTTGAACTTGTTGGCTAAGAGATAGTGTCTAAATTTCTTTATAGCGTACACCATCCCTAATCCCTCTCGTTTCATAGTTGTATAGTTTCTCTCCGCTTGATTCAGTTGTCTACTTGCATAGGCAATTGGATGGTCCAATTTTTCTTCGTCTGTTGGCTGAGCTAAGATGCATCCTATTGCATAATTGGAACCGTCCACATGAATATGGAAAGGATTATTTCAATTGGGGGTTTTCAAAAGTAGATTTGTGCTAAGCCCCCTTTTTAACTCATTAAATGCCTTCTCACATTCATCCATCCACATGAATTGAGTCAGCAATCCATACAAAGGCTTGGCAATTATGGCGTACATGTGGATAAATCGACGGTAGTATCCACAATGACCCATAAATGCTTGCACTTCTTTCGTATTCTTTGGTCTAGGAAGTTCTAGAATTACCTTGATCTTGTCCTCATCTGTAGATATTATGTTCCTCGATACGATGTGTCATAAAATCTTCCCTTGTCTTACCATGAAGACACACTTCTCAAGATTCAGGCAGAGTCTATATTGTTGGCATTTATCAAATATTTTCCGCAATTCAGAAATCTGTTCTTGCCTTCGATTTGAATATGTACATAGGTCATCTACATACACTTCCATACTTTTCTTTAGGAACTCTTTGAAAACTTGACACATTAACCTTTGGAAAGTAGCAGTTGTGTTAGTGAGCCCAAAAGGCATCACTCTGAAAGCATAGACCCCCACTCAGTCGTGAATGCGGTCTTATGTTGATCTTCCGTAGCAATAGCTACTTGGTTGTATCCAAAGAATCCATCTAAGAAGCTATAGACTTCTTTTCCTGCAACTCTTTCCAATAGGTGGTCAGTGATAAGTAATGGATAACTATCACGAATCGTGACTGCATTGACTTTCTTTAGATTAATGCACACTCTTAGTTTCCCATTCTTTTTGGGTACAACCACCAAATTATGGCAACATCCATTCGATATGTTCTATCTCATAAATGAATCCAGCCACTAATAGTTTGTCTATTTCTTCCTTTATTTTTGCAGCGTAGACCTCGTTATACATGTAAGGGCATTGTTTTGTTGGTTTTGCTTCTAGTGTCATTGGTATTCTATGAGAACAAATGGAGGGTTCCACCCCCTTGAGATCCTTGTAGGTCCAAGCAAATACATCTCGATATTCTCGAATTAATAGTATTAATTCTTCTTCCTCCTCCGTTGACACATCCTTTCCTATGTATGTACATATTTCTTCTCCATCTTCTATGGTTACTATAATCTTTTTTGTTTGTTCCTCGTTGCCATATGCCTCTCCTTCTCTTGCCTCTCTCTTAGGCATCTGTATGGCTATTTTCCTTTCTTGTATCCCATATCTTTTGAAATGTTTTGGCACTTCAAAAAGACTAGGGGTTGGTTTGATCTTACTCACACTTTCCTCCTGTTTTGGTACTATGGGGGCTGCTTCTATTGTTAAGACTTTGGTTACTCCGTACTTCTCTTCAGCTTGAATGGCTTCCAGATAATGATCCTCCGAATCAAATTTTGGCTCCATTTCTATGCTCTCATATTCTTCCTTCCATTCCTTTTCCAGTATTTCTCTAGCGTCTACCTCTTGAAGGACAACCATGTATAAGTTTACATCGTAGCCTTGTTCCTCCACACATTCATTCATAGTCAAGACTTCTTCATTCACACATACATCTAAGGTTGCTAGAATCTCCATCCAAACATGCGGTTCGAATGCTTCATCAGGGAAGATTTGAGGCATGTACATTGGGTCCTCTACGGGTCGATAATTCAGATGTCCTATGGGTCATAACTACATCTTGTTATCCTCTTTCTTGGCTTGTTTACACATCCATAATTGGGCATCCTCATGCATCCATGATTGATCGCTTGATCGAGCACTATGGATAGACAAATCATCTTCCTCCTTGTGTATGGGGTTCCATTGTAATGGAGGTACATCTCGGTACGCAAAGGTATGAAAATTTATCTTGGTAGTGTTTCCTTGATGTTGGAGGTATAAAGAGTCTTGTCCCCAATCTTGCACTAATCATAGTTGTCTCATGAAGGGTCGTCCTAATATCATCTCATAATTGTTGGCCTTTCCAAATTGACAGATAGCTAACATATGCTCAAATTCAACTCCACAGGTGGTTAATTTGATATTTTCTAATATTCCCAATGGTTTCTCAACATGGTCATCTGCTAATTGAAGCTTCATACATGTTGGTCATAGGGCAGGCTTTCCCCATTTCTCTTAAATCTCTTTGGTGGAAATACCTACTCTTGCTCCTGTGTCTAGTATGGCCTTGGTCATGTATCCATTGTACGTGACAGGAAGACATGTGTTACCCTCATCTCCTTCGCCAAATTCTCCAACCTTATCCACTAGGATTTGTAAGTTAGATGGGTTCTCATTTCCCTTGCTTTCTTTTACGTTCTTCTCCTGCTCTAACTCTAGTTGTCCTGCTAATTGTTTCCATAATTGTGGTTTAACATTGAAGTAGTTCTTCCATAGTCGATTGGCATTGTACTTTGGTCTTTCTAAGTTCTGTTAGATTGTGTGCATTGTTATCTGGGATTCCTTTTTCTTTTCCTCTTACAGTGGGAGTGCAAAAAATTATGGACTCCTTGTCATATTCTCCCATGTATTTGGTAGGGCCGAAATGCTCTGGGTTTCTTCCGAATTCCAGTCTAGTCTAGAGACTTCCTCATATATTTCTTCCATGTTTGGCGTTGGTTGAAAATCTTCCACATCTAATTCCTCAAAAGGAGGTTTTGGAGCTCCATTCCTTTTCCATTGATCTTCTCGAATTCTAATCCACAACTCCTTTGGCCAATCAACATCTAAATCCGGGACTATGGACATACGTTTTTTCTAGGCTTTCAGTACTTCTTGCTTGTCATCCTTCTCTTTTGGTTTTTGGTCCTTAGTCTTAATACAATCATTGTATTGATCCTCAGATATTCTTGTCTCGAGGAGAGCTGGGATCGTCTTCTCTAGGGTGGCCTGAGCTACCTCTATGAGTTTTCTACAAATCGCTAGCCTTTCCTTTTCTAACTCCCCTTGTGGGTAAAGCTTTTCATGATACTCTACATTCAGCCCATTCTTGATTCTAGCTTGGTAAGCTTTCAACCACATGTCTAAATTGTCTGGCTTTGGGTCGGCTAGAATTGATCCTGGTTTTTTTGGCTCTTGAGTCTGTGGTGTAAGAGAAATTTCTTCCTGGACTTCAAGTTCTTTAGATTTCTTATTACTACGTGTATGCTTCTTGTCTTCCTTGTTTTTGTTTTTCATCCATTTTTCCTTGAGTTTTTCTCTACTATCCCTCCACTTCTGGCTTTGTGTTGTTTGGGTACTCTCGTGTGGGTGTTCTAAATCTTCCATGATTTGTATTTTGGGTTCTAGGGTTTTCTCCTTTTCTTGTTCTGGGTCTACTCGTCTTTTTTCTTGTTTTTGGTTTGAGCTCATGTGATGGCCTTTAATGGAATAGTGTATTCTGTATCACTTCCCGATGCTTCTATTACTTCAATCACATTAATAGGTGTAGTGTCGTGAGCCTTATTGGGATTTTTTGGGCAATCTCTAAAGAGATGTTCCTTTCCACAATCACTACAATATCCTTCCATGTCCTAGGGGGTGGTGGGTTGTATGGTCTAGTACATTTTCTGATATAGTGGTCTCCTCCTCATCTATAACACGGTCTTTTGGCATAGGTGGCCTGATCGGTGGTCTTGCGGGTACCGGTGCTTTAGGTGCGGTGTACATTAGTGTCACCATCTCTGGTCCATAGACATTGTGATATCCTTCGTATCCATAGTATTGCGGGTCATAAGCTTGCTCGTACTCCATTATACTAGCGTCATAGGAATAGTACTCTCCTTGGTATTGCTTGTATCCTGGGTTTGTTGATTCTACACTGGCTATTGGTGATGCTGGCACTATGGCTCTTTCTAAGTTTTCCTCTAGTTGGGCATACTTGTCCGGTACCACATGTTGAGGAAGTGGCGGTTGTGGTCCTAACTCGCTAAGGTTGTGTATATTGTACTTGCTCGTATGGCCTAGGTGCTCCTAGTGGTCCTGGATAGGGATTATATATGTGAATCTCCCTGCCTGGCTCTCTAGGTGGGTATCCATATGGCCGATACTGAGGTTGATCTACAGGTCGTGTCTGCCTGTTGAATGGACAATTTTCAGTGGTGTGATTGGTGTATTTCTGTTCTATGTGGCAATACAAAGAGGTTCCTTGATGTGGTTGCCTATTATAAGGGTAAGCTTGAGGTCCACCTGTTCCTCCTCGTGCACACATGTGAGTGGGGTGATCACCTCCACATAGGCTACATCTTCGTAACATGGGTATTCTTAGTGATGGATGCTAGTAGTTCCTTTGTCCGTGAACTCCTAACTTCTTTGCTATCAGTTTTGCTAATTCTTCTACGTTGCTAGAGTTGGATGTGATTGTGCTTTGAGTGTCTTCTGATTTAGTAGGACTGGTTGTACTCTTGAGATCATCTGCTAGGTTTTCCTCTAGGTCAATACACTCTTGAAGACATTCGTTCAATGTCTGTAACCTCTTTACATTGACTAAAGTTCTTAAAGTTCCGTTCGTTAGTCCGTCCAAGAATAATGATATCATTTTTTGTTGCGTAGATCTTTCCGATACTGGGCATCTATCGACATACTGATTGAATCTTTGGGCAGTTGTTTTCATAATTTCATTTGGGTTCTGTTTAAAGCTATGGATTAAAGATGAAGAGTTGTGTTTAATCCCTCTCCTAGTGAATTCCCCTATGAATTCCTAAAACAATTGCTCAATATCTCCAAATTGATTGGGATCTAGTGGCTGGAACCAGGTCAAAGCCGTTCCTGTGAGAGTGAGTCCAAAGGATTCATACTGCACAAAGAAATCATCCACTTGTTCAACTCTTAGAGCTTGTTTAAATTCCGCTATGTGGTCGTAAGGTTCTCCCAACCCATCATAATGGTTTCTCATACACTTGGCCACTTGAATCGGTCTCAATCTTCTTATGGGATCTGATTGTCTAGGCATTATAGAAATTGCTAGTCTGATTGGATGCATTCTCGGCTGCACTCCTAGTGGTGTTCTTGCTCTCACTGGTAGCCGGTATTGGTTGCCTATTCCAGGGTGTGATTGATTGTGTGCTTGCATTCCGGGCATTGTAAATTGCACATGGGTTCGGTTTGGAACACTCTGATGGCTTGCTTGTCCCGACATTGTATGTTCCGACTCTTCTTGTGTCCCGAAGGGGTTCTAAGAGGTAGTTGCCTTCTCTCGTTGAGGGAATACAGGCAAGCCCATATACTTCAATCGAGCCCTATCTATGGCATCAACAAGCCAATACCTTCTTTGGTTCTTGTCTAGGTATGTGATCCTAGACTCATCTTCCAGATCTTTTAACTCATAGAAGGTAATTGGACTCTCCTCGTGTCTGCGTGCAGGTGAGTCAGTTTGTAACAGTAAGTCTGATCCATGGATCAAGTAGACTTCCAGTAAGTAATCATCTTGAGGTATCAAATCCCCTCTCAAGACTCGAGTCACTACTGATTTACCTCTGGGAGTGGTTACCAACTCCTCAGGGTCTGGTCTTCCGGAATGTTCTTGCCCTTCTAATCCTCCTCTCTCATTGATCAGATCTGGGTGTTCTGTCACTATGTAGATGTGGCCCAACTTATCCATGTATGCTCCTCCTTCATACTTGATGGCTAGTCTCGGCACAATATTGGAATCGGTGGAGGTTACCATCCTTGCAACTGGTCTATTTAAACCATCCAGGTAGATGGGAATCTCCTGGGCATTAGTAGACACATACTACACAGAGGTACAGTATTCCCCCTCTACCATGGACATGAAGTTTCTCCTAGGAACAGGTCCTTGCATGTCTTATGAAGCCATGGTTATCTCCTCCTCCGAATCACTGGAGATGTCGGAATAGATAGAGCGGTGACTGTCCTGAGCTGTACTTCCTACTGATGATATAACACTTCTCTAACTACTTAGCACCCTTCCTAACATCAAGTTCATCCACCCTCGTGGGGATATTTTGGGCTCTAATTCTCTCCCTAATTGGCTCCTCAAATGCCTCAATTTTTCCCTTAAAAATGCTCAAAGTGTTCTGGACGATACCACTCTGGCGATACTCCACTAGGCGATACCAGTTTGTCGATGATACGATACCACTACATGTAATGATATGATACTCGGATAGTCGACGATACGATACCAGAGAATCGAGTGATACAATACTACTTTTCACACGATACGATACCACTGCTCTACATGATATGATACTATGTGCTCAAGTGATATGATACCACCTGAATGCACGATAAGATACTAAGATTAGTCACGATACGATACTAGGTATCCTCACGATACGATACCGATGCACTGTCACGATACGATACTGCAATAATGCACGATATGATACTTGAGTTTTGTGCGATACGATACTCCCGTTCCACATATGATACTACAGTTTGGTCACGATACGATACCAAGAGAGGCAACGATATGATACTACATTTGCATGTGATATGATACCGCTTGATTGATGATATGATACCGTGACTCGGACGATACGATACCAAGTGGACCGGGATACAATACCACTGGGAGATTGCGATCGTGATACCAACTTGATGATACGATACCAAAAATGGTATCACGATACCTCAAGTGGTATGCGACGATACGATACTTCGGCGAGTATCCCAATACTAGGGAATTTTGGTATCACGATACCAAAACTCAAGTGATCGCAATACTACAGCCAAAATCGCTTCAAACACAAAAAAAATTTTAACCCCTATGGTTCTCTCTCAATCCTCTTCACTCCTCACCACCTGTCTCACTCAAAAAACCTCTTAAATCTCTCTGTCCCACCCCGCAATACCGAAAACGTCTTTAATCACGTGTAATTGCATTTTTACAGTGCTTCTGATGTTAAAGTCTTGATGTAGCTTACCTTGGAGATATGTTGCTTAGTCTAGACCTCACTAGGATGCTTTGAGGGCTTGTATTGCATGATACCACTCAGGCAATACCGGTTGTTGTCTACAGGCGATACCACTTTCTGAGCAAGTGTCAAATGAACTAATTTTTTTTGGTTTTTATAGTTTTTGATGACTGAAGCCTATCCTACACTAACTTAGCAATTTTTTTTGAAATTTTCTTGATGATTTTAACTCACTCCTACTCCACTTCTCTCCTTGACCTAACCCTAACTCCTTCTTGTTGGTGCAGATCAATCACCAATTGAAGATTTGAAGCAAAGAAGGTGGATATATTCACAAGAGTGAAGGACATGTACACATATGTACATTAGTTATGACATAGGTTACATATACTTATGCCTTGATAAAAGTTTGTACATAATTACCTATAAATACTTTTGAAAAATATCGGGGCATTGTTAGAAGACAATGAGAGACTATGTATGAGCATAGGAATAGAGAAATAAGTGATTGTAAAGGTCAGTAGATACATGAGAAGTGAAGGGAAGTCTCTCTCTCATTTTCAGTTGTAGTCTTCTCCAGAAATGAAAGAAATCTTGCGCCCGATCTTTTCGAGTCTGCTCCTTCTGTGGTAAATCATTTGTGAAATCCTTTTGAGGATATCTAAGTTGATAGTTGATGAGTTTGTGACCAAAATTTTAGAGTCTAATTGTAAACAGGTTAGGAGAATTATCTGTAGGAACATTCATATGTGTTGAGTGTTCACAGTCTCCTAAAACAGGCGAAGTTTTCGAGTCCAAAGAAATGAGTAGTGCTCAGTGCACAGTGTAAAGTTTTACACATATGATAGCTCAAAATCTAAGTTGAGAGATAAGCTATCTACAGCCAAAAGGATTTGGCAAAACGGGTTCGACATTGTGAGAACCAAAGTTAAGAAGTTAGGGGTGTCAAATCGACTTCTCAGAAGTACAGATTTGGACATAGGTAACTTGTGAAGTCGATTTCTCAAGTTATACTAAACATTTTGGAGAACTTTAACTTGGAGGAGGTGCGCAATGTTTAGGCAACACTTCATACAAATTTTCATAGAAAACTTTAAAGGTTTGATAAGTCAATGAGAAGAAATTGTGCAGCAGATTTTCTGTGTTTCATCTTCTTCACAGAAACTTTCAATTTTTGATAATTTGAAGATTGGACCTCTAAATTGGTAAAGGTTTTGACTTACTCTTGGTATAGAGGTGCTCTAATCACAAGAGTAGGTTGTTCTTTTGGAGATTAACACTCTCCATCAGTGGTATCAGAGCAGGAGACATCAAAATCAAGAAAAGGGGGATCCCGACTGCTGCAGATTCAAGAATTTCAACAATTGAAGAGCTAGAAGGTGAAAGTTTGAAGGCAAAGCTTGAGGAGGAGACCATACAACATCAAGAAGGACAAAAGGAGTCTAATTCGAAGTAAAGGAACACATATTGCTCATAAAGGTTGAAGTTTTCAATACACAGGAGGACACAAGATGGGAGATTCTCTTCAGATAGAGAAATTGGATAGGGAAAACTATCCTGCATGGTCAATGAGGATGGAAGCTCATCTTATGAGCAAAGATTTAATAGCCTACATCACAGGTGAAGAGGAGAAGCCAAGTTTCAAAGATCCTAGTGTTCCAACTAGGGAAGAGTTAGCAGATTTGAAGAATTGGATGAAGAAAGATGCTCAAGCTAGGAGCATTATATATATGGCAGTCAATGATTATTTGTTGCCTCATATTCGAGGTCTTGAAAGTGCAACTGATATTTGGAATGCTTTGGAGGAGCATTTCCAGAATATTACAAAGTCAAGGAAGGCATCCTTATGGGCAGAGTTTACAACCTTCAAGAAGAAGGCTTCTCAATCTATTTCAGACTATGTAACAAGGATGAAAGACATTGCAGATGCATTAGGAGCTGTTGATGAAGACATTGAGGAGGATAAATTGGTAAGGCAAATTCTTACAGGCTTAAGAGGTGATGACAAATGGAAGCCATTCATTTTGTCTACAGAGTTATCACTTGATCATTTCACTCCTGATTTAAATCAGTTGCTAGGTCATATGCTAACATTTGAGCAGGATGTTAAAGGAGATAGTGACAAGAGTGCAGGTCACGCAATGTACTCAAAGGACAAGAAGAAGAATAGCAAAGGAAAGCAACAAGCAAATGAAGATGAAGGCACAACTAGTCAAGCCAACTTCCTAAGAGGTAGAGGAGGTGGAAAAGGTAGAGGAAGAGGCAGGAATAACAAAGATAGAGGCAAAGCTTGCTGGATTTGTGGTAAGACAAATCACTTAGCTAATGATTGTTGGCATAATACTCAAAATAATAATGGATATAATCAGAACTATAACTCTAGAGGAAGAGGAGGCAGAAATCAAAGAGGTAATTTCAGAGGCAGAGGTGGTAGGAGTTACTTTGGAAGAAATGCAGGTAGAGGATTCCAAAGTCAACAATACAACAATACCTACTACAATTATGCTTCAGATCAAAAGGAGAATTCAACATTAATAATGAATGCTACTTGTGAAAGTCAGAGTGAAGATCAGAGAATCTTCTACATTGACTCAGGGTGTAGCAACCACCTGAGTGGTAATATATCTTTGATGACTGATTTGGAGAATAAGGTGTTTAATCATGTTGTTCAAACAGGAGACAACACAAAGCATAATGTGAAGTCAATTGGATCAGTGAAGGCTAAGGATGGTAGTACCTTATTGAGTAAGGTCTTGTATGTTCCTACAATTCCTAAGAATTTGATAAGTGTAGGACAAATTGTTGAAAAGGGATATGAAGTAAGGTTCACTAATGATGGAGTATATGTGGAAGACCCTAGTCAAGGGTATAAACAGATTGTTTCAGGGAAGAAAGAAGGAAGACTATTTACATTGAAGATTCAAGGCAATATTGGTCATGCTATGTTCACATATGGAGGACATAAGATCTCTGAGTTAGATCTTTGGCACAAGAGGCTTGGACATTTCAATGAAAGAGGTATTAAAGACATGATTAATAATGGTTCAGTGCTTGGATTGCCTAATGTTGCAGGTCAACATATGACATACAGATGTGAGGCATGTCAATTAGGTAAGGCTCATAAGAATTCTTACTCCAAGCATGGTTTCATGTACTCAGAGAAGCTTGAGTTGGTACACACAGATGTGTGGGGGCCATCAAAGGACTTCAGTATAAATGGGTCAAGGTATTATGTGATTTATGTTGATGATGCTACTAGATGGATCACTATTTATGTGATTAAAGATAAGTTAGAAGTGTTTAATACATTTAAACACTATCATGCATATGCAGAAAGAATTACAGGACACAAGTTGAAAAGACTAAGGTCAGATGGAGGGGGAGAGTATTTCTCTAATGAGTTCAGTGATTATTTGTGGAATGCAGGTATAAAAAGGGAAGTTGCTTGCAGGTACTCTCCTCAACAAAATGGTGTAGCAGAAAGGAGAAATAGAACACTTGTTGAGTTTGCAAGATCCATGATGAAGGAGAAAAATTGCCCTAATTATTTGTGGGCTGAGGCTGTAAATACAGCTACTTATTTGGTTAATAGATTACCATGTAAAGCCTTGCAGGGTATGACACCATATGAGGCTTGGTGGGGTAAGAGACCTACCTTGGATCATTGCAGAGTTTTTGGATGTGTGGCATATGCTTATGTGCCATCACAATTAAGGCACAAGTTGGAGCCTAAAGCTGAAAAATATGTTTTCATTGGTTATGATGACAAGCAAATGGGCTATAGATTGTGGAGTCCATCTACAAAGCAATTCATGGTTTCTAAAGATGTGACATTTGATGAGCAGAGCACTTGGTATGCAGGTACAATTAATATCAATACAGGTAATGAAGAAGAAGTGAGCCAAAGGAAAGGTAAATCAAAGGTTCAAATATTTGATGAACAAGAGAATAATGAAGTGCAGATTGAAGTGGAAGAAATACCAAGATTTGATCCTGAATATGAAGAACCAGAAACCTCAAGAAGTGGAGAGCTTAGGAGGTCTACAAGGAACAGATGGCAACCTACAAGGTATAGCTATGATACTTCATTTTTGGCCACAAAAGATTATGCTTATATGATGAATACAGATGAAGACCCTTTTACATATGAAGAGGCAAGAGGTAAGGAAAAATGGGAGAAAGCTATGCAGGAAGAATATGATGCATTGATGGAAAATCAAACATGGGATTTGGTTCCAAAACCAAATGGTCAGAAAATCATTGGATGCAAATGGGTTTACAAAACCAAGAGGTTTGCAGATGGAAGTGTGTCTAGATACAAAGCTAGACTTGTTGTCAAAGGGTTTGCTCAAACTTATGGTGTTGACTATGATGAGACTTATAGTCCTGTGGCAAAGATGACAACCATCAGGACACTTATAGCTATTGCTGCATGTAAAGGTTGGAAGTTATGTCAACTTGATGTGAAAAATGCTTTTCTGAATGGTTATATTTCAGATGATGTGTTCATGGAGCAACCTCAAGGGTTCAAAGATAAAAGGTATCCAGATCATGTGTGCAAGCTCAAGAGAGCTTTGTATGGCTTGAAGCAGGCCCCAAGGGCATGGAACTATAGACTTGTAAAGTTCTTGAAAGAACTTGGATCTCAGGTGTCTAAGGCAGATAGTAGCTTGCTTGTCAAAGCAAGTGATAATGGTTTCATATACATGTGCATATATGTTGATGATATAATCCTTACAGGTACAGATGAAGAAGGAATACAAAGACTCAAGAAGCAGATGGAAAAGGAATTCAAAATAAGTGACTTGGGAGACTTGTCATACTTCTTGGGCATGGAGATTACATATACTCAACATGGAGTATTTGTGACCCAAGAAAGGTATTTGAAGAACTTGTTAATCAAGTTTAAAATGGATGATTGCAGGGTAGCACCTACACCAATGGAGGTGAATCACAAATTGAGTAAGTTTGGTGGTGAAGAGTTCAAGGACATGAGACAATATCAGAGTCTGATTGGTAGTCTTATCTATGCTACTTTAACTAGACCTGATTTATCATATGCAGTAGGGGTTTTGTCTCAATTCATGCATTGTCCTAGGAAAGAACATTGGATTGCAGGTCAAAGAGTGTTGAGGTACATTAAGGGTACACTCAATGAAGGTTTGTATTATGGGTTTACCTCAGATACAAATATCAAAATCTATAGTGATGCAGATTGGGCAGGTAATCCAGATGATAGGAGATCTACTTTTGGATACATGTGTTATGTGGGAGATAAACTTATCTCATGGTGTTCCAAGAAGCAACATAGAGTTGCTTTGTCTTCTACAGAAGCAGAATACAAAGGCATGGTTGAAGCTGCAAAGGAAGTGATTTGGCTCAAGACCTTAATGAAGAGTCTTGACATTGTGCATGGGATACCAATTTTATTTGGAGATAACATGAGTTCATTGTATTTAGCTGTTAATCCTGTTTTTCATGCCATGACCAAACACATTGAGATTCAGTATCACTTTCTAAGAGAGAAAGTGATGGACAAGGAGATTGAAGTCATACATACTTCAACTAAAGATCAAATAGTTGATATGCTTACAAAGAGCTTGGATGGACCAAAGCTACAGAAGTTTAAGGATATGGCAGGTATAAAGAAGAAAGGAGAAACCTCAATTGATGATTGAGGGGGAGTTGTTGGTGCAGATCAATCACCAATTGAAGATTTGAAGCAAAGAAGGTGGATATATTCACAAGAGTGAAGGACATGTACACATATGTACATTAGTTATGACATAGGTTACATATACTTATGCCTTGATAAAAGTTTGTACATAATTACCTATAAATACTTTTGAAAAATGTCGGGGCATTGTTAGAAGACAATGAGAGACTATGTATGAGCATAGGAATAGAGAAATAAGTGATTGTAAAGGTCAGTAGATACATGAGAAGTGAAGGGAAGTCTCTCTCTCATTTTCAGTTGTAGTCTTCTCCAGAAATGAAAGAAATCTTGCACCCGATCTTTTTGAGTCTGGTCCTTCTGTGGTAAATCATTTGTGAAATCCTTTTGAGGATATCTAAGTTGATAGTTGATGAGTTTGTGACCAAAATTTTAGAGTCTAATTGTAAACAGGTTAGGAGAATTATCTGTAGGAACATTCATATGTGTTGAGTGTTCACAGTCTCCTAAAACAGGCGCAGTTTTTGAGTCCAAAGAAATGAGTAGTGCTCAGTGCACAGTGTAAAGTTTTACACATGTGATAGCTCAAAATCTAAGTTGAGAGATAAGCTATCTACAGCCAAAAGGATTTGGCAAAACGGGTTCGACATTGTGAGAACCAAAGTTAAGAAGTTAGGGGTGTCAAATCGACTTCTCAGAAGTATAGATTTGGACATAGGTAACTTGTGAAGTTGATTTCTCAAGTTATACTAAAAATTTTGGAGAACTTTAACTTGGAGGAGGTGCGCAATGTTTAGGCGACACTTCATACAAATTTTCATAGAAAACTTTAAAGGTTTGATAAGTCAATGAGAAGAAATTGTGCAGCAGATTTTCTGTGTTTCATCTTCTTCACAGAAACTTTCAATTTTTGATAATTTGAAGATTGGACCTCTAAATTGGTAAAGGTTTTGACTTACTCTTGGTATAGAGGTGCTCTAATCACAAGAGTAGGTTGTTCTTTTGGAGATTAACACTCTCCATCACTTCTCTCCTTCACTCCTAACTCTAAACGTAAAAATTCATTACACACACCTCTGGGATGTCAAGTAACAAGTGCTGAAGTGTCTGAATACTTTCCACTGAACGAATTCACTTCTACAAGTATGATTCCTTTACTCTAGATCTATAAACATCACAAAGGCATCTTGGTTGAGTGTGTCGCCGGCAACAGTGCCAAAAATGTGTGTACCTAAGTCACAAGGTCTTAGGGACTCGTGTCAAAGACACTAAATCTCGTTTGCCATACAAGTGCGTATAGTGGTGGATTGACACACGCTTAATTATCAATCCGAAGAACCGACCTAACCAAGTGTATGAGGACATTGCACACATATGGGAAATGAAGTGGTTCAGCTAAAATGTATGAGAAAAGACCAAACTACCTCTCCAACTCACTTAATCTCTGAAACTGTCTGCCGCGATACCACTTATAGAAGTAAATAAAAATTCGAATGTTTCTCCTAGCTCCCAACTCCAAATATGGCCAATAGGAGGTTATTTTGAAGCTCTCGATGAGACGCATCTATTGGTGGTATTTTCACTTGAATCTGACAACCACTCTTCAAGTTATGGCCAAAATAGTGAATGGTAGGAAACACCCACACTCACTCCACAACTTGTACTTGCTCACACACACACACTACAATAGCTCAAAAGTGATGGGAAGGGGTAGACAATAGTCCTACACACACATTCCAAGCTTCACACACACACAAAAGATCATAAAGAAGATGAAAATTTGCAAACCGAGAGTGATGGCACATTTGTTTTCTTGCCAGCTCATTCATTCACAAACATTAGGATTTTCCTTATGTACTACTCTTTATATATTGCACTTGCTATATTGTTGTTTTAGTTCTTTCTTGTAAATTCCTTTTATGTAATAGAAGAAGAAGAAGAAGAAGAAGATCATTCTTCCTTGCCTCAATTTCTTTGTGTGCTCCTCTTTGATTATGAGTGTGTGTGTGAGCTCTCTCCCTTATCTCCTCCCTCCTGTCATGGTATCAAAGCCAATGTGGCTATAGAGAGCTCATGGGGAAGGTCGATAGTGAAGAGTATGCAAGAAGGCATGAAGAAATCACGATTCACAAAGGACCTCAAATTGCTATGAAAATTGGTGTGAAGTGTTTGTGTAGTGTTGCAAATTGTTGAAGAGATGGCAAGTGTTGATGGAATGAGTCAGCTTATGAGCAATAAGCTAGACAAGAACAACTTCCATGCTTGGAGATTCAAAATGAAAAATTTCTTGGTGAAAAAAAGCTACTAGAAGTACATTGAAGGAGAGAACAAAAATGCTCCACAATTACCAGAGAGGAATTGGACTGTGGACCAGTTAAGAGCATATGAGGAACGAAATCAAGGATCATGAAAGGCAATGTCTTGGCTTATTTTTAACATATAGGATAACATGATTGGGCATATATAGGATGCCAAGACTCCAAAAGAGGCTTGGAACACTTTGGTCACATTGTATCAGACCAATGCAAAGCACGGAAATTGCAACTCAAGAGTGAGCTGCATACATTGGAAAAAGCAGGCATGTTGGTAAGTGACTACACCCTAAAAATCAAAAGCATATCTGAGTCATTTGCATATGTCGGCATGAATGTATACAATGATGATAAGGTATAATTGTGCCTTTGCATTTTAAGGGCTGCATATAAGTGTCGACAACACAAGTTCTCCTACATCATCTATATTTGTATTCACATGAGTGCATGGCCAATTTGTATCAAGGAGACACTCCATTTCTAGTTTATTTCCATTTTATATTGTATCTCTTTTGTACTTGGGTACCTTTCCATTTGCTTCTACCATTTTATTCATTCTCCTTTGAGGGGAATTATCACACATGAGATGTACTTTGTGATGGAGAGTGTTAATCTCCAAAAGAACAACCTAATCTTGTGATTAGAACACCTCTATACCAAGAGTAAGTCAAAACCTTTACCAATTTAGAGGTCCAATCTTCAAATTATCAAAAATTGAAAGTTTCTGTGAAGAAGATGAAACACAGAAAATCTGCTGCACAATTTCTTCTCATTGACTTATCAAACCTTTAAAGTTTTCTATGAAAATTTGTATGAAGTGTCGCCTAAACATTGCGCACCTCCTCCAAGTTAAAGTTCTCCAAAATGTTTAGTATAACTTGAGAAATCAACTTCACAAGTTACCTATGTCCAAATCTGTACTTCTCAGAAGTTGATTTGACACCCCTAACTTCTTAACTTTGGTTCTCACAATGTCGAACCCGTTTTGCCAAATCCTTTTGGCTGTAGATAGCTTATTTCTCAACTTAGATTTTGAGCTATCACATGTGTAAAACTTTACACTGTGCACTGAGCACTACTCATTTCTTTGGACTCGAAAACTGCGCCTGTTTTAGGAGACTGTGAACACTCAACACATATGAATGTTCCTACAGATAATTCTCCTAACCTGTTTACAATTAGACTCTAAAATTTTGGTCACAAACTCATCAACTATCAACTTAGATATCCTCAAAAGTATTTCACAAATGATTTACCACAGAAGGAGCAGACTCGAAAAGATCGGGCGCAAGATTTCTTTCATTTCTGGAGAAGACTACAACTGAAAATGAGAGAGAGACTTCCCTTCACTTCTCATGTATCTACTGACCTTTACAATCACTTATTTCTCTATTCCTATGCTCATACATAGTCTCTCATTGTCTTCTAACAATGCCCCGACATTTTTCAAAAGTATTTATAGGTAATTATGTACAAACTTTTATCAAGGCATAAGTATATGTAACCTATGTCATAACTAATGTACATATGTGTACATGTCCTTCACTCTTGTGAATATATCCACCTTCTTTGCTTCAAATCTTCAATTGGTGATTGATCTGCACCAACAACTCCCCCTCAATCATCAATTGAGGTTTCTCCTTTCTTCTTTATACCTGCCATATCCTTAAACTTCTGTAGCTTTGGTCCATCCAAGCTCTTTGTAAGCATATCAGCTATTTGATCTTTAG
The DNA here is from genome assembly GCA_020310875.1 of Ceratopteris richardii. Classification (NCBI taxonomy): domain Eukaryota; kingdom Viridiplantae; phylum Streptophyta; class Polypodiopsida; order Polypodiales; family Pteridaceae; genus Ceratopteris; species Ceratopteris richardii. The sequence continues at coordinate 181,079,503 of CM035424.1, read as the reverse complement.
TTGAAGTATGTATGACTTCAATCTCCTTGTCCATCACTTTCTCTCTTAGAAAGTGATACTGAATCTCAATGTGTTTGGTCCTGGCATGAAAAACAGGATTAGCAGCTAAATACAATGAACTCATGTTATCTCCAAATAAAATTGGTATCCCATGCACAATGTCAAGACTCTTCATTAAGGTCTTGAGCCAAATCACTTCCTTTGCAGCTTCAACCATGCCTTTGTATTCTGCTTCTGTAGAAGACAAAGCAACTCTATGTTGCTTCTTGGAACACCATGAGATAAGTTTATCTCCCACATAACACATGTATCCAAAAGTAGATCTCCTATCATCTGGATTACCTGCCCAATCTGCATCACTATAGATTTTGATATTTGTATCTGAGGTAAACCCATAATACAAACCTTCATTGAGTGTACCCTTAATGTACCTCAACACTCTTTGACCTGCAATCCAATGTTCTTTCCTAGGACAATGCATGAATTGAGACAAAACCCCTACTGCATATGATAAATCAGGTCTAGTTAAAGTAGCATAGATAAGACTACCAATCAGACTCTGATATTGTCTCATGTCCTTGAACTCTTCACCACCAAACTTACTCAATTTGTGATTCACCTCCATTGGTGTAGGTGCTACCCTGCAATCATCCATTTTAAACTTGATTAACAAGTTCTTCAAATACCTTTCTTGGGTCACAAATACTCCATGTTGAGTATATGTAATCTCCATGCCCAAGAAGTATGACAAGTCTCCCAAGTCACTTATTTTGAATTCCTTTTCCATCTCCTTCTTGAGTCTTTGTATTCCTTCTTCATCTGTACCTGTAAGGATTATATCATCAACATATATGCACATGTATATGAAACCATTATCACTTGCTTTGACAAGCAAGCTACTATCTGCCTTAGACACCTGAAATCCAAGTTCTTTCAAGAACTTTACAAGTCTATAGTTCCATGCCCTTGGGGCTTGCTTCAAGCCATACAAAGCTCTCTTGAGCTTGCACACATGATCTGGATACCTTTTATCTTTGAACCCTTGAGGTTGCTCCATGAACACATCATCTGAAATATAACCATTCAGAAAAGCATTTTTCACATCAAGTTGACATAACTTCCAACCTTTACATGCAGCAATAGCTATAAGTGTCCTGATGGTTGTCATCTTTGCCACAGGACTATAAGTCTCATCATAGTCAACACCATAAGTTTGAGCAAACCCTTTGACAACAAGTCTAGCTTTGTATCTAGACACACTTCCATCTGCAAACCTCTTGGTTTTGTAAACCCATTTGCATCCAATGATTTTCTGACCATTTGGTTTTGGAACCAAATCCCATGTTTGATTTTCCATCAATGCATCATATTCTTCCTGCATAGCTTTCTCCCATTTTTCCTTACCTCTTGCCTCTTCATATGTAGAAGGGTCTTCATCTGTATTCATCATATAAGCATAATCTTTTGTGGCCAAAAATGAAGTATCATAGCTATACCTTGTAGGTTGCCATCTGTTCCTTGTAGACCTCCTAAGCTCTCCACTTCTTGAGGTTTCTGGTTCTTCATATTCAGGATCAAATCTTGGTATTTCTTCCACTTCAATCTGCACTTCATTATTCTCTTGTTCATCAAATATTTGAACCTTTGATTTACCTTTCCTTTGGCTCACTTCTTCTTCATTACCTGTATTGATATTAATTGTACCTGCATACCAAGTGCTCTGCTCATCAAATGTCACATCTTTAGAAACCATGAATTGCTTTGTAGATGGACTCCACAATCTATAGCCCATTTGCTTGTCATCATAACCAATGAAAACATATTTTTCAGCTTTAGGCTCCAACTTGTGCCTTAATTGTGATGGCACATAAGCATATGCCACACATCCAAAAACTCTGCAATGATCCAAGGTAGGTCTCTTACCCCACCAAGCCTCATATGGTGTCATACCCTGCAAGGCTTTACATGGTAATCTATTAACCAAATAAGTAGCTGTATTTACAGCCTCAGCCCACAAATAATTAGGGCAATTTTTCTCCTTCATCATGGATCTTGCAAACTCAACAAGTGTTCTATTTCTCCTTTCTGCTACACCATTTTGTTGAGGAGAGTACCTGCAAGTAACTTCCCTTTTTATACCTGCATTCCACAAATAATCACTGAACTCATTAGAGAAATACTCTCCCCCTCCATCTGACCTTAGTCTTTTCAACTTGTGTCCTGTAATTCTTTCTGCATATGCATGATAGTGTTTAAATGTATTAAACACTTCTGACTTATCTTTAATCACATAAATAGTGATCCATCTAGTAGCATCATCAACATAAATCACATAATACCTTGACCCATTTATACTGAAGTCCTTTGATGGCCCCCACACATCTGTGTGTACCAACTCAAGCTTCTCTGAGTACATGAAACCATGCTTGGAGTAAGAATTCTTATGAGCCTTACCTAATTGACATGCCTCACATTTGTATGTCATATGTTGACCTGCAACATTAGGCAATCCAAGCACTGAACCATTATTAATCATGTCTTTAATACCTCTTTCATTGAAATGTCCAAGCCTCTTGTGCCAAAGATCTAACTCAGAGATCTTATGTCCTCCATATGTGAACATAGCATGACCAATATTGCCTTGAATCTTCAATGTAAATAGTCTTCCTTCTTTCTTCCCTGAAACAATCTGTTTATACCCTTGACTAGGGTCTTCCACATATACTCCATCATGAGTGAACCTTACTTCATATCCCTTTTCAACAATTTGTCCTACACTTATCAAATTCTTAGGAATTGTAGGAACATACAAGACCTTACTCAATAAGGTACTACCATCCTTAGCCTTCACTGATCCAATTGACTTCACATTATGCTTTGTGTTGTCTCCTGTTTGAACAACATGATTAAACACCTTATTCTCCAAATCAGTCATCAAAGATATATTACCACTCAGGTGGTTGCTACACCCTGAGTCAATGTAGAAGATTCTCTGATCTTCACTCTGACTTTCACAAGTAGCATTCATTATTAATGTTGAATCCTCCTTTTGATCTGAAGCATAATTGTAGTAGGTATTGTTGTATTGTTGACTTTGGAATCCTCTACCTGCATTTCTTCCAAAGTAACTCCTACCACCTCTGCCTCTGAAATTACCTCTTTGATTTCTGCCTCCTCTTCCTCTAGAGTTATAGTTCTGATTATATCCATTATTATTCTAAGTATTATGCCAACAATCATTAGCTAAGTGATTTGTCTTACCACAAATCCAGCAAGCTTTGCCTCCATCTTTGTTATTCCTGCCTCTTCCTCTACCTTTGCCACCTCCTCTACCTCTTAGGAAGTTGGCTTGACTAGTTGTGCCTTCATCTTCATTTGCTTGTTGCTTTCCTTTGCTATTCTTCTTCTTGTCCTTTGAGTACATTGCATGACCTGCACTCTTGTCACTATCTCCTTTAACATCCTGCTCAAATGTTAGCATATGACCTAGCAACTGATTTAAATCAGGAGTGAAATGATCAAGTGATAACTCTGTAGACAAAATGAATGGCTTCCATTTGTCATCACCTCTTAAGCCTGTAAGAATTTGCCTTACCAATTTATCCTCCTCAATGTCTTCATCAACAGCTCCTAATGCATCTGCAATGTCTTTCATCCTTGTTACATAGTCTGAAATAGATTGAGAAGCCTTCTTCTTGAAGGTTGTAAACTCTGCCCATAAGGATGCCTTCCTTGACTTTGTAATATTCTGGAAATGCTCCTCCAAAGCATTCCAAATATCAGTTGCACTTTCAAGACCTCGAATATGAGGCAACAAATAATCATTGACTGCCATATATATAATGCTCCTAGCTTGAGCATCTTTCTTCATCCAATTCTTCAAATCTGCTAACTCTTCCCTAGTTGGAACACTAGGATCTCTGAAACTTGGCTTCTCCTCTTCACCTGTGATGTAGGCTATTAAATCTTTGCTCATAAGATGAGCTTCCATCCTCATTGACCATGCAGGATAGTTTTCCCTATCCAATTTCTCTATCTGAAGAGAATCTCCCATCTTGTGTCCTCCTGTGTATTGAAAACTTCAACCTTTATGAGCAATATGTGTACCTTTACTTCGAATTAGACTCCTTTTGTCCTTCTTGATGTTGTATGGTCTCCTCCTCAAGCTTTGCCTTCAAACTTTCACCTTCTAGCTCTTCAATTGTTGAAATTCTTGAATCTGCAGCAGTCGGGATCCTCCTTTTCTTGATTTTGATGTCTCCTGCTCTGATACCACTGATGGAGAGTGTTAATCTCCAAAAGAACAACCTACTCTTGTGATTAGAGCACCTCTATACCAAGAGTAAGTCAAAACCTTTACCAATTTAGAGGTCCAATCTTCAAATTATCAAAAATTGAAAGTTTCTGTGAAGAAGATGAAACACAGAAAATCTGCTGCACAATTTCTTCTCATTGACTTATCAAACCTTTAAAGTTTTCTATGAAAATTTGTATGAAGTGTCGCCTAAACATTGCGCACCTCCTCCAAATTAAAGTTCTCCAAAATGTTTAGTATAACTTGAGAAATCAACTTCACAAGTTACCTATGTCCAAATCTGTACTTCTGAGAAGTTGATTTGACACCCCTAACTTCTTAACTTTGGTTCTCACAATGTCGAACCCGTTTTGCGAAATCCTTTTGGCTGTAGATAGCTTATTTCTCAACTTAGATTTTGAGCTATCACATGTGTAAAACGTTACACTGTGCACTGAGCACTACTCATTTCTTTGGACTCAAAAACTGCACCTGTTTTAGGAGACTGTGAACACTCAACACATATGAATGTTCCTACAGATAATTCTCCTAACCTGTTTACAATTAGACTCTAAAATTTTGGTCACAAACTCATCAACTGTCAACTTAGATATCCTCAAAAGGATTTCACAAATGATTTACCACAGAAGGAGCAGACTCGAAAAGATCGGGCGCAAGATTTCTTTCATTTCTGGAGAAGACTACAACTGAAAATGAGAGAGAGACTTCCCTTCACTTCTCATGTATCTACTGACCTTTACAATCACTTATTTCTCTATTCCTATGCTCATACATAGTCTCTCATTGTCTTCTAACAATGCCCCGACATTTTTCAAAAGTATTTATAGGTAATTATGTACAAACTTTTATCAAGGCATAAGTATATGTAACCTATGTCATAACTAATGTACATATGTGTACATGTCCTTCACTCTTGTGAATATATCCACCTTCTTTGCTTCAAATCTTCAATTGGTGATTGATCTGCACCAACACTTTGGAGAGCCCCTCCCAAATCTATATAAGGAGGGCCTCTCCCCCCATTTGTACTTTGTTAGAAGCTTGCGGAGCCTACTCCATGCTCTTGGCAAGCTCATTTCTAATCCATGTGAGTTTACCCATTTCTTGATCTACTCACTTTGAATCTCTCACACCCTTTCTTTTGTGAGTACACTCTTCTTTTCATTTTTCTTTCGAGCATGTACTCTCTACATGGTATTAAAATGCTAGGTGGAGGTCTTGGTGGTCCTTTTGGCAGTGATTTTGGAGGTCTTGGTGGTGGTGCTTGGGTTTGGTGGTGCGGCTCTCCACATTGTGGGAAGCCTTTTGGCCATCATCTATACTCTTTTTGGGCTTCATTTTGTTGATTTTCCCACCTTCCATCCTCTCTTTCATGCATTATCTTACCCCATTTCCCCATTTTCCCTCCCTCCCAACTTGTATGTGAAGACTTTGTACTCTTTTTTTCATTTGGCATGGCCATTTTGTGAATTGATAGTGTATCTCTCATTTGAAAGTGGTTAGAACCACTATTTCAAAACTATTTCCTACACTATTTGGTGTTAGTTCCTTATTTTCGTGATCATTTAGTCTTTCACTCCATCATATTGGTGCCATTTGTTCCATCTTGTCACTCTTGTTTGAATCCACCTTCCTTTGGATTTTGGTGATCGGCTTTTTATCCATCCAGGACTGGTTCCTCTATCCTTCAAATGCTCAAAAACTGTAGAAATTTTTTGAGGAAGCATGCTTAAGCAGTGCGAGTAGTTCCTTGAGCCTCATTGTGCTTGTTGCTATTGTGTTCACCATGAAATTGTTCTCTATTCTACTAATGTGCCATTCATCCAGTTTAACCACTTGCCCAAATCATTAGCATATGCACTATAGCATAAGACAATCTATTTAGTAATCATTATCATTTTCTTGCAAACTTCTATCTCTTTGTCTTCAGGGAGAATTGTTTGTCCAAACAGAGACTATCTTACTGTGCTCCCTGAGAGAAAGCAATCTGGAGAAAGAACGAGTGACTATCTGCTTCAACTATGAACAACTTGGAAGGAGACAAAGATTTACATAAATAGCATGGCACCATTATCTAATAGTGAGCAAGCAAGGAGATAAAATTCCTATGGTGCAGACAACATGAAGTAGTAATTTCAAGAGTAATAAAGGTAGCTAGTTGTTAGTGAGGAGGGAGATCTCCAAATTGACTACTTCACTGCCGTCCATCAGAGCACTTAGCACATGTTTTTTGGACCTCTGGTGATGGTCCCATCCAGCACTCGTGCAGAGTGTTCGTACAACTCTCAAAACTTCTGAATGATCAAAGTGATACAAGAAGGTGTTGTAAGATCTAGATCACCAATGACTATGTGGCTTCCTTCTCCACTTCTTCACGCATGGCGTTTGTGTGAACAAAGGACTGCACAAAAGGGAAGGGAGATGAGCCCCAAGTAAAAAGAAAAAGATCGCACACTCACTAACATTCGAGATAGGGTGATCTATACAGAATGCATTACGTGGATCTTTTCTCTAGAAGGAATGATAGAAAGTGTGCACTATGCACTTTGAATTCAGTAGGTTTAAAATTTTTGGATCTATTTTGTGAGCATTGATTGCAAGTGCAGTCTAGGAACCATCAAAACATCAGAGATTTCTAGGCACATTGCAATCTAACTTTCCAGTAGAGAAAGATTGAGATATCTTATTTTGGCTACAAATCCACTGATCAAATTTGGAGCCTCATCTTCTTTAAGAGGTTGCAGAGCCATAGCATTTAGACCTTGACAACTCATTGTTTTATGGAGCTTTTCATCACAATGGAGATAATATATTCTCATGGCTATGTGTAACTACTATTGCTACAAAAAGTAATGTTGGTTTCACATCATCTTTTATGATGTTCTATCTCTTCAACAACAAATAATCAACACTCAGCAAGAAGTCGATTGATATCTCCAAAATCGAAGGCATTTTGTACACTTAAAGCTTTCACATTTTTAGTCCTCCAAGAAATTAAGTGTCCACATTATCTCCAAGGGTATTGTAACCCTTAATTTAAGCACACTTAGTAGCATTCCTTACTCAACCTTGTAACCCTTAAATGTGGCACTCTCCAACCCAAATTACTTGGTGAAACCCTCTCTCCATGTGTCTATACAATTGGTAGTGTATCTTGTGTCACACTATAATCCTTAAGGAGTTTCTGTTGTATTCACCTAGAAACCTCAAACCTCTATTGGGATACATTTTTTTTTTGCACATAGCTTGGCACTAAGCGCCCAACTTTGTACACTCAAAATATAAGAAGAAGATAGTGTGTGTGTGTGCACTTGTGGGTTGGAGGTTAGTCTTAGCCCATCCACATAGTTTCTTGAGTTCCTAAGCCTATTCTAAGGCCGCCTTTGTGCAACAGGCTACTGAAAGCCCTCCTCCCACATTGACTCATTGTTTTTTGTGCAAGTGTAGGGCTATTCTAAGCCCCCCTCCCCAAGGTGTCTACTTCATTTTTTGGTGCAAGTATAGGCTACTCTAAGCCCCCCCCAACCCTTACCCCAACTCAATTTTGTGAACCAGTTTGTGGTAACTTTGTTTTCACGGTGATAATGTCAACAATTTCAAATGCAATGTCCTCAAGTCAATTATATTTACCCTCCTTTATGCCAATATTCACGCCTGAACAAGATCCTGATAAGGATAGCGATCTAGGAGCTTGGAATATATGGAATGTAAAGTACAAGCAAGCATTAGGCCAACTTCTCCTCGCATGTGATGAACTGACAAAGGGTCACATCACTACATGTAAGACTTCAAAAGAATCTTGGGATACTTTAGCTAATGTTTATGAAGATAAAACACCTTCTAAGATTTATACTCTAGAGGCTGAGTTTCACAATCTCACTATACCTCCACAAAGACACCATCACAAAGGTGATAGCCCAATTTGAAGATTATCAATGCAAGTTAGCACTTTGTGGACGAAAAATTTCAAGTGAAGACATTGCTATAACATTGCTCAAAAAGCATTCTAGGTTCTATGAAACATTTGTGACCACTCTATACAATAGAGGTCAAGTTCTAACTTGGGAAGAGGCTCATCCTCTTTTGCTCCTCCACGACTCACAAACAAAGTTAACTTCCTCACAAGAGATAGCCATGAAGGCAAAAGGACCCTTCCACAAGGACAAACATGCTAGTCATAATACTAGAAATGTACCCAAGCAAGGTCCCAACACTTCATCAAAGAAATTGTCCAAGCCTTCTAGTTCCAAGAACCCATCAAAAAAATCTTAGCATAGGTCTCACTCTTCTAGTGAAGACCTATTTATTTCCACAAAGGCCAATGCCCTAGTAACTTCAAGTTCATCTCAAGAATGGATCTTTGACAATGGAGCGACATCGCACATGTGTAAGGATCTAGATTCTTTTCAAGAGTTTGAAGACCATACTAGTGAAGTTTAGCTAGGCAATAACAATAGCCTACCCATCAAAGGGAAAGGCAAAGTACAAATCACGACTGACCAAGGGGACTGCAAATCATTATCCAATGTCTTATTTGTTCCTAACTTGTGCATGAATTTACTATCAGTAAAAGCCATCATGGATCATGATAAACAAGTGTTATTTGATAACACTTCAGTTAAGGTGATTGAACCTAAAACCAAAGACATCATCACACAAGGCCTAGAAGACAAAGAGCTCTACAAACTCTTTTGTTTTCTATCTAAGGAGTCACTTTCTAGTCTATGGCATCAAAGGTATGGCCACACTTCATATTTACCAAGGATTTCCTCCTCTCAGATAGTTAAAGGATCACCCAAGATCAGGCAAGTCAATGATGTCTATCAAGCTTGCACCAAAGGCAAGCAACACAAGGCTCTTGTTCCCAAGGAGGCTTCCACAAGAGCTAGAAACCCTTTATCCCTTTTTCATATGGACCTTTGTGGACCTATGAATACCCCTTTTCTTAGTGGATCATTCTACTTCTTTCTTTTAGTAGATGACCACTCTCGATGCATTTGGGTATATTTTTTGAGGTCAAAGGTAGAAACATTCTCAAATTTTCAAGAATTGATCAACCAAATTGAGAATGAAACATCAAAGACAATCAAGACTATTTGATCTCATGGCGATGGAGAATTTATGAGCCATGACTTTGACAACTTTGTAAAACAAAAGGGGTTAAAAAGAAAAATCATTCAACCTCACACTCCATCCTAGAATGGAGTAGCTAAGAGTAATATACGAAGTGTGATGGAAATGGAAAGAACCATGCTTCACAACAAAGAATTACCCTACAGGTTCTGGGCAAAAGTAGTGCATAATGTCATGCACGTACTCAATCGAGGCTTCACTAGTGCATTTCACAACAAGACATCCTTTGAAGCTTACTATGGAAGAAAGCATAATGTCAATTACTTTTGAATATTTGGAAGTGAAGCATTTGTCCATGTACCAAAAGAAGATCGTATCAAGTCATAGTCCAAGTCTAAGAAGCATATATTCATCGGCTACAGTGAACAATCAAAAGCATATAGACTCTATGATCTTGAGAACCACTCCATCACAATTTCAAAAGATGTAATCTTTAATGAAACTTCAAGATACTCAACCAAAGATCGACATAAAAATCACAGTCTACTCATCTACACTTCAGAGGGGGACACCCTCTTTTCAAAGCACACATCACAGGCTAGAACTTCACATCAACCCAAAAGATCTCAAAGGCTCATTGAAAAGCAACAATGACAACAAATTCATTATGTAAACTATGCATTGATGCATCAGATCTAACAAATTCCAGAGCCTTCCAACTAGAAAGAAGCTCAAGGCCAACCTAAGTGGGAAGAAGCTATGCAAGTGGAAATGGATGCAATCAAGAAGAACAAGACTTTGACCCTTGTTTCTAAGCCCACAAATCATCAAGTCATAGGAGTTAAGTTGCTCTATAAAATTAAATACAAATCAGATGGCACATTAGACAAGTACAAAGCAAGACTTGTAGCCAAAGGATATAAGCAATAGCATGGCATTGATTATGAAGAAACCTTTGCCCCTACTACATGGTTTACCTCCATAAGGATCATTCTAGCATTAAGTGCACATTTCAAGTGTCCCATCTAGCAACTGGACATCAAAAGTGCTTTCCTCAATGGAGATCTTAAAGAAGAAGCATATGTTGATCATCCTGAAGGTTTCAAGATCAAAGGAAGGGAAGATTAAGTCTACAAGATTCACAAAGAACTTTACGAACTTGAGAAAGTTCTCAGGGCCAGGTATGAAAAGATTCACAAGTTCTTTGAAGACAAAGGATGTCAAAGAAGTAGTGCTAATGCAAAATTATACATCTATCAGAAGGATTCATTAGTGGCCATCATCATCCTCTATGTAGATGACTTGATCTTGATAGGCTTACATTAAGAACACATCCAATTCATCATCACATAGCTTCCCCTTGAGTACTCTATGACAGATCTTGGACTACTTCACTAATTCTTAGGTATGTAAGTTTGGAAAATAAAAGATGGCATATTCATATCACCGAAGAAGTATTGCTGTGATCTTCTTTCTAGATATAACATGGACCACTGTCTCTCGGTATCTACACCACATGATCCAAATATCAAGCTCACACTAGAGGATTCATCATCACTTGTGGATGTGCATACTTATTGACAACTTGTTGGCTCATTACTCTACCTTGCCAACACTAGACTAGATATTGCCTATGTAGTTGGTATACTCAATCAATTTGCACATCAATTTTGTTAGACTCATTGGGATGCTGCTCAAAGACTATGTTGATACCTTTCCCTCACCTAACATCATGGTCTTTGGTACAGAGGGGTCATCAAACGTCGGATATTCAGATTCAGATTGGACTAGTGATCCTGATTCTTGACGGTCTACTTTTGGGTACATATTCTTTGGTGGCTCAGGACCTATCTCTTGGGCAAGTAAGAAGCAGCCTATAATTGCTCTATCATCCACCAATGCCGAGTATTAAGCATCTAGTTTTGTAGCATGTGAGGCCATCTAGCTTCAACATTTATTATCTGACATTGGTATTTTGTAGGTTTCTCTGACACGCATCCACATGAATAGCCAGTCAGCCTTAGGCATTGCCAAGAATCTACTGTGCCATGCCCACATGAAGCACATCGAGATCCAATACCATTTCATCAACAAGAAGCTTGTCTCTCAAGGGATTACTCTAGAGCAGTGTACCTCTCAGGAGAACCTTGCTGCCATGTTCACCAAGGCTCTACCTACAGTTTCACTCCAACGCTTGGTGGACCTCTACAACATTCAATTGCTCCAAAATGGAGCTAGAGAGGGGGTGTTGATGATGTGATTGCTCCTACATCATCTATATTTATATCCGAATGAGGCATCTCCATTTTCTTTTCAAGGATGTACTCTCTACAATAAGAAGTTCAGAACATCTTTTCAGACCAAGGAAATTATTCTAAATGATCTTGTGTCCATGCTGATTATTCAAGAAAAGCATCTTGGTGAGGATTCAAAATCCCAAGGAAAACCTAGTTCTGAGCGAGTACTCTACTATGGTAGAGGAAGCGGTAGAAGTAGAGGCTTCGGAAGTGGAAGAGGACACAATAACCAAGAGCAAGTTCAACAACAGAATCACGCAAGAGGTAGAGGAGAATTTTGAGGCAAGGGGAGCCAAAGATGCCACATAAATTTCCAAAGAAATGATTCAATTAATGACAATAAAAGATGTTGGAATTGTAGTAAACGTGGACACTTTGAATGTGGTTTCAGGTTGAAGAACCAAAATAACAGAAGGCAATAGAACAACTATGCATCCATAAGTGCAAATGATTCTGAGAAGTTGATCATGGTCCAACATCACATGATGAATACGATGTCTTTTAATGTTCCAAAATCAAATGGTAATGTGTGGTATGTTGATTCACGTGCTTCAAATCACATGACCAGTCATGCAAAATGTTTTAATAGTTTTCATAAATTGTCAGTTCCTAGATATGTTGAAATAGGTGATGACGAGGGGAAACTCCTATGTCAAGATCCCTCTACCTCAAAGAGAAAAGTCGAGGAGAAAAACAAGAAAAAGAGGGACAAGGCCCCTTTCTACAAATATCTCAACCTCCAATAATGATTATCGTGTCCCTCAATGTTGGCATATTAGACCCCACAAGAGCAATCGTGATCGGCATGGATCCATGATAAAAGCCCAAACCTATACTTCATATGTCTTCAAGAGATCAAAATTGATGGGGAGAAACCCCAAAAATAAAAAGTATTTCCTTGTCCCATGTCTAGCTCTCCACCACACACCCCAATGGAAATGGTGGTGTGGCTATCAACATCAATATAAGTTGGCACCCTAGAATTGTGGATTCCCTAACTTAACAGAACCATCGGTGGGTTGGTGCTTCTTTTCGGGCCCTCTACATTTTTCCATCATCTCCTTGTATGCTCCTTATTTCGATTTGAAAAGAATTTCCACCTGGCAGTCATTGGATTCTCTACCCCCAACATGGTTCTTTGTGGGGACTTTAATGTGGTGGAGGTCCTATCTGACAGATGAGGGAGGAGGGGATGGGTTATTGATGGGTAGGAAATGGAGGTTTGTGAACAAGTCAAGTTACTCCTAGATCTAGTAGAGATCAAGGACGTTTTTGGTTTCTCTTGGTCAAACCTCCAAGTTGGTACTAACTCTAAAATCCAGACTCGATAGGAGCTGTATCTCATAGAATATCATCAACAAATGAGGCCCCGTTTCCCTCTCCCAAAGTTTGGACCTGGTCATCTCTGATCACTTCCCAATTGTGATTACCTTCAAGTCGATCATCAGTCTCAAAAAAATCCCTTGGTTAATCTGACCACCTTCTCTCTCCCCTCGTTCCAATGCAAGATCTTTGAGGATTGGTGTAGGGACTTTGCCTCCTCCTCGTCGGCCACGTGTTGAAGGAGGGTGGTCCTGCAGAATCATTTCATCTTGGCCAAGGCTCATAAGAATCTTCAAGCCATTTGTTGTGCTAGAAGGGAAAAAATTTATAGGAGGCTTTGGCATTTGGAGGTAGAAGTTAACAAAGGCCACTCGGAATACCAGACTCGACTCCAAAAACTTAGAAGCATGATGAGATATAAAGAAGAAATTTAAAGAGAGAATCTATAAATATACTTTAAAGATTGGTGGGCAGGTAGGACGGACAAGCCTACTAAAGAGATGTGAATCCTTCTCAAGAGGAAGCAATCCAAGGAAGCAATTCCGTTCATGATGGATTCCAATGGGGTTGACTTACCCAGCTCTTGGAGGTTTCCATGCTTCTTTCTCCTCATAGATGCGACTGCATGGCCACCTTCTCGTGTATTAGAACCAAAAAAAATCCCCCTAAACCTAAAAGCTCTTTGCGAAGCTTCCATCTTAGATGCTATGATGTTGGAGGTAATTGATTCCCTTCCTAATGGCAAGAGCTCCAGGTTGGATGGCCTAACCAATGAGTTCCTCAAGACCTTCGAACATGTGGTGGCCATTCCTTTATGTTTGGTGTGGCAAAAGGCTGTTTCTTTTGGCCCGCTTCCCAATTGTCTCAATGAGGAAGTCATCAAGCTCATTCACAAAAAGGGAAGCAAAATAAAAATTGAAAATTGGCAGCCAATTATGATGTTCCAAACTGGTTACAAGATCCTAGCAAAGGCAATTGCAAACTGTATTACTTGTCACCTTCAAGAGTGGATCAGTGAGGATCAAAAAGGGTTCATTAAGGGGAGTTCTACCCTCTAGGCTATCATTGATGCTTAGGAAGGTCTGGTTTTTGCTAAACAATGAGTGCAAGATTTCATCTTCCTTAAGATTGACTTTGAAAAATTTTATGATAGACTCGAGTGGGAATTCATTCTCCAATTATTCAAAGACATGGGCTATGGCCAAAATTCATTAAGATGATCTTTACTCTACTAGGAAATGCAACTCCTCAGATAAACATGAATGGTCAACTCTCTCACGTGATTAGATTAAAACGTTCTATCAGGCAAGGGTGCTGGCTCCTCTTCTCTTTGTTATTGCAACCCATGGTCTGAGTTGCTTTGTTAACCATCAAACTCAGTTAGGTCATATTTAGGGCCTCAATCTTCCTCTCAATCAAGATCAAATGATCATGAGACTTTTTATCAATGATACTAATGTGCTTGTGCACAATGACAAGTTAAATATTAACTTTTTTTCGAGTTCTTTGAATACTTTTTGTGAGGCATCGAGATCCAAAATAAACATTCTAAAACCGCCTTGAGGGTAGTTATTGGGCATCCCCCTAAATTTCTTATTGGCCATGGTTGTCTGTTGATCCCTAATGCTCAAATCTTCCACTTCTTAGGTATTCCAATGGGATTCGATGTTTCGATGGGCCAATGTTGGCTTATTAGGGTTGCTCACAATTTTTCTTAAGCAAAGGCACCCTCTAGTATTCATAGAAATACCCTTTTTTATATTTAGGAGATGTGCCCATGTGAACACTCTCCTAAGCCTTTTTATATATTTCCCTTAGGCTATGGGTGGAAACCTCCTAAATAAAATACCTTTTTGAACACATATAGGAGATCCCACATAGAAGAATTCCCATGCCTTTATTCCTCTTGGAGTGGGTTGTTAGAAGAAATATTTTACAAGATATAAAAAGATATGAGCATGTGCTCCCTTTTTTATTAGTCAAAAGGAGCACATGGGGAAATGTGCTTAGCCCATATACAGAGATTCATTTTTGTAAAGAGGAGAGCTTTTGGCTTGACGTCCTCCTCATGTGTATATCATTTGAATGGAAGAACTCTCTTTTATCTTAGGCTTTGTGCATATGTGTATTTAGTCTTACAGTGTGAGAGAGTGAGGTGTGTGTGCATGCTTATAATTCCTATGTGTGTAAGTAGAATGTTGCAACTTTCTTGTATTTTACATATGTGAGTAGGATCCTTGACACCCTTCTCTCCATGTTTTCAAGCATGTGGCATAGTTGCGGGCTGATGGCCAATGGCTTGAACATGTTGGAGGTTGGGTTGGATGAAAGAAGTCCTTCTTGAGTCCTCCTCTTGCTTCCATGCAAAGTGGTGTGGGTTTAGACTTCCCAAGGGCATTGTTAGACGGCCGCCGAATAAGGACAAATGTACTAGGATAGGCGTCTTAAATGTAAAAGAACCTTTCGGGAAACACGCAGGTAACTAAAGATTCGCGCACCCTTGTAAAAAATCTTCTATATAAGGCAATGAGAAAAGAGTGGCCGAGAGCCCGTTTGGGGAATTGTAAGTGTACTGTTTAAAGTATGTATGTCATTGAGAAGATTGAACTTGACTCTGTTCTGCTCTGTTCTGTATTCCGTCTAGTCGATTATTCACACTGTAGCGTAGAGTTACGAATTGGTAGTCTTGTATTACGAAGCTGTTCGGTAATGGTTGAGTGTGTCTCTGAGTGTTATTAAGTTGCATTATGTTGTTTATCAGTCTGTATGCTGAACGAGGGAATGTGAAAGGCAGTACCGAACTATCTGCGTGTTAACATTTTCTATAAGTGACCAAGTTCGATACAGTAGTCTGCATTCACTGTTGATTCCGATCACAGGAATACTAGTATCTGTAACGGTCAAGGTGCGAGTAGGACACTGTTAAGTCTGTGACTAGTCGATTGTTTTTAGGAGATTTGCTGCCCGAGTTTGGCATACGGTGAGTTTACATAACTTCAGGGTATAGATGTCTGTTTGGTATACCTGTCTGTTCTGAAGAAGTGCGTATTAGGTGATCTTTGTTTACTGAAGTATATTATTCTATTGGATACAAGTAACCGGATTACTGCTCAGATAGCTATAGCAGGATCAGTTCGGAAGTTCTAAGTCCAGTACACCAAACAGTTTTCAGTTGTTCAGAGTTGAGTACTGAGCTAAGACACGAGAGAGCATTTATGATTGTGTAATGAGTTGGGAAAATAGTATAGGGCCTCTGTCTAACAGACCCCTACCACTCCCAAGAACCCACATGGCTAAGAGTTAAATTACTTTTAATTATCACGGTAGAAGTAATCAGATCAACCAGCTAACCTGCACACGGAAGAATAGAGAGTCGAAGACGCCCACATTCTTAAGTATTCGGAGTCCGAAATCAGAGTCTTTAGACTTCACGACTAACATTTGGCGCCGTCTGTCGGAAAGTGGCATCAGACTGCCAGTTACCTGTGAGAAAGTGGCATTAGAGTGCCAGCTGTTTGTCAGAATCAAACATCACGTTTATCGTTCGATTGACTGACGGTAGCAACAGAGCCAGATTGTTGCCAACTGCTCAGATAGTGCTACTGCGCAATGATACATGCCGGTTACTCGGTCTGGCGAAACGTATCCTAAGAACCATAAGGCTGGAACACGTAAAGTACTAAAGACAAACCTAGTAGAAGAAGGTATAATGCGGTTTGACCCAGTGGTCAAGCAAGTTAAGGACGTTAGAATTAATTCTGGTCATATTCCGGTGGAACGATCAACGCCTTTGGTACATTCTGGTGATACTTTGACCCAGCCTATCGAAGATATAGTAATTCCGGAATCTACCAAGACGCCGCTGGAAACCAGTTTAACAATCTTGGATCAAGATTCAGAATTATCCACGATCAGAAACACTCTAGGAAAAGAGATCGATAAAAGCGGAAAAACACTGCATTCTGGCACAATTTTAGTTCATTCTGGTGATAGAAACACCAACTGTCGGCCAAGGCTTAGCATTTTTTGCGGAATCCTCAGCCCAACCAGCGTGCTTGGAAGAAAGATTTCGGATATTGGATATCCAAAAGGAAGGAAAACTGTTCGAAGCAGAAATCCGACGCATTCTAAGAAAAAACAGCACACCGAAAGGCACACCATCCGGCGATACAAGCTCCGATAGTTCATCCAATCAACTTCCAGATACAGAAGGAGGGCCTAATATACTCACAATGAACGGACAACAACAGCAACAACAGTTATGTTAGCCAAGGCCGCCTCCAACAGGAGTAACATACACGAAATTCGGTGGATTCCCAGGAGATGATCCAGACGCTCACGTACGTACTTTCGAAATAAGTTATGCAGTTCTTAACCATCCACTGGATCAGGCATATAAGGCCATTGTTTTTCAATCTACACTGGTCAACGAAGCAGCTAGATGGTGTTGAGAGAAGTATGGGCACCCAAGGACTGACTAGACAAGGAAGCCAGCGGAGAGAGTCAGAGCGAGGTGAAGAATTAAGTAGACAAAGCAGTCGACTCAAATCTGGCAGATAGGCCCTTCAAATTTTTCCAAATCAACATCATTCATTGTAAATACCATTTTATATTTTTCTAGCTCCATTTTGTGCAAGCCAAGGATTCCTTGAGCTTGAGGAGCCTTAGAAGTACCTACATATCAATTTTCGTATTTTTTAGACTTCGTTTAAGCCCTTAAATTGGCCCTGGAACCTAATTTTTAACTAGGCCGGACACTAGGTCTGGACAGGGCCAAACCTAGTCAAAAACTATAAATAGAGCTAGAGAGCTCATTTTTGAGGTTAGCTTGTAATAGTTTTGAACTTGTATGAGCTTTTTGGAAGTAATCTAAGAACTCCATTGCTTCTCACTCTTTGTCTTACTATGTGTGCGCGTGTGTGTGTATGTGTGTGCATGTTAGTGTGCTTCTCACTCACGCACTTGTGCCTTCACTTGCTCGAGGTCTTCATACCATCCTCACGTCTTCCCAGATTGACATTAAAAGAGGTGCTACTCATCACTGAGCTACACCAAATTTTGGCGCCGTTGCCGGGGATTGAGCTTTGAGGACGAGCGTGTGATGGTAAGACGTAGAGTTAATGACGTTGGCGTTGTAGGTAATTTCTCTATTTTTTCTTACTTTTCTCTTTCTTACTACACCATCATCATCACCATCATCATCCTCACCATATCCAATCTCCATCTCCATCATCGCGAAAAAAATTCAGTTTTTTGATCATATCACCTTCTCCACCTCATTTCCCTCATTCCACTTGTGAGAGAGAGCGAGAGAGCGATATTGTGTGCATTGTTTTTGCATGTTGGTTGAGTTTCTTGCAGGTTCCAGCAGCATCATCCACTCCAGCACATTGCGCAGGTCCAATAAGAGCACTTGAGGGCATTCTAAGCCAGAGTAAGTGCAAGCTTGGGAACACGCTTCCTGGGCACTCAAGGGCAACCAAGAAGGAAACAAAAGGTTGGAAATTCTCAACTCCCTTTGTCAATTCCTAGCTTAGGCTAAGAACGACTAGTGATAGGAGTAAGCCAGGGCCGTGATAGGCATCAATCAAGTTGAAGACTACCTATGCACTCAAGTTCAAGATTAAACATAATCTCTTCGTGATGCGATAACCTTAAAGGAAAGAATCTAACGTGGAATGATCAACTTACAGTGAGAAAATTAACTCAAATATTCTTGAGGACGTGACTTCTGACAAGAGCATAAACACGGTAACAGCTAAATAAGAAACAAGTAACTGATACAAAAGAACTCAGCAACGAGGTTGTACTTGGGCAAATTCGGACTATTCAATTAGGCTTATGAACCTTAGATCAGGGCGACATCTAGGGAGAGATAGGCAAAGTCTTAGGTCTTCAGAGGCTAGTGTCAACCACACTGCTAGGTCTTGGGCCCAACAGTTGAGCCACCACTCATACTACCCTAGCTCTGAGACCAGTGAATCAGAGATGTCTCAAGGCATGGACCGACCTACGGGAAGTTCAGGAGTGCCATACTTACACAGGGTAGAAGGCATGTACAAGACGCAGCTGGAATACCTTAGGACCAACCGATTAGGTGCTAGCATCTATGAGGACGGCCTAGGAAGATCCGTGGTCCAAATCAAAAACCTAGACCAATCTATTGGGCTAGAGCACCCTGCTGTCAAGTTTGAAAATGGTGCATACCTTGATAAAGAGGGAACCATATACGTGGTCACTAGTCACCCGGAGAGGACAGATGAATTCGGGAATGTGATCCCTGAGACGGACATATATGACCTAGAACAAGGGAACGTAGGAGGGGAGCCCAAGACCCCTCGAGGGAAATCTGTTCTTACAAGAATTCTCACTCCTGAGTGGATTCCCCAAGACAACAAGAGCATAGATCTGCTTCTGAACCGAGAGACTAATGAAGCCTTTTGGAGGTATAAATCTGATCGGCCAAATGATATAGGAACAATCATGATCTATGAGTTTAAAGATCCAGATAGCCCAGGCAGAGTGACCTACTTAGATCATGCTTCAGAGAGGATCTTTGTGGTTACAGAACATGACAGGCATGCTTATCCTTGGAAGGGTGAATTCGTTTTCCACCAACCAAGATCGAACGTGTCCTATGGCCACCCGGGAGCTGGAACGTCCCATGCTCATGGAGCTCAAAGAGACAGACATAGAGATAGACCTGAGGTAAGCTTTGCCAACTCTTTGGGAGGAGGAAGAACGAGAACGGAAACAAATAGAGGGGAACCTGAGGGACATAGAGCCCTAGGGAACCGAAGAAATGCTGATGATTTCCCTTTGCCAAGACCTAGAGAGCACACAAGGACTTTGAGGCCGACTCAGCTAGTTAAGTCCATGAAGAACTACTTCGATGGCACTGGAGATCCATACGATCATGTGGCTGAGTTTAGGCAAGTCTTGAGAGCTGAACAAGTGGAGGATCTATTCACACAGTACAATGCCTTTGGTCTAACCCTTAGGAACACAGCCCTTACGTGGTTTCAACCATTGAATGAGAGACAATTCAGGAGTATAGACCAACTCCTAGAGGCTTTCATTATTGAATTCTCTAAGAGTGGCATAAGACATAATACCTCCTCGCTGATTCACAGCTTCAAGCAAACCCCCCAAGAGACCGTGAGACTTGCAGGAAGAAGATTTAGGCAATATCTTGAAAGATGCCCTGTCTCTGAGTTACCCACACCAGCTAAGCAAGTGGCTTTGTTCTTGGATGGATTGCTAAGTACCAAATTGAGGTCATACGTGTATCTGAAGGACCCTAGGACCATAGAAGAGTGTGTACGCATGTGCATTGACATCGAGGATAACCTAGGGGAGGAGTTAGAGCTTTCCAAGATATACAAAGATTCAGATAGTGCCTCTAGCCTCTCTTCCACGCAATCCACATCAATTGAGGAACTTGCAGAGAAAGTAGCTCAGAAATTAGGTGTCACTAGCAAACAGATCCCAAGGTTTGCCCCTGTGAAAAGATGTTATACTTGTGGTGGCGACCACATGGCAAATGTATGTCCCATTATGGCTCAACCCCAAGTAAATCCTAGTAGCCAGTACTGCACCATAGAACGGAGGTACACCAATCACACTGCGCAAGATTGCCCCTACAATAAGCAAACCGTTAGGCAGACGTACCCACAACCATACCCTCAACAGGGAAGATACCAGAATCAGTACCCATCGCAGCAATATGCTAGGCCTCAACAAACCTACCAACCACAATACCAAAACCAACCAAGGCCTCAGCCTGTGTTAGCACAACAACCCCCTGTCCCAGCTAATGTCATCCCAGTAAAATATGCAGCTGCAGAAGAGAACCTGAATAGAGCTATAGTCCCTGTAACACCATTGCTTTCTGAAAGTGACCCAAGTGACCATAGCTTTGATTCTACACATGTCGATAGTCCCCATGCTTACTACATGCAGTCTCCTGAACATGGTGAGTCCTACTACAGTGAGGAGCCGAGTGAACCTAATTGGGAGCCAGAGTACACCAATGTAGTGTACACAAACCCTAACTCTAGACCTCAACCTAGGCAAGTAAGACCTCCATTCCCTAGAGGATCATGCTACAGATGTCAGGGAGATCATCTCATTCGTGATTGTCCCTTACCTCCAGCTACACAACCCCAGTCAGTGACGATCCAGGGCTTTTGCCAAGACTGTGGAAAGGAGCATCTCTTATGAGATTGCCCAAAGAACCCCAATAATATGCCAAAAATTACTCCTATCAACGTTATTGGGTTAGTTGTAGACTCCACAGGGAGTGTGACTTCCACTGCACCAGTACAAGTAATCACTAGAGCCCAAGCCTTGCAACAGAACCAAAGCGTAGGCCAGGAAAAGAGCCCAGATGTTAGTGAAATGGAGAGCATGACAAAGAAGAGGACTAGAGCTTGGAGAGATAGTCGTGAAAGAATGAAAAGGCAATGGGCAAAAAAGATGAGTGAACTCGAGGAAAGCCTCAGAGAAACAAAGGCCAGGATAACTGAACTCACATCTCAAACTCCCTCTCACACTACCCCACCTCCACCATTCCCAACTCCATCCGACCCGCCACCTTCCAACCCACCTCACACAATTCCACCACCCCCAAGAGTAGGATCAGTCCTAGCAGACCCCACTCCCGAGGACCTTAATATGATGCTTAAGGCCTATCAGGCCAGAATCCAAGAAGGGCCAAACATAACTGATCATGAAAAGTGTTACCCTAGAGCAGAACTAGAGCTAGAACGAACCAAAATTTGCGCTAAGATGGTGGAATTGGCTCAGACCATGTTTGAGGCCAGTCGCCTATTTAACATCTCTAGTTCAGCAAAGACACAGTTGCACTTTGATGGACTGTTAGAAAGAATCGAGAAGCTGATTGCACAATCAGAAAAGGAACCCGCCTCCCAACATAAGGACAAGGCAAGTGAAAGAGCAGGTCTTCCTGCCCAAGAAGCCTATGTGCCTAAAGCCTATGTGCCTAACTCTACGGAGCCAGACACATCATCTTCTATGAATCGGTTCACACCAAAATTCCTACGAGAGATTCAAGAAGACAAATGGGCTAAAGAAAGTGAAGTCCCTCCTCCTATTGAACTTGTGGATTATGCACACGACCAATTCCCACAAGACATCCCTTCCATTTATGAGGAGCAGGAGAGCACCCACTCTCAGGAAAGATTAGACTTTGAGTCTAACTCTTTACAAGAATTACCCCACTTCACGGGTCCACGGGAAGCTAAGTCCACGTGCATGAGAGCACCCACGGTCATGGTACGAAATAAGGACTCAGTCATACCTAGGAACACAGAGGTAGTGAAAAACACTAAAGTACAATGCAACCTCACCTTAGAAGAGCTACTCAAAGTAAGGCCAGAGCTATGGAAACATGTAGCCAAACAAGTACCAGAAATAGCCAAACCTCGTTCCCAGGTAGGATCCCAGAGAATAGTGCTAGAAATACCATTGGACAAGATAGGAGACATGAGTGAGGGCGAAGAGGGAAACACATATCTTCCTATCACCCATCAGGGATACACCACCAAGGCCATTCTAGACTCAGGCGCCGGAGTTGCAATTGCTACCACTTCCCTATGGAAGCGTTGGGGCAAGCCAGCACTCACGCCCACAAGGATGAAATTGCAAATGGCCGATGGTCACATAGAAAGACCCTTAGGGCTGCTAGAAGGAATAACTCTCACCACCTGTGGTGTTGAGTTCGAGCACACATTTGCTATATGTGATTTTAGCAAAAATCATGCCTATTGTAGCTCAGTGATGAGTAGCACCTCCTTTAATGTCAATCCGGGAAGACGTGAGGATGGTATGAAGACCTCGAGCAAGTGGAAGCACAAGTGCGTGAGTGAGAAGCACACAAACATGCACACACATACACACACACGCGCACACACAGAAAGACAAAGAGTGAGGAGCAATGGAGTTCTTAGATTACTTTCAAAGAGCTCTTACAAGTTCGTTTCAATTACAATCTAACCTCAAAAATGAGCTCTCTAGCTCTTTTTATAGTTTTTGACTAGCTTTGGCCCTGTCCAGACCTAGTGTCCGGCCTAGTTAAAAATTAGGTTCTAGGGCTTATTTGAGGGCTCAAACAAGATCTAAAAAATACGAAAATTGGCAGGTAGATACTTCTAAAGCTCCTCAAGCTCAAGGGCTCCTTGGCGTGCACAAAATGGAGCTACAAAAAGATGAAATGGTATTTACAATGGTGTTTAGTGATGAGAATCACTTTTAATTGGTGTAGAGGTTTTGAAAAATTAAGGTTGCCTTGGTGCTAAATCTGCGTGAATGCTCATATGTACTTCTTCCTGAAGAAAATTATTGGCCTATTTGCCAGATCTTCCTTGACTCCCTTGTCTGCTGCTAACACCCCCCCCTCTCTCGCGTCTGTCGTCCCTGATAGACCCTTGTTGTGTGGGTTTTTGGATGTAGTACTCGACAACATCCTGCGCTAAGTGATGTTCGGCAATCCTCAATCCTTTGGCCAAATCGGTGAGTAGCGCATCCCAATCTACCGGCCCGGGAACCTCTGGATGTGGTATACGTAGCTTTTCGGAATGGAGAGCTTGTTCCACTGCAAACAACTGCAAGAGATGGGATGGTCTGGGAATGAATATCTCGGAGTGATATTCCCAGAATCCCGTGACAAACATCTCTTCAAACGTTTGTTTGAAGCATGCCGGTAGATATTTGATGCGAGCGTGCCATGCATACACAACATTAATCGATGGGGTTGTGCTCATGTCGTATACAAGGTCCTGATTACCTTCATTAAATCCTAATGCTGAGAGATGCGGTTCCTTGACATTTTTGAAGGTCCTGAAGGTGATCAACATAAGTTCGAAGATCTTCAGGCACATCTGAGTCATGACATCAGGTACATTCTTGAACCGGACCCCCCAATGTCGAATCGTCGAAATCATATATCCAATCGTAGGTGGGCCCTTCGGGGTTGCGAAGTACACATAATTGAGCCACTTCTCACATCCTTTAATTGTCAGCACTGTTTGTGTGTACTCCGGTCATGATCTCCTTCGAAATACAGGGCAATAGCATGGGTTATATTTGATGTACAAGGGCATGTTGTTCCATGTTCTGACCATTTCTGGGTATGTCTCAAGCAGTCGAATTCTCCACATCGGTTGGCGAATATGTCCCTGCTTGGCACTTTCTGGGATGTCGTCAGGTGCAAATTGGGTGGCAGAGGTGGGTTCCCTTGAGGTGTGGTGCTTGATTTCTGCATTATAATCCGCCATTAGCACACAAAAAGGAACATACAGGTCATCTGATGGGCCGATCCACCTATGGTGTGAGAGATTCTGAAAATAATCAGATTTTATTACAACCTCCTCCAACTTTGACATCAAAGCAATTTGGACTGCCACCCTGTCATCATGTGTCGTGGCTACTTTCTCTAATTTTTGCATCCATTCAGGTGCCTCAATTTCAATTGTGTCCATGCCCTGTTCTGTTCGCTTACCCCCGGGTGTTGGCATCGGAACGTACAGATCCTCAAAAGTTTCCTCTACTTCGATTGGCACTAGGTCTTCAGGTTCTGGTTCTGCCAAGGGGGAGGGTTGTCGTTCATATACAAGCACTTTCTTTTGCAATTCTTCGAGTTGTGCTTTGAGCGCTGCTACTTCGTTAGCTGTGTCCGCTGTGGTTGGGACTTCTTTGGGTGGTGCTGGTTGAGCTGCCAATTGCCTTCGTAGTTCGTCTCTTTCCTTTTCTAAGGCTGCATGGGCTTCGAGGAGATCCGCATGGGTTTCCAATATGATCTGCATATTGTCCGAGGGAATAGCCTTAAATCTCTCCGGGTCAATTTCCTGTGGGGAACCTTCCATGGCTAACTCCAAGTTCTCTTCGTTTTGTGTCTGAAGCCGTCTATTTTCTTCTAGGGCTGCAGACATATGCTTCCGTAATAGAGCCATGTTGCGGCGGAGCTTGAGGTTCTCTGTGATTTGTGAGTGTAGCAAATCATCCATATGTTGTCTTTCTTCTGCATCAGGCTGCGGTGGATTTGCCACAAGTTTCTCATGTTGTTCTTGCAATGCACTAAACTGCTGTTGTAACTGATGCTTTTCTTTCTCTAGATCAGTGAATCTTCCTTGTAACTCCTCATGTCGCCTGAACAAGCTTGTATGCTGAGCATCGAGGTGCTGATAGTGTTGTGAACTGTAACTGAGACATGCACTGATGCATATTATTGAATACATTATTAATGGGGATGGATGCAGGGAGGGTGTAATGTGCAGAGGGGAAGGGAGAGGGGAAGGGAAGTGTGAATGCAGTGCTGGAAAATGGTGACGTGGGTGGTGGGGGAATGGGAGATTGTGGTGGCATGGGGGGAGGGAGAGGTGCGGTGGAAGGTGATATGTCCATAAAATCCGTGGTGTAAACGGAAGTGGGAGTGATTGTGAAAAGTGGAATTGTGGGTGCAGTGATTGTGGTGAATGTGTACAGTGGTGTGTGCAATTGTGAATGTGAACTACCCGAAAGTGTGAGTGGGGGGATGGGGATGTCAGTAGCTATCGTTAAGGTTACAGTGTTAGTGGAAGTATATACACGGGAGGTGTTGAGAGGGTGTGTGGGTTGATTGGCGGTTTGTGCTTCAGTCATGGCGGTGGGCTCGGAGGCGGTAACGGTGGTTGTTACATTGGTAATGGGAGGTGAATGTGGTGGAGAGGGAGGCGAAGGTGGTAAGGGAGGTGATGGAGGTGCGCTTGATATATGGGCTTCCTCGGTGTCGTGAGCGGTGTGTGCAGTGCCCGTGGTTGTGGGGGTGCCTTGTGGTCCTGATCCTAATACATTCATTTGTTTTCCCGTTCGTGGGGGGCGTCTTCCATATCTTTTCTCTGTCCTTCGTGATTGCGCTAGTGCAGTATGCACCGTTTCAGGTACTCCCAAAGCATCTGATATCATTTCCAGGGTGGCACGGTATTGCTCGTCCACGCCTTCCTCCTCCAGAATCTGGTTCATCAGGGCTTTACCTGCAGCTAATGATAGCCTGTGTTGCTCTTGGACTCGGTTCATCGTATCGTAGAGCTTCTTTAATGCATTAGTATAGGCGGGGGCACCTTCCAGTACTTGTAGGGCTTCCTGATCATACTCTTGTTCTTCTGCTTCTGATTGTCCACCCTGTGCCTCTTCATGTGCTTCTTCTTCATCGTCCACATTGACTACGTCCGGTTGGCTGGGCTGGGCTTGGTCTGGGGCAGTTTGCTGTCCACAAGCTTGCTCTGCTTCAACTTCCGCATTTACAGCGTCGATGATTCTAGCAACTTCTTCCGTTAGATCCTCCAGAGTGAATCCATGCGGGAATTCTAGATCAGTCGGTACTGGTGGAAACACAAGGTTAGGGCCATCTGTGCTGTGCCTGGGTAACCTGATAGTAAATGGTTGCACTCGTCGAGGAAGTCTTGGGGTTGTCTCAGGCGTTAGGGTTGCACCGCGAGCTTGTGCACAAGGCATCTGGACAGTGCCTCTCATCTTCTTTGAGGGAGGCCCCACAGCTGACAATCTACGCTGAAACTCCTGTGCTCTGGACCAAACGAGAGCCCTCTGCACCGGTACATCGTATGCGAGACATCTATATACAATTCTTGTAAGTGCACAGCAACCATACAACACAGACTTTTGCTTCTTATACCATCTCTGATGAGCCATATGAATCTGGTCGATAATCCAGTGGGGCATATTGATGGACAATTCAAAAGCATCCGCCAGGTAGAGGCTAAACCAGATCTTCTTGGGAGGCATTGTGAACCTGTCTTGCGCGGGGAATGCGAAGTGTTGCATGACCATACGTAAATGAATGGCTATCGTAGGAGTCATTGCCACCATATCCTTTAGTTTTGTCAGATTCCTGTTCTTCATATTATCGGGGACCATGGTCTCCTTCTCCGTAGGAATGTGCATTCCGTGCATATCAAGAGCTTCTCTTACCAAGTTGATAGTCAAGCGGAAGCGCTTCAGCTCATTGCCCCTTGTGAGTGAGGGAAGCACAAAGGAACTATATCCTTTTTTGTCTTTGCTGGGAGTGAGAGTGCTAATCAGGTATGAGCATCTTAGAAAATCGGGCTTTGGTAGTTGGAACTTGAAATAGTCATAGAGCCCAGCCTTCTTCCATATTGGCTTCAGTCCCTCGTTATTCTGTAGCTTTTCAAACTCTCTGGTAAAGAAGTGGTATCTGCCCCACCGTCCATTGAATTCTACTTCGGACTCCCACATATATGTGCCTTCACCCAGAGGTCCAGCAACGTCACTGAACCAGTGTGAAGCTTTGCCCACCGGCATGGTATGACCCTATGGAGGATTCTGAATTGGTATGGCATGTAATGCCCGTAATGCCACTGGTCTTTCCTTTAGTTCCTCCTCAACCGGAAGGCTTTCGATGTCCACCACTTGGGGGCTGGTGCCTGCCTGGGAGCTGGTTCCTACCGTATCGGCCATGTTACTTCTTGTTGCCTGTCTCTGTGAGAATATACAAACATGTGTTAATGTTGTACGGGACAAGAGAGAACTGTTGTTGTTCCCCTTACAATATTAACATGAGGGTCGGGAGCGAATAATGGGTTAGTACGTGCTCGATGCAAGTGTGTGTGTGATTAGTTGTTCGGTAGACCTAAGAGTTAAGTTTAGTGATGTAGTGTGATAGTGATGTGGTTAGTATGTTGACATGGATTTACAAATGCGATCCGGGGGTTTATTACAAGTCTTGGGCTGCCAAATGCAGCAGATAGGTTTTGCTCTAGGTTTCGTAGAGACTCTCGAGAGCTTTATAGGTGTGTCGGCTAGAAAATGAGGCTTTTTAGGGACCCATTTACAAGCGATTATTTTCGAGCTCATGGGCCTTGGTGTGTTCCTGATTGTTGAAAATGAGTGGATGCCAGCTGTGCGAGTGAATGGATCATACTGTATGGGATATGGTCTTGGTGTAGCTATTTGAGCCCGCATACAAGCCTTAGGCACCCAAATTTGTCTTGATTGTGGGCTAGCCTTCATCGACCTCTTGGGCACCCAAATAGACTTCACATTAGAAGAAGAACCTCTGAAAGACTTCTTATTAGTGTCGTGTTGTTGGTTACTAATAAGAGGCTTTGCCCGTGTGGTTGGCTTGAGTGCAACCGGGTGTTCGCCTTTCCGCACCCACACTTGTTTCACTCGCTGAGACATTTTGCTGTGCAGGTACTTTTGATCTCCGACATAGGTAGTACTCTGCTTCTTCTGTCTTTGATCCACCTTTGGTTTCTGCCTCCCTCTGGCCTTTGGAAAAGAAGGGAGTTCCGTTGTGGTTCTGACTCCTTTTTTGAGATCTTCATTCTTCTGCGTCACATAGCCTTGGACAAGAACAGCATGGTCAGCTTCATGTGCACCCCTGGAAGGACCAGGAGTCTGTGCCTTTCCTAGTTCCTTGAGTGCTCCATTATTTAACTCCATTGTAATTCTAGTCTGATTCACCCATACCTGAAGAAGTCCACTTCTTAGGTCTAAGTTGACTGCTTGGTCATAAATCCAGTCTTGACCCAGGACAAGGGGTTCCGTGAGGTCCTCGTCTTGGCATACTAGCACTTTAACTGTCATTGCCTCATCATGAATATAGAGGGGAAGTTCCACCTCGCCCATGCAAGGGGTTTCCACGCCTCCTAATCCTATGAGATATGCTTCCACAGGATCGACAGTTAGCTGTAACTCTTGACAGTAAGACGATTTAACAGCACTGGTGGCTGCGCCTGAGTCAATCAAGGCCCTTATAGTCCTTGCACTCTTTCCTTGCCCTATATCTAAGGTCATGAAAGGACGTCGGTCAGTTATTCTATGTGAGATAACACATGAAACTTCACACATAGCCACGTCATATCCTTGATCTGCATATGCGTCTTGCCTAGGATGCTCTTTACCTTGTCTTCTTAGTTTCATTCTTCGTATGCGCTCTAGGGCTTCTGCTTGAGCTTCTTCTCGAATTCGCTTTTCTTCCTCTTTGCGCTTCTTAGCAGTGTTGAGTCGACTTAGCATTTCCTCTGTGAGAGGTTCCTGATACAACTTAACCCTGCATCCGCTAATATAGTTTGGGAGAACATCGCCTTCTAATGTGGCTAGTTGCACAGCACCACTTGTCGAGATCCTATTGATGATCATGGGTCCATAGCCTCTCTTTTCTAGTTTCCTTGCGTGTTGTTTCAGTGTGTAGACTAAAACTAGATCTCCTGCTTTCAAGCCCTTATCCTTCACATGGGCATCAAAGTATGCCTTCTGTCGTTTCTTTGCCGCATATATCCCTGCAGCTGCTCTCAGTCTTGTTTCTCCTAATCGTTCAAGGTCAAAGATCCTAGAGGAGAGCTCATGACCTGTCCATTCGAGCTCTTGTGCTATTTTCAATGTAGGTATCAAAAAATCTAAAGGTAGCACCGCGTTTTGGCCAAATACCATCTGAAAGGGGGTGGCTTGGAGTACCGTTTTATAGGCGACTCGGTATGCCCAAACAGCATGGTGTAGCTGTTTGTCCCAATCAGAGCGTTTAGTGTTTACTAATTTTGTCAGTACATTGCATAGGATCTTATTAGTGCTCTCCGCTTGTCCATTAGCTTGAGGGTGATAGGGGGCAGACTTCTTATGTATTACCAAGAATTCTTGGAGCAGATTTTCAATAACTTCATTTAAGAAGTGAGTGCCTCTATCACTTACAAGCTCTATAGGTAGCCCATATCTTGTGAACACATTCTCAAACAAGAATTTAGCAGTTGTTTGAGCATCGTTCTTTGTCGTAGCCTTTACCTCTACCCACTTGGTTAGATAGTCTGTCGCAACTATGATGTATTCTGCATGAGAACCCTTAGCTGGGGGATTAATAGGACCTACGAAGTCTATTCCCCACTTAGAGAACGCACGTCCACCCATCATAGGTTTTAATGGCATCTCATCTTTTCGTATAGGATACTGAGTTCTCTGACAGACATCACACCGTTTCACATAGGTATGTGCATCCATGTGGAGGGTAGGCCACCAGAAGCCCGCAAATAATACTGCCTTGATCACCCGATCTGGTCCAAAATGTCCTCCTGCTACACCTTGGTGAGCAGTTTCCAAGATCTTAAGATATTCACTCTCATGGACACACAGTCTCAGGTAACCATCTTTACCGCGTTTGTATAGATTATCACCAATGAGTGAGTAATCCAGGGCTTCTTGTTCTAAACTCCTTTTCCTAGCCAGAGTCATGTCTGGAGGGAATGTGTTTGTCCTCAGGAAGGATACTAGAGGTTCGCTCCAATCTGGCACAATGGATACTTGATAAAGAGTAGCGTGTTCCACAGGTGGTTTAGTGCAACAGATTGGGCATTCCTTGCACAACTTTTGGACATCAGCTTCCATAGTTGGCCAATGCACTCCTAGTCTCCTTAGGGTCTGTAGGGTTCGTTGTTTTGAATAGTGTTGCTCTAATGCACCTACATGTGCTAATTGCAACCATTTAGCGTACTCATCCTCTTCTACGCAACAAGCCAAGATCCCTTGATCTGTGTGCTTGTACATGCTTCCTGCCATGATGTGGTACTTTTGGGCTTTTACAACCTCTTTATTCCGTGTGTTTACCACTGGATGGTTAGGCCCGTATGTCAATACTGGTACCAATGGCTTAGCCCACTGCGGTACCACTTCCAAGTTAAACAAGTAAGCATCAGGAAGGTCATCTGATACTCCTTGTGGGGCTTCTCCAGATGTGAGCCTAGAGAGATGATCTTCTCTCAAATGAGTCCTACCTTTCCTTACCACAACCTCAAAGTCATATTCCATTAGTAAGAGGAACCATCTTACTAATCTTCCTGTATTGCATGGCTTGTTCAAGAGATATAACAATGCTTGGTGATCAGTAAAAAATTTAAACTTATTTGCAAGCAAATAGTGTCTAAATTTCTTGACTGCATATACCATGCCTAAGCCTTCTCTCTCCGTAGTGGTATAATTTCGTTCAGCTGCATTCAATTGTCTACTGGCATAGGCAATTGGAAGATCCATATTACCTTCACCCGTAGGTTGTGCAAGTACACATCCAATAGCATAATTGGATGCATCCACATGAACATGGAATGGCTTATTCCAATCTGGTGTGGTCAAGATTGGTGCTGAACATAATCGTCGTTTAAGCTCCTGGAAGGAATTCTCACATTCATCAGTCCACTCAAAGTTAGTCAGAAGTCCGTACATGGGCTTTGCAATGACAACGTACATATGAATGAACCGTCGGTAGTAACCACAATGCCCCATGAAGGCTTGTACTTCCTTGACATTCCTTGGCCTAGGTAGCTCTGCTATGGCTCTCACTTTCTCTTCATCAGTAGATATGCCATTCTTTGACACTATGTGCCCTAGGATCTTGCCTTGCCTGACCATAAAAACGCACTTTTCTGGGTTCGGGCAGACCTGATATTCTCGACATTTGTCAAAGATTTGTCTGAGTTCAGGAATATGGGTTTGTCTAATGTTGGAATGAGCACAAAGATCATCAACATAGACTTCTAAATTCTTCCTCAGGAACTCCTTAAACACATGGCACATCAGCCTTTGGAAAGTAGTTGGTGCATTGGTAAGCCCAAATGGCATTACACAAAAGGCAAATATACCCCACTCTGTGGCAAAGGCTGTCTTATGCTGATCCTCTGGAGCTATGGCTACTTGATTGTAGCCTGAAAATCCATCAAGGAAACTGTACACTTCCTTGCCTGCCACTCTTTCTAAGAGATATTCTGTGATGGGAAGTGGATAGTTATCTCGAATCGTGGCTGCATTAACCTTTTTCAAGTTAATGCACACACGCAGCTTGCCATTCTTCTTGGGCACCACTACGATGGGGGATACCCATTCAGTGTGCTCAATTTCATAGATAAATCCAGCTTCAACCAGTCTATCTATCTCTTCTTTGATCTTAGCAGCGTAATTATCGTTATATGTGTAGGGCTTTTGCTTAGAGGGTTTAGCATCTGAGGTCATGGGGATGGTGTGTGAGCATATGTCAGGGTCAACTCCTTTCAAATCCTTGTAGCTCCAAGCAAATACATCTCTGTATTCCCTTAGCAAGGCTATTAACGCGTGCTCTTCTTCCTCTGTTAGGTCATGGCCTATGTACGTGCATCTCTCCTCTCCTTCTTCTAGGGCCACAACTATTTTCTTGGTGGTTTCTTTGTTATCATAGGCCTCTCCTGCTTGAGCCTCTCGTTTAGGCATTCTTATCATGACTCTCCTGTCATCTACCTCATATTTCTTAAAATTTTCTGGGACCTCAAACAAAGATTCTTCCTCTTCTGGTGAGACTTCTCTCTTCTTCTGTTTCTTTCCTTCTTCCTTTGGGGTCACATGTGTGGCTAATCTTACATCATTTGTAAGCTCTCCATGCCTCTGGGGTTGAAATTCTACTTCATGGAAGTATTCTTCATCTGATGCAAAGGGTGGGTCCATGATGATTGACTCTAGGTCGGAGTCACTTGCATCCTCAAAGACATCAGGGCTAGGTTCGCATTCTTCTAGAACTGCCTCTCCCATGATTGGCTCTATGGAGAAGACTGAAATATCATAGCCATCCTCATCACAGTGAGGTGTCCATTGTTCTTCATTGATGGCTACGTCCATTGTTGCTAGGATTTTTGCCCAGCCATGGGGTTCAAATTCCTCATCAGGAAAAACTACAGGTGCATAGGCTGGGTCTTGAATTGATCTATGTGTTTCTTTTGCACCTACCTCTCTGGCTTTCTCTCTCTTCTCTTCTTCTATTGCGACCTTGCACATCCATAAATGAGTGTCTTCATGCATTCATGAGGATCCAGACCCTATGGAATGCACAGATTCCGTGTCCTCTTTGGCTCTATGGATGGGATTCCATTGGATTGGAGGGACATCTCTATGAGAGTAATCCTTGAGATTGACCTTGGTCGTAACACCTAAGTGTTGCAGGTACAAGGAATTAGTTCCCCAATCCTGTACCACTTGCAACTGTCGCATGAATGGTCGTCCCAAAATCATCTCATAGGCATGATTTTTGCTAAAGTCACATATAGCAAAGGTATGTTCAAACTCGACACCACAAGTGGTGAGAGTTATTCCTTCTAGCAATCCTAGGGGTCTCTCTATGTGACCATCGGCCATCTGCAATTTCATTCTCGTTGGCCTGAGTGCCGGCTTGCCCCAACGCTTCCATAGAGAGGTGGTGGCAATTGCAACTCCTGCACCTGAGTCCAAAATTGCCTTAGTGGTGTACTCCTGATAAGTAATGGGAAGATAGGTGTTCCCTTCTTCACCTTCACACATGTCTCCTATCTTATCCAAGGGTATTTCTGGCACTGTCCTATGTGATCCCACCTGGGAACGAGATTTTGCTATCTCAGGTACTTGTTTGGTTACATGTTTCCACGATTCAGGTCTAACCTTGAGTAGCTCTTCTAACTTGAGATTGCACTGCACGTTAGTGTTCTTCACTACCTCTGTGTTCCTAGGTATGACCGAATCTTCGTTTCTTACCATGACTGTGGGTGCTCTCATACATGTGGACTTGGCTTCCCATGGGCCCGTGAAATGGGGTAGCTCTTGTATGGAATTGGATTCAAAGTCCAATCTCTCGTGAGACTGAGCACTCTCATGTTCCCCGTAAATAGATGGGATGTCGTGTGGGAATTGGTCGTGTGCATCATCCACAAGTTCAAAGGGAGGGGCGACTTCACTTTCGTTATCCCATTTATCTTCTTGAATTTCTCGTAGGAAGTCTGGTGCAAACCGATTCATAGAAGAAGAAGTGTCTGGCTCCGTAGAATTAGGCACATAAGCAACCTGGGAAGGAGGGCTTATTCTATCGTTGGCTCTTTCCTCGCTCTCATAAATGTTTGGAGCACAAGCTTCCTGGGGAGGATTACTTATTCTATTACTTTTCCGAACAGGCTCATATGCTCCCTGAGAAGGAATGTAGGCAACCTGTGGAGGTACGTGAGCTTTCGAGGGAGGCTCATCTGCCTTTTGGGGGGAAAGATAAGCTTCTTGAGGAGGCACATGGGCTTCCTGAAGAGGCTGGCTAATCCGTTCTCTTGCCCTTTCCTTTCTTTGAGGGGCAGGTTCCTTTTCTGATTGTGCAATTAGCCTCTCTATTCTTTCTAACAGTCCGTCAAAATGTAACTGCGTCTTAGCTGAGCTAGAGATGTTAAAGAGGCGACTAGCTTCAAACATGGTCTGAGCCAATTCCACCATTTTGGCACAAATTTTAGTTCGTTCAAGCTCTAGCTCGGCTCTAGGGTAGCATTTTTCATGATCGGTTATGGTTGGCCCTTCTTGGATTCTGGCCTGATATGCTTTAAGCATCATATTAAGGTCCTTGGGAGTGGGATCTGCTAGGACTGATCCTACTCTTGGGGGTGGTGAGTTTAGGTGAGGCGGGTTGGAAGGTGGCTGGTCAAATGGCGATGGGAACGGTGGTGGCGGGGTAGTGTGAGAGGGAGTTTGAGATGTGAGTTCAGTTATCCTGGCTTTGGTTTCTCTTATGCTTTCCTCAAGTTCACTCATCTTTTTAGCCCATTGTCTTTTCATTCTTTCTCGACTATCTTTCCACGCTCTAGTCCTTTTCTTGGTTATGCTCTCAGTTTCACTAGCTGTTGGGCTCTTTTCCTGGTCTACCCCTTGGTTTTGCTGCAATGCTTGAGCTGTAGTGACTACCTGTACTGGTGCGGTGGAAGTCACGCTCCCTGTGGAGTCTACCACTAATCCCACAACGTTGATAGGAGTGATTTTTGGCATGTTATTGGGATTTTTAGGGAAATCTCGTAAGAGATGCTCTTTTCCACAATCTTGGCAAAAGCCTGGGATCGTCACTGACTGGGGTTGTGTAGGTGGAGGTAAGGGACAATCACGAATGAAGTGATCTCCTTGGCATCTGTAGCACGGTCCTCTTGGGAATGGAGGTCTTACCTGCCTAGGTTGTGGCCTAGGGTTGGGGTTGGCGTACATGACATTTGCGTAATCCGTTTCCCAACTAGATTCATTTGGCTCTTCACTATAGTAAGACTCACCATGTTCAGGAGACTGCATGAAGTAAGCCTGGGGACTCTCAACATGCGTAGAATCAAAGCTATGGTCACTGGGATCACTTTCTGAAAGCAATGGTGTTATGAGGACTATAGCTCGGTTTAGGTTTTCTTCTGCTGCTGCATACTTTACAGGGATTAGGTTGGGTGGAGCTGGAGGTTTTTGGGCTAACACAGGCTGAGGTCTTTGCTGGGCTTGGTATTGTGGTTGGTAGGTTTGTTGAGGTCTAGCATACTGTTGTAGTGGGTATTGGTTTTGGTATCTGCCTTGTTGAGGGTATGGCTGAGGGTAGGCTTGCCTAACTGCTTGCTTGTTGTATGGGCAGTCTTGTGCTGTGTGATTTGTGTATCTTCGTTCGATAGTGCAGTATTGGCTACTAGGGTTTACTTGGGGTTGAGCCATAATGGGACATACATTCGCCATGTGGTCGCCACCACAAGTGTAGCATCTCTTCACAGGGGCAAATCTCGGAGTTTGTTTGCTAGAGACACCTAATTTCTGAGCCACTTTCTCTGCCAGTTCCTCAATTGATGTGGATTGCGTGGAAGAGTGACCAGATGCACTATCTGAATCTTTGTAGATTTTAGAAAGCTCTAGTTCTTCCCCTAGGTTATCTTCAATGTCAATGCACATGCGTACACACTCTTCTATAGTCCTAGGGTCCTTCAGATACACATAAGATCTCAATTTCGTACTCAGCAATCCATCCAAGAATAAGGCTACTTGTTTAGCTGGTGTAGGTAGCTCTGAAACAGGACATCTCTCAAGATATTGCCTAAATATTCTTCCTGCAAGTCTCACGGTCTCTTGAGAGGTTTGCTTGAAGCTGTGAATCAGTGAGGAGGTATTGTGTCTTATGCCACTCTTAGAGAACTCTACGATGAAAGCCTCTAGGAGTTGGTCTATGCTCCTGAACTGTCGCTCATCCAATGGCTGAAACCATGTAAGTGCTGTGTTCCTAAGAGTTAGACCGAAGGCATTGTACTGCGTGAATAGATCCTCCACTTGTTCGGCTCTCAAGACTTGCTTGAACTCCGCCACATGATCATAGGGATCTCCTGTGCCATCAAAGTAATTCTTCATGGACTTAACTAGCTGGGTTGGTCTCAAAGTTCTTGTGTGCTCTCTAGGTCTCGGCAGAGGGAATCCATCCACATTTCTCTGATTCCTATGAGCTCTAAGTAACTCAGGTTCTACTCTATTTGTTTCCGTCCTCGTTCTTTCTCTGCCCACGGGGTTGGCAAAGCTTACTTCTGGTCTATCTCTACTTCTGTCTCTTTGCATTCCATGAGCTTGGGATGTTCCAGCTCCAGGGTGACCATAGGATACATTCGATCTTGGTTGGGGGAAAATGAATTCACCCTTCCAAGTGTAAGCATGTCTATCATTTTCTGTCACCACAAAGATCCTTTCCGAAGTGTGATCTAAGTAGGTCACTCTACCTGGGCTATCCGGATCCTTAAACTCATAGATCATGACAGTTCCTATATCAGTTGGCTGATTAGATTTATATCTCCAAAAGGCTTCGTCCGTTTCTCGATTGAGGAGCAACTCTATGCTCTTGTTGTCTTGGGGAACCCACTCAGGCGTGATAATCCTAGTGAGAGCAGATTTGCCTCGAGGGGTTCTAGGTTCCGCACCCATGTTTCCTTGTTCCAAGTCACCTAAGTCCGCTTCAGGGATTACATTTCCAAATTCATCTGTCCTATCTGGGTGACTGGTGACTACGTATATGGTTCCTTCCTTGTCCAGGTATGCACCGTTTTCAAATTTGACAGCTGGGTGCTCCAATCCAATGGATTGATCAGGATTCCTAATCTGTACCACAGATCTTCCTAGGCCGTCCTCATAGATGCTAGCACCTAATCGGTTGGTCCTAAGGTATTCCAACTGTGTTTTGTAAGGGCCTTCTACCCTGTGCAAGTATGGCACTCCTGAACTTCCTGTAGGTCTATCCATGCCTTGAGACATCTCTGATGCACTGGTCTCAGAGCTAGGGTAGTACGAGTGGTGGCTCAACTGCTGGGCCCAAGACCTAGCAGTGTGGTTAATACTAGCCTCTGAAGACCTAAGGCTTTGTCTCTCCCTTACAAGATGTCGTCCTGATCTAAGGTTCATATGCCTATCTAAGCAGCCCAATTCTTGCCCAGAGTACAACCTCGTTGCCGATCAATTGGTCTCAGTTACTTGATTCGTTTTTAGTGAGTTTTTATGTTTATGATCTTATCTGGTATTGCGTCGTCAGGAATACTTGAGTATTTTCCGTACTTGGAATTGATCGTTCCACGTAAGGTTCTTTTCCTTTATGTTATCGACAATACAGAGATTAGGTTTTAAGCTTGAACTTGAGTTTTTAGGTAGTCCTCAACTTGATACCTGCCTATCGTTGCCCTGACTTACCTCTAGCACTATTCGTACTTAGCCTGAGCTAAAAAATGACAGAGGGAGTTGAGAATATTCCAACCTTTTGTTTCCTGCTTGGTTGCCCTTGAATGCCCAGGAAGTGTGTTCCCAAGCTTGCACTTACACTTGCTTAGAATGCCCTTCGATGCTCTCAATAGATCTGTAGGAGTTCCAAAGTTAGCTTTAAGATTTAAATTCCAAAGACAGAACCAATGATTTCCATTCCTGAAGCACCAACACTAATTTGTATAGAGATTTTTAAGAAAACAATTCTAAAGACCCCTGACTTTGATTCCCCTAGGTATGGTCAACTTCAAAATACCCTATCTGAAAATCAACGCATTATCTTTATAAAAAACAGTTGAGGGCGTGTAGTATATGCCACGAGCTTTCCAACAAGCCCTAGAGCTCAAAAAATGGATTTCGTATGAAAAAGTTATGACTGTTCAGGGTTTAGGGGGTTAAAACAAGATTCAATCTGGCTGACAAATCCTAGGAATTTCTCCCAATCACAAGTGTAGGAACCTCCAATGTGCTAATGGATTGACTATTTTGCCCCAACTTATCTCAATTTTGAACAAAAACAAAACCCTAATTTTTGGCCGAAAAGCCTGTCAATCGCGATCGACAGGTCTGTCAATCGCGATTGACAGAGGTGTCCGTCGGGCCTGTCAATCGCGATCGACGGTGTCAATCGCGATTGACAGAGTCGATCGTGGCTGTCAATCGCGATCGACGGTATCAATCGCGATTGACACGTTTTCCGGATTTTTCGCCGAAATTTCAGTCAATGGGGGGCCTATCAGTCGCGATGGACACGTGGCTACGCGCAAAAGTCAATCAATCGTTGAATTTCAATCAATCGCGATTGACGGTGTCAATCGCGATTGACAGAGGTGTCGGTCGTGGCTGTCGATCGCGATCGACGGTGTCAATCGCGATTGACAGGATCTGTCGGTCGCGATTGACAGTATCAATCGCGATTGACAGTATCAATCACGATTGACAGTATCAATCGCGATTGACAGAGGCTGTCGGTCGCGATTGACAGAAAAACACGGAATTTTTCTACTGTTTTAGGTGATTTGGGATGTGCTCATCATGCTTGTGCTAGTGGTGCACTTTGTTTTACCAAATGATCGAAATTTCTGTCAATCGCGATCGACAGAGGCTGGCGACTGCGAGACAGATTCGACGAGTTTCGTACCTGCACAGAGAGCTGGGGATGATGATTCAGCAAGTACCTGCAAAAAGCTCAAGAAACATGCAAGAAAACACACACGCAATATCGCTCTCTCGCTCTCTCTCACAAGTGGAATGAGGGAAATGAGGTGGAGATGGAGATATGATCAAAAAACAGAAATTTTCGCGATGATGGAGATGGAGGTGGGAGATGGTGATGATGATGATGGTGATGAAGATGGTGAAGAAAGTAACAGAAAATCGATGAGAGTGAAGAAAATACCTACAATTCCAACGCATCAACTCTACGTCTTACCATCACACGCTCGTCCTCAAAGCTCGATCCCCGGCAACGGCGCCAAAATTTGGTGTAGCTCAGTGATGAGTAGCACCTCCTTTAATGTCAATCCGGGAAGACGTGAGGATGGTATGAAGACCTCGAGCAAGTGGAAGCACAAGTGCGTGAGTGAGAAGCACACAAACATGCACACACATACACACACACGCGCACACACAGAAAGACAAAGAGTGAGGAGCAATGGAGTTCTTAGATTACTTTCAAAGAGCTCTTACAAGTTCGTTTCAATTACAATCTAACCTCAAAAATGAGCTCTCTAGCTCTTTTTATAGTTTTTGACTAGCTTTGGCCCTGTCCAGACCTAGTGTCCGGCCTAGTTAAAAATTAGGTTCCAGGGCTTATTTGAGGGCTCAAACAAGATCTAAAAAATACGAAAATTGGCAGGTAGATACTTCTAAAGCTCCTCAAGCTCAAGGACTCCTTGGCTTGCACAAAATGGAGCTACAAAAAGATGAAATGGTATTTACAATGGTGTTTAGTGATGAGAATCACTTTTAATTGGTGTAGAGGTTTTGAAAAATTAAGGTTGCCTTGGTGCTAAATCTGTGTGAATGCTCATATGTACTTCTTCCTGAAGAAAATTATTGGCCTATTTGCCAGATCTTCGTTGACTCCCTTGTCTGCTGCTAACACCTATGAAATGATCTTGGGACGACCCTTTATGCGACAGTTGCAAGTGGTACAGGATTGGGGAACCAATTCCTTGTACCTGCAACACTTAGGTGTTACGACCAAAGTGAATCTCAAAGATTACTCTCATAGGGATGTCCCTCCAATCCAATGGAATCCCATCCATAGAGCCAAAGATGATACAGAATCGGTGCATTCCATAGGATCAGGATCCTCATGGATGCATGAAGACACCCACTTATGGATGTGCAAAGTAGCAGTAGAAGAAGAGAAGAGAGAAAAAGCCAGAGAGATGGGTGCAAAAGAAACACATAGATCAATTCAAGACCCAGCCTATGCACCTGTAGTATTTCCTGATGAAGAATTTGAACCCCACGGCTGGGCGGAAATTTTAGCAACCATGGATGTAGCCATCAATGAAGAACATTGGACACCCCACTGTGATGAGGATGGCTATGACATTTCAGTCTTCTCCATAGAGCCGATCATGGGAGAAGCAGTGTTAGAAGAGTGGGAACCTAGCCCTGATACATTTGAGGATGCAAGTGACTCCAATCTAGAGTCAATCATTATGGACCCACCTTTTGCATCAGATGAAGAATACTTCTATGAAGTAGAATTTCAACCCCAGAGGCACGGAGAGCTTACAAATGATGTAAGGCTAGCCACGCAGGTAACTCCTAAGGAAGAAGGAAAGAAAAGAAAGAAGAGAGAAGTCACACAAGCAGAGGAAGAATCTTTGTTTGAGGTCCCAGAAAATTTTAAGAAGTATGAGGTAGATGATAGGAGAGTCATGATCAGAATGCCTAAATGAGAGGCGCAATTGGGGGAGGCCTATGATAACAAAGAGACCACCAAGAAAATAGTAGTAGCCCTAGAAGAAGGAGAAGAGAGATGCACATACATAGGCCATGACCTGACGGAAGACGAAGAGCACGAATTGATAGCCTTGCTAAGAGAATACATAGATGTATTCGCTTGGAGTTACAAGGATTTGAAAGGAGTGGACCCTGACATATGCTCACACACTATCCCCATGACCTCAAATGCCAAACCCTCTAAGCAAAAGCCATATACATATAATGATAATTATGCTGCCAAGATCAAAGAAGAGATAGATAGGCTAGTTGAAGCTGGATTTATCTATGAAATTGAGCACACTGAGTGGGTATCCCCCATTGTAGTGGTGCCCAAGAAAAACGGAAAGTTGCATGTGTGCATTAACTTGAAGAAGGTTAATGCAACCACAATTCGAGATAACTATCCGCTTCCTATCACAGAGCATCTCTTAGAAAGAGTAGCACGCAAGGAAGTGTACAGCTTCCTGGATGGATTCTCTGGCTACAATCAAGTAGCCATTGCTCCATAGGATCAACATAAGATGGCTTTTGCCACGGAGTGGGGCATATTTGCCTTTCGGGTAATGCCATTCGGGCTTACTAATGCACCTGCTACCTTTCAAAGATTGATGTGTCATGTGTTTAAAGAGTTCCTGAGGAAGAACTTAGAAGTCTATGTTGATGATCTTTGTGCTCATTCCAACATCAGACAAACCCATATTCCTAAACTCAGACAAATCTTTGACAAATGTAGAGAATATCAAGTCTACCTGAACCCAAAAAAGTGCGTCTTTATGTTCAGGCAAGGCAAGATTCTAGGACACATAGTGTCAAAGAATGGCATATCCACTGATGAAGAGAAAGTAAGAGCTATAGCCGAGTTACCTAGGCCAAGGAATGTCAAGGAAGTACAAGCTTTCATGGGACATTGTGGTTATTACCGACGATTTATACACATGTATGCCATCATAGCAAAGCCTCTGTATGGACTTTTGACTAACTTTGAGTGGACTGATGAATGTGAAAATTCCTTCAATGAGCTTAAACGACGATTATGTTCAGCCCCAATCTTGACTACACCAGATTGGAATAAACCCTTTCATGTTCATGTGGATGCATCCAATTATGCTATTGGGTGTGTACTCGTGCAGCCTACCGGTGAAGGTAATATGGATCTTCCAATTGCCTACGCTAGTAGACAATTGAATGCAGCTGAACAAAATTATACCACTATAGAGAGAGAAGGATTAGGCATGGTATATGCAGTTAAAAAGTTTAGACATTATTTGCTTGAAAATAAGTTTAATTTTTTTACTGACCATCAGGCACTGCTGTATCTCGTGAACAAGCCATGCAATACAGGTAGATTAGTAAGATGGTTTCTCTTACTAATGGAATACGACTTCGAGGTTGTGGTAAGGAAAGGTAGGACTCACCTGCGGGCAAACCATCTCTCTAGACTCAAATCTGGAGAAGCCCCACAAGGAGTGTCAGATGACCTTCCTGATGCTTACTTGTTTAATTTGGAAGTGGTGCCGCAGTGGGCTAAGCCATTAGTGCCAGTATTGACATACGGGCCTAACCACCCAGTAATAAACACACAGGATAGAGAGGTAGTAAAAGCCCAAAAGTATCACATCATGACAGGTAGTATGTACAAGCACACAGATTAAGGGATCTTGGCTTGTTGTGTGGAAGAGGATGAGTACGCTAAATGGTTGCAATTAGCACATGTAGGTGCATTAGAGCAACACTACTCAAAGCAACGAACCCTGCAGACACTAAGGAGACTCGGAGTGCATTGGCCTACTATGGAGGCTAATGTCCAAAAGTTGTGCAAGGAATGCCCAATCTGTTGTACTAAACCACCTGTGGAACATGCCACTCTTTATCAAGTGTCCATAATGCCAGATTGGAGTGAACCACTAGTATCCTTCCTGAGGACGAAAATATTCCCTCCAGACATGACTCTGGCTAGGAAAAGGAGTTTAGAACAAGAAGCCCAGGATTACTCACTCATTGGTGATAATCTATACAAGCGTGGTAAGGATGGTTACCTGAGACTATGTGTCCATAAGAGTGAATATCTTAAGATCTTGGAAACTGCTCACCAAGGTGTAGCAGGAGGACACTTTGGACCAGATCGGGTGATCAAGGCAATACTATTTGCGGGTTTCTGGTGGCCGACCCTTCACATGGATGCACATACCTATGTGAAACGATGTGATGTTTGTCAGAGAACTCAGTATCCTATACGCAAAGATGAGATGCCACTGAAACCTATGATGGGTGGACGTGCATTCTCTAAGTGGGGAGTAGACTTTGTAGGTCCTATTAATTCCCGAGCTAAGGGTTCCCATGTTGAGTATATCATTGTTGCCACAGACTATCTAACCAAATGGGTAGAGGTAAAAGCCACAACGAAGAATGATGCTCAAACAACAGCTAAGTTTTTATTTGAGAATGTGTTCACTAGATACGGGCTACCTATAGAGCTAGTTAGTGATAGAGGCACTCACTTCTTGAATGAAGTCATTGAAAATTTGCTCCAAGAGTTCTTGGTAGTACATAAGAAGTCTGCCCCTTATCACCCTCAAGCTAATGGCCAGGCTGAGAGCACTAATAAGATCCTATGCAATGTACTGACCAAACTAGTGAATAATAAACGCTCTGATTGGAACAAATAGCTACACCATGCTGTTTGGGCATACCGAGTTGCCTACAAAACGGTACTCCAAGCCATCCCCTTTCAGATGGTATTTGGCCAAAATGCAGTGCTACCGTTGGACTTTTTAATACCTACATTGAAAGTGGCACAAGAGCATGAATGGACGGGTCATGAACTCTCTTCTAGACTTTTTGACCTTGAACGATTAGGAGAAACAAGACTGAGGGCGGCTGCAGGGATATATGCAGCTAAGAAACGACAGAAGGCATACTTTGATGCCCACGTTAAGGATAAAGGTTTGAAGGCAGGCGACCTGGTACTAATCTACACATTGAAACAACACGCAAGGAAGCTAGAAAAGAGAGGCTACGGACCCATGATCATTAATAGGATCTCAACCAGTGGAGGAGTTCAACTCGCTACCCTCGAAGGTGATGTTCTTCCTAGCTATATAAGCGGGTGCAGAGTCAAGTTATATCAGGAACCTCTCACAAAGGAAATGCTAAGTCGACTCAATATTGCTAAGAAACGCAAAGAAGAAGAAAAGCGAATTTGAGAAGAAGCCCAAGCAAAAGCCTTAGAGCGCATACGGAGAATGAAATTGAGAAGACAAGGTAGAGAGCAACCTAGGCCAGATGCCGATGCAGATCAAGGATATCACATGGCTATGTGTGAAGTTTCAGGTATCAGCTCCCATAGGATAATTGATCGACGTCCTTTTATAACCTTAGATATAGGACACGGAAAGGGTGCAAGGACTGTAAGAGCCTTGATTGACTCAGGTGTAGCCACTAGTGCTGTTAAATTGTCTTACTATCAAGAGTTGAAATTAACTGTCAATCATATTGAAGCATATCTCATAGGATTGGGAGGTGTGGAAACCCCTTGCATGGGCGAGGTGGAACTTCCCCTCTATATTCAAGACGAAGCAATGACAGTCAAAGTACTAGTGTGTCAAG
The DNA here is from genome assembly GCA_020310875.1 of Ceratopteris richardii. Taxonomy (NCBI): domain Eukaryota; kingdom Viridiplantae; phylum Streptophyta; class Polypodiopsida; order Polypodiales; family Pteridaceae; genus Ceratopteris; species Ceratopteris richardii. Next base: position 181,035,361 of record CM035424.1, on the reverse strand, counting down.
ATGAGGACCTCACTGAGCCTCTTGTCTTGGGTCAGGACTGGATCTATGATCATGCAGTCAACCTAAACCTAAGAAGTGGACTTCTTCAGGTATGGGAAAATCATAGTCGAATTACAGTTGAATTGGAAAATGAGGCACTCAAGGAACTAGGTAAGGCACGAACTCCTGGTCCTTCTAGGGGTGCACATGAAGTTGACAATGCGATTCTTGTCCAAAAATGTATGATGCAGAAAGAGGATTGTCTCAACAACGGAGTCAAGGATAAGAAGTCACTCCCTTCTGTTCCAAAGGCAAGAGGGATGCAGCAACCAAAGGCAGATCGAATACAGAAGAAGCAGAACACTACCTATACTCGAGGCCAAAAAAAGGAGCAAAGCAGATTGTTTCAGCCGATGAAACAAGTATGGAGGCAAAAAGGCGAACACCCTGTTCCAACCAAGCCAACACCACGGCCAAAACCTCTTATTAGTAATCAACAACTCTACACTAATAAGAAGTCCTTCATAAATTCTTCTGCGAAAGTGAAGTCTATTTGGGTACCCAAGAAGTCAATGAAGGCCATCCCACAATCACGACAAATCTGGGTGCCTAAGGCTTGCTTGCAGGCTCAAATAGCTACACCAAGGCCACACCCGGTACAACATGTTTCACTCACTCGAATATCTGAGGCCCAATCTTACACATCACGCACGGACACATACACTTCCATGCGCAAAAGTAGAATCACTCGTAAATGGGTCCCTAAAAAGCCTCATTCTCAAGTAGATACCCCTATCAACCTCTCCAGAGTCTCCACAAAGTCAAGATCAAAACCTATCCATTGCATTTGGCAACCTAAAACTTGTAATAAACCCCCTTGCCCCAGTTGTAAATCCATGTCCACCTACTAACTACGTCACTCTCACACTACATCATTCCGCCTAGTTCTTATGTCTACCCAATTCCTAACTACACACACAAGCACCGAGCACTTACTAACCCCCTAACCTCTCCCGAACCTCATGTTAATGTTGTAACGGGGACATAGTGTCATTTTTGTGTCCATTTCAATGTTAACATTTATTCATATATTCTCACAGAACCAGCTGCGAAGTTTTCAACATGGCTGAGGTGGCAGGAACTAGCTCTCAAACAGAAACGAAATAGCAAGTGGTGGACTTAGACAGTTTACCCGTTTTGCCTGAGACAAATGAAAGACCAGAAGAATTTCAGGCCATCAAAATCATACCTATTGCGGACCCTCCCAGTGGCCATACCATGCCCGTCGGAAAAGCTTCCCACTGGTTTAGTGAAGTGGCAGGACCCTTGGGAGAGGGAACGTACCTATGGGAATCAGAGTTGGACTTCAATGGGAAGCAAGGTAAATACCATTTCTTTACAAGAGAATTCGAGAAGCTACAAAATGCAGAAGGTCTACGTTCGATATGGGAGAAGGCAGGATTGGATGCATATTTCAGTGCACAGCTGTTAGCAGCAGACAAGGGAGTCAACGAAGATCTGGCAAATAGGCCAATAATTTTCTTCAGGTAGAAAGTACGTATGAGCAGTCACGCAGATCTAGCACGAAGGCAACCTTAATGTTTCAAAACCTCTGCACCAACTAAAAGTGATTCTCATCACTAAACACCATTGTAAATACCATTTCATCTTTTTGTAGCTCCATTTTGTGCAAGCCAAGGAGTCCTTGAGCTTGAGGAGCTTTAGAAGTATCTACCTGCCAATTTTCGTATTTTTTAGATCTCGTTTGAGCCCTCAAATAAGCCCTGGAGCCTAATTTTTAACTAGGCCGGACACTAGGTCTGGACAGGGCCAAAGCTAGTCAAAAACTATAAAAGGAGCTAGAGAGCTCATTTTTGAGGTTAGATTGTAATTGAAACGAACTTGTAAGAGCTTGGTGAAAGTAATCTAAAGAACTCCATTGCTCCTCACTCTTTGTCTTGCTGTGTGTGCGCGCGTGTGTGTATGTGTGTGCATGTTGGTGTGCTTCTCACTCACGCACTTGTGCTTCCACTTGCTCGAGGTCTTCATACCATCCTCACGTCTTCCCGGATTGACATTAAAGGAGGTGCTACTCATCACTGAGCTACACCAAATTTTGGCGCCGTTGCCGGGGATCGAGCTTTGAGGACGAGCGTGTGATGGTAAGACGTAGAGTTGACGCGTTGGAGTTGTAGGTATTTTCTTCACTCTCATCGATTTTCTTTTACTTTCTTCACCATCTTCATCACCATCATCATCATCACCATCTCCCACCTCCATCTCCATCATCGCGAAAATTTCTGTTTTTTTATCATATCACCATCTCCACCTCATTTCCCTCATTTCACTTGTGAGAGAGAGCGAGAGAGCGATATTGCTTGCACTGTTTTTGCATGTTTATTGTGTTCTTGCAGGTATCATCATCATCATCCCCTCCAGCACGCTGCGCAGGTACGAAATTTGTCGAATCTGTCTGGCAGTCGCCAGCCTCTGTCGATCGCGATTGACAGAAAATTCGATCATTTGGTAAAACAAAGTGCACCACTAGCACAAGCATGATGAGCACATCCCAAATCACCTAAAACAGTAGAAAAATTCCGTGTTTTTCTGTCAATCGCGACCGACAGCCTCTGTCAATCGCGATTGATACTGTCAATCGCGATTGACACTGTCAATCGCGACCGACAGACTGCCACGTAGGATCCTGTCAATCGCGATTGACACCGTCGATCGCGATCGACAGACTTCACGACCGACAGACTGCCACGTAGGATCCTGTCAATCGCGATTGACACCATCGATCGCGATTGACAGCCACGACCGACACCTCTGTCAATCGCGATTGACACCGTCAATCGCGATTGACTGAAATTCAACGATTGATTGACTTTTGCGCATAGCCACGTGTCCATCGCGACTGATAGGCCCCCGATTGACTGAAATTTCGGCGAAAAATCCGGAAAACGTGTCAATCGCGATTGATACCGTCGATCGCGATTGACAGCCACGATCGACTCTGTCGATCGCGATTGACACCGTCAATCGCGATTGACACTGTCCATCGCGACTGACAGGCCCGACGGACACCTCTGTCAATCGCGATTGACAGACCTGTCGATCGCGATTGACAGGCTGTTCGGCCAAAAATTAGGGTTTGTTTTTTGTCCAAATTTGAGATAATTTCGGGGCAAAATAGTCAATCCATTAGCACTTTGGAGGTTCCTACACTTGTAATTGGGAGAAATTCCTAGGATCTGTCAGCCAGATTGAATCCTGTTTTAGCCCCCTAAACCCTGAACAGTCATAACTTTTTCATACGAAATCCATTTTTTGAGCTCTAGGGCTTGTCGGAAAGCTCGTAGCATATACTACACGCCCTCAACTGTTTTTTATAAAGATAATGCGTTGATTTTCAGATAGGGTATTTTGAAGTTGACCATACCCAGGGGGATCAAAGTCAGGGGTCCTTAGAATTGTTGTCTTAAAAGTCTCTACACCAATTAGTGTTTGTGCTTAAGGAATGAAAATCATTGGTTCTGTCTTTGGACTTCAAATCTTAAAGCTAACTTTGGAACTCTTACAGATCTATTGAGAGCATCGAAAGGCGTTCTAAGCGAGTGTAAGTGCAAGCTTGGGAACACACTTCCTGGGCATTCAAGGGCAACCTAGCAGGAAACAAAAGGTTGGAATATTCTCAACTCCCTCTGTCATTTTTTAGCTCAGGCTAAGTACGAATAGTGCTAGAGGTGAGTCAGGGCGACGATAGGCAGATATCAAGTTGAAGACTACCTAAAACTCGAGTTCAAGCTAAAAACCTAATCTCTGTACTGTCGATAACATAAAGGAAAAGAACCTTACGTGGGACGATCAAATCCAAGTGCGGAAAAATACTCAAGTATTCCTGACGACGCAATACCAGATAAGATCATAAACATAATAACTCACTAAAAACGAATCAAGTGACTGAGACCAATTGATCGGCAACGAGGTTGTACTCAGGGCAAAAATTGGGCTGCTTAGATAGGCATATGAACCTTAGATCAGGACGACATCTTGTAAGGGAGAGACAAAGCCTTAGGTCTTCAGAGGCTAGTGTTAACCACACTGCTAGGTCTTGGGCCCAGCAGTTGAGCCACCACTCGTACCACCCTAGCTCTGAGACCAGTGCGTCAGAGATGTCTCAAGGCATGGACAGACCTACGGGAAGTTCAGGAGTGCCTTACTTGTACAGGGTAGAAGGCCCTTACAAAACACAGTTGGAATACCTTAGGACCAACCGATTAGGTGCTAGCATCTATGAGGACGGCCTAGGAAGATCTGTGGTACAGATTAGGAATCCTGATCAATCCATTGGATTGGAGCACCCAGCTGTCAAATTTGAAAACGGTGCATACCTGGACAAGGAAGGAACCATATACGTAGTCACCAGTCACCCAGATAGGACAGATGAATTTGGAAATGTAATCCCTGAAGCGGACTTAGGTGATCTGGAGCAAGGAAACATGGGTGCAGAACCTAGAACCCCTCGAGGCAAATCGGTTCTCACTAGAATTATCACACCAGAATGGATTCCCCAGGATAATAAGAGTATAGAGTTGCTCCTCAATCGAGAGACTGACGAAGTCTTTTGGAGGTACAAACCTGATCGGCCAACTGATATAGGAGCAATCATGATCTATGAGTTTAAGGATCCTGATAGCCCAGGTAGAGTGACATACTTAGATCACGCTTTGGAGAGGATCTTTGTGGTGACAGATCATGATAGGCATGCTTACACTTGGAAGGGTGAATTCGTTTTCCCCCAACCAAGATCGAATGTATCCTATGGTCACCCTGGAGCTGGAACATCCCAAGCTCATGGAATGCAAAGAGACAAAAGCAGAGATAGACCAGAAGTAAGCTTTGCCAACCCGATGGGCAGAGAAAGAACGAGGACGGAGACGAATAGAGTAGAACCTGAGAAGCTTAGAGCTCACAGGACTCAGAGAAATATGGATGGATTCCCTCTGCCGAGACCTAGAGAGCACACAAGAACTCTGAGACCAACCCAGCTAGTTAAGTCCATGAAGAATTACTTTGATGGCACAGGAGATCCCTATGATCATGTGGCGGAGTTCAAGCAAGTCTTGAGAGCTGAACAAGTGGAGGATCTATTCACGCAGTACAATGCCTTCGGTCTAACTCTTAGGAACACAGCACTTACATGGTTTCAGCCATTGGATGAGCGACAGTTCAGGAGCATAGACCAACTCTTAGAGGCTTTCATCGTAGAGTTCTCTAAGAGTGGCATAAGACACAATACCTCCTCGCAGATTCATAGCTTCAAGCAAACCCCCCAAGAGACCGTGAGACTTGCAGGAAGAAGATTTAGGCAATATCTTGAAAGATGCCCTGTTTCGGAGCTACCTACACCAGCTAAACAAGTAGCCTTATTCTTGGATGGATTGCTGAGTACGAAATTGAGATCCTATGTGTATCTGAAGGACCCTAGGACTATAGAAGAATGTGTACGCATGTGCATTGACATTGAAGATAACCTAGGGGAAGAACTAGAGCTTTCTAAAATCTACAAAGATTCAGATAGTGCATCTGGTCACTCTTCCACGCAATCCACATCAATTGAGGAACTGGCAGAGAAAGTGGCTCAGAAATTAGGTGTCTCTAGCAAACAAACTCCGAGATTTGCCCCTGTGAAGAGATGCTACACTTGTGGTGGCGACCACATGGCGAATGTATGTCCCATTATGGCTCAACCCCAAGTAAACCCTAGTAGCCAGTACTGCACTATCGAACGAAGATACACAAATCACACCGCACAAGACTGCCCATACAACAAGCAAGCAGTTAGGCAAGCCTACCCTCAGCCATACCCTCAGCAAGGCAGATACCAAAACCAATACCCACCACAACAGTATGCTAGACCTCAACAAACCTACCAACCACAATACCAAGCCCAGCAAAGACCTCAGCCTGTGTTAGCCCAACAACCTCCAGCTCCACCCAACATGATCCCTGTAAAGTATGCAGCAGCAGAAGAAAACCTAAACCGAGCTATAGTCCCCATAACACCTTTGCTTTCAGAAAGTGATCCCAGTGACCATAGCTTCGATTCTACGCATGTTGAGAGCCCCCAGGCTTACTTCATGCAGTCTCCTGAACATGGTGAGTCTTACTATAGTGAAGAGCCAATTGAACCTAGTTGGGAATCGGATCACGCAAATGTCATGTACGCAAACCCCAACCCTAGACCTCAACCTAGGCAAGTAAGACCCTCGTTCCCTAGAGGACCATGCTACAGATGTCAGGGAGATCACCTCATCCGTGATTGTCCCTTACCTCCACCTACTCAACCCCAGTCAGTGACGATCCAAGGATATTGCCAAGATTGTGGAAAAGAGCATCTCTTACGAGATTGCCCTAAAAATCCCAATAACATGCCAAAAATCACTCCTATCAACGTTGTTGGATTAGTGGTCGACTCCACAGGGAGCGTGACTTCCACCGCACCAGTACAGGTAGTCACTAGAGCTCAAGCATTGCATCGAGACCAAGGGGTAGACCAGGAAAAGAGCCCAACAGTTAGTGAAACTGAGAGCATAACCAAGAAAAGGACTAGAGCGTGGAAAGATAGTCGAGAAAGAATGAAAAGACAATGGGCTAAAAAGATAAGTGAACTTGAGGAAAGCATAAGAGAAACCAAAGCCAGGATAACGGAACTCACATCTCAAACTCCCTCTCACACTACCCCACCACCACCTCTCCCATCGCCATCCGACCAGCCACCTCCCAACCCGCCTCACCTAAACCCACCACCCCCAAGAGTAGGATCAGTCCTAGCAGATCCCACTCCCGAGGACCTTAATATGATGCTTAAAGCATATCAGGCCAGAATCCAAGAAGGGCCAACCATAACCGATCATGAAAAATGCTACCCTAGAGCCGAGCTAGAGCTTGAACGAACTAAAATTTGTGCCAAAATGGTGGAATTGGCTCAGACCATGTTTGAAGCTAGTCGCCTCTTTAACATCTCTAGCTCAGCTAAGACGCAGTTACATTTTGATGGACTGCTAGAAAGAATAGAGAGGCTAATTGCACAATCAGAAAAGGAACCTGCCCCTCAAAGAAAGGAAAGGGCAAGAGAACGGATAAGCCAGCCTCTTCAGGAAGCCCATGTGCCTCCTCGAGAAGCTTATCTTCCCCCCCGAAAGGCAGATGAGCCTCCCTCGAAAGCTCACGTACCTCCACAGGTTGCCTACATTCCTTCTCAGGGAGCATATGAGCCTGTTCGGAAAAGTAATAGAATAAGTAATCCTCCCCAGGAAGCTTGTGCTCCAAACATCTATGAGAGCGAGGAAAGAGCCAACGATAGAATAAGCCCTCCTTCCCAGGTTGCTTATGTGCCTAATTCTACGGAGCCAGACACTTCTTCTTCTATGAACCGGTTTGCACCAGACTTCCTACGAGAAATTCAAGAAGATAAATGGGATAACGAAAGTGAAGTCGCCCCTCCCTTTGAACTTGTGGATGATGCACACGACCAATTCCCACAAGACATCCCATCTATTTACGGGGAACATGAGAGTACTCAGTCTCACGAGAGATTGGACTTTGAATCCAATTCCATACAAGAGCTACCCCACTTCACGGGCCCATGGGAAGCCAAGTCCACGTGTATGAGAGCACCCACAGTCATAGTGAGAAATGAAGATTCAGTCATACCTAGGAACACAGAGGTAGGGAAGAACACTAACGTGCAGTGCAATCTCAAGTTAGAAGAGCTACTCAAGGTTAGACCTGAATCGTGGAAACATGTAGCCAAACAAGTACCTGAGATAGCAAAATCTCGTTCCCAGATAGGATCACATAGGACAGTGCCAGAGATACCCTTGGATAACATAGGAGATATGTGTGAAGGTGAAGAAGGGAACACCTATCTTCCCATTACTTATCAGGAGTACACCACTAAGGCAATTTTGGACTCAGGTGCAGGAGTTGCAATTGCCACCACTTCCCTGTGGAAACGTTGGGGCAAGCCGGCACTCAGGCCAACGAGAATGAAATTGCAGATGGCTAATGGTCACATAGAGAGACCCCTAGGATTGCTAGAAGGAATAACTCTCACCACCTGTGGTGTTGAGTTTGAACATACCTTTGCTATATGTGACTTTAGAAAAAATCATGCCTATGAGATGATTTTGGGACGACCATTCATGCGACAGTTGCAAGTGGTACAGGATTGGGGAACCAATTCCTTGTACCTGCAACACTTAGGTGTTACGACCAAAGTCAATCTCAAGGATTACTCTCAAGATGTTCCCCCTATCCAATGGAATCCCATCCATAGAGCCAAGGATGATACGGAATCCGTGCATTCCATAGGATCAGGATCCTCATGGATGCATGAAGACACTCATTTATGGATGTGCAAGGTCGCAGTAGAAGAAGAGAAGAGAGAGAAAGCCAGAGAGGTAGGTGCAAAAGAAACACATAGATCAATTCAAGACCCAGCCTATGCACCTGTAGTTTTTCCTGATGAGGAATTTGAACCTCATGGCTGGGCAGAAATCCTAGCAACAATGGACGTAGCCATCAATGAAGAACAATGGACACCTCACTGTGATGAGGATGGCTATGATATTTCAGTCTTCTCCATAGAGCCAATCATGGGAGAGGCAGTTCTAGAAGAATGCGAACCTAGCCCTGATGTCTTTGAGGATGCAAGTGACTCCGACCTAGAGTCAATCATCATGGACCCACCCTTTGCATCAGATGAAGAATACTTCCATGAAGTAGAATTTCAACCCCAGAGGCATGGAGAACTTACAAATGATGTAAGATTAGCCACACATGTGACCCCAAAGGAAGAAGGAAAGAAACGGAAGAAGAGAGAAGTCTCACCAGAAGAGGAAGAATCTTTGTTTGAGGTCCCAGAAAACTTTAAGAAATATGAGGTAGACGACAGGAGAGTCATGATAAGAATGCCTAAACGAGAGGCTCAAGCAGGAGAGGCCTATGATAACAAAGAAACCACCAAGAAAATAGTTGTGGCCCTAGAAGAAGGAGAGGAGAGATGCACGTACATAGGCCATGACCTAACAGAGGAAGAAGAGCACGCGTTAATAGCCTTGCTAAGAGAATACAGAGATGTGTTCGCTTGGAGTTACAAGGATTTGAAAGGTGTTGACCCTGACATATGCTCACACACCATCCCCATGACCTCAGATGCTAAACCCTCTAAGCAAAAGCCCTACACATATAACGATAATTACGCTGCTAAGATCAAAGAAGAGATAGATAGATTGGTTGAAGCTGGATTTATCTATGAGATTGAGCACACTGAGTGGGTATCCCCCATTGTAGTGGTGCCCAAGAAGAATGGCAAGCTGCGCGTATGCATTAACTTGAAAAAGGTTAATGCAGCCACGATTCGAGATAACTATCCAGTTCCCATCACAGAACATCTCTTAGAAAGGGTCGCAGGCAAGGAAGTGTACAGTTTCCTTGATGGATTTTCAGGCTACAATCAAGTAGCCATAGCTCCAGAGGATCAGCATAAGACAGCCTTTGCCACAGAGTGGGGTATATTTGCCTTTCGTGTAATGCCATTTGGGCTTACCAATGCACCAGCTACTTTCCAAAGGCTGATGTGCCATGTGTTTAAGGAGTTCTTGAGGAAGAATTTAGAAGTCTATGTTGATGATCTTTGTGCTCATTCCAACATTAGACAAACCCATATTCCTGAACTCAGACAAATCTTTGACAAATGTCGAGAATATCAGGTCTGCCTGAACCCAGAAAAGTGTGTTTTTATGGTCAGGCAAGGCAAGATCCTAGGGCACATAGTGTCAAAGAATGGCATATCCACTGATGAAGAAAAAGTGAGGGCTATAGCAGAGCTACCTAGGCCAAAAAATGTCAAGGAAGTACAAGCTTTCATGGGGCATTGTGGCTACTACCGCCGGTTCATTCACATGTATGCCGTCATTGCAAAGCCCATGTACGGACTGCTGACTAACTTTGAATGGACTGATGAATGTGAGGATTCCTTCCAGGAACTGAAACGACGATTATGTTCAGCACCAATCTTGACCACACTAGATTGGAATAAGCCATTCCATGTTCATGTGGATGCATCCAATTATGCTATTGGATGTGTACTTGCACAACCTACGGGTGAAGGTAATATGGATCTTCCAATTGCCTATGCCAGTAGACAATTGAATGCAGCTGAACGAAATTATACCACTACGGAGAGAGAAGGCTTAGGCATGGTATATGCAGTCAAGAAATTTAGACACTATTTGCTTGCAAATAAGTTTAAATTTTTTACTGATCATCAGGCTTTGCTATACCTCGTAAACAAACCATGCAATACAGGAAGATTAGTGAGGTGGTTTCTCTTGCTCATGGAATATGACTTTGAAGTTGTGGTAAGGAAAGGTAGGACACATTTGAGAGCAGATCATCTCTCTAGGCTCACATCTGGAGAAGCCCCACAAGGAGTATCAGATGATCTTCCTGATGCTTATTTGTTTAATTTGGAAGTTGTACCGCAGTGGGCTAAGCCATTGGTACCAGTATTGACATACGGGCCTAACCATCCAGTGGTAAACACACGGAATAAAGAGGTTGTAAAAGCCCAAAAGTACCACATCATGGCAGGAAGTATGTACAAGCACACAGATCAAGGGATCTTGGCTTGTTGCGTAGAAGAGGATGAGTACGCTAAATGGTTGCAATTAGCACATGTAGGTGCATTAGAGCAACACTACTCCAAGCAACGAACTTTACAGACTCTAAAGAGACTCGGAGTGCATTGGCCAACTATGGAAGCTGATGTCCAAAGGTTGTGCAAGGAATGCCCAATCTGTCGCACTAAACCACCTGTGGAACACGCTACTCTATATCAAGTATCCATTGTGCCAGATTGGAGCGAACCTCTAGTATCCTTCCTGAGGACAAACAAATTCCCTCCAGACATGACTCTGGCTAGAAAACGGAGTTTAGAACAAGAAGCCCTGGATTACTCACTCATTGGTGATAATCTATACAAACGCGGTAAAGATGGTTACCTGAGACTGTGTGTCCATGAGAGTGAATATCTTAAGATCTTGGAAACTGCTCACCAAGGTGTAGCAGGAGGACATTTTGGACCAGATCGGGTGATCAAGGCAGTATTATTTGCGGGCTTCTGGTGGCCTACCCTCCACATGGATGCACATACCTATGTGAAACGGTGTGATGTCTGTCAGAGAACTCAGTATCCTATACGAAAAGATGAGATGCCATTAAAACCTATGATGGGTGGACGTGCATTCTCTAAGTGGGGAATAGACTTCGTAGGTCCTATTAATCCCCCAGCTAAGGGTTCTCATGCAGAATACATCATTGTTGCGACAGACTATCTAACCAAGTGGGTAGAGGTGAAGGCTACGACAAAGAACGATGCTCAAACAACGGCTAAATTCTTGTTTGAGAATGTGTTCACAAGATATGGGCTACCTATAGAGCTCGTAAGTGATAGAGGCACTCACTTCTTAAATGAAGTTATTGGAAATCTGCTCCAAGAATTCTTGGTAATACATAAGAAGTCTGCCCCCTATCACCCTCAAGCTAATGGACAAGCCGAAAGCACCAACAAGATCTTATGCAATGTACTGACAAAATTAGTGAACACTAAACGCTCTGATTGGGACAAACAGCTACACCATGCTGTTTGGGCATACCGAGTCGCCTATAAAACGGTGCTCCAAGCCACCCCCTTTCAGATGGTATTTGGCCAAAACGCGGTACTACCCTTGGACTTCTTGATACCTACATTGAAGGTAGCACAAGAGCACGAATGGACAGGTCATGAGCTCTCCTCTAGGATCTTTGACCTTGAACGATTAGGAGAAACAAGACTGAGAGCAGCTGCAGGGATATATGCGGCAAAGAAACGACAGAAGGCATACTTTGATGCCCATGTGAAGGATAAGGGCTTGAAAGCAGGAGATCTAGTTTTAGTTTACACATTGAAACAACATGCAAGGAAGCTAGAAAAGAGAGGCTACGGACCTATGATCATCAATAGGATCTCAACAAGTGGAGCAGTGCAACTAGCCACATTAGAAGGCGATGTTCTACCAAACTATATTAGCGGATGTAGGGTTAAGTTGTATCAGGAACCTCTCACAGAGGAAATGCTAAGTCGACTCAGCACTGCTAAGAAACGCAAAGAGGAAGAAAAGCGAATTCGAGAAGAAGCTCAAGCAGAAGCCCTAGAGCGCATACGAAGAATGAAACTAAGAAGACAAGGTAGAGAGCTCCCTAGGCAAGATGCATTTGCAGATCAAGGATATGACGTAGCTATGTGTGAAGTTTCAGGTGTTAGCTCACATAGGATAACTGACCGACGTCCTTTCATAACCTTAGATATAGGGCAAGGAAAGAGTGCAAGGACTATAAGGGCCTTGATTGACTCAGGCGCAGCCACCAGTGCTGTTAAATCGTCTTACTGTCAAGAGTTACAGTTAACTGTCGATCCTGTGGAAGCATATCTCATAGGATTAGGAGGCGTGGAAACCCCTTGCATGGGCGAGGTGGAACTTCCCCTCTATATTCATGATGAGGCAATGACAGTTAAAGCGCTAGTATGCCAAGACGAGGACCTCACGGAACCCCTTGTCCTGGGACAAGACTGGATTTATGACCAAGCAGTCAACTTAGACCTAAGAAGTGGGCTTCTTCAGGTATGGGTGAATCAGACTAGAATTACAATGGAGCTAAATAATGGAGCACTCAAGGAACTAGGAAAGGCACAGACTCCTGGTCCCTCCAGGGGTGCACACGAAGCTGACCATGCTGTTCTTGTCCAAGGCTCTGTGATGCAGAAGAATGAAGATCTCAAAAAAGGAGTCAGAACCACAACGGAACTCCCTTCTTTTCCAAAGGCCAGAGGGAGGCAGCAACCAAAGGTGGATCAACGGCAGAAGAAGCAGAGTACTCTCTATGTCGGAAATCAAAAGTACCTGCATAGCAAAATGTCTCAGCAAGTGAAACAAGTGTGGGTGCGGAAAGGCGAACACCCGGTTGCACTCAAGCCAACCACACGGGCAAAGCCTCTTATTAGTAACCAACAACACGACACTAATAAGAAGTCTTTCAGAAGTTCTTCTGCTAATGTGAAGTCTATTTGGGTGCCCAAAAGGTCGATGAAGGCTAGACCACAATCAAGACAAATCTGGGTGCCTAAGGCTTGTTTGCGGGCTCAAATAGCTACACCGAGACCAGATCCCATACAGTATGGTCCATTCACTCGCACAGCTGGCGTCCACTCTATTTCAACAATCAGTAACACACCAAGGCCCATGAGCTCGAATAGAATCACTTGTAAATGGGTCCCTAAAAAGCCTCATTTTCAAGCCGACACGCCTATAAAGCTCTCGAGAGTCTCTATGGAACCCAGAGCAAAACCTATCCGCTGCATTTGGCAGCCCAAGACTTGTAACAAACCTCCGGACCCATTTGTAAATCCATGTTAACCTACTAACCCCATAACTACCACACTTTATCACTCCACTTAGCTCTTAGGTCTACTGAACTCTTATCTACACACACACTCGCACCGAGCACTTACTAACACATTATTCGCTCCCGACCCGCATGTTAATGTTGTAATGGGAACAACAACAAATCTCTCTTGTCCTGTACAATGTTAACACATGTTTGTATATTCTCACAGAGACAGGCAGCAAGAAGGAACATGGCCGATACGGTAGGAACCAGCTCCCAGGTAGGCACAGGCCCCCAAATTGTGGACATTGAAAGCCTTCCAGTTGAGGAGGAATTAAAGGAAAGACCAGCGGCATTACGGGCATTGCACGCCATACCAATTCAGAATCCTCCACAGGGTCATACAATGCCGGTGGGCAAGGCTTCACACTGGTTCAGTGACGTTGCTGGACCTCTGGGTGAAGGCACATATATGTGGGAATCTGAAGTAGAATTCAATGGACGTTGGGGCAGATACCACTTCTTTACCAGAGAGTTTGAAAAGCTACAGAATAACGAGGGACTGAAGCCAATATGGAAGAAGGCTGGGCTTTATGATTACTTCAAGTTCCAACTACCAAAGCCAGACTTTCTAAGGTGCTCATATTTAATTAGTACCCTCACTCCCAGCAAAGACAAGAAAGGATACAGCTCCTTTGTGCTCCCATCACTCACAAGGGGCAATGAGCTGAAGCGTTTCCGCTTGACGATCAACTTAGTGAGAGAAGCTCTTGATATGCACGGAATGCACATTCCTACGGAGAAAGAGACCATGGTCCCCGATAATATGAAGAACAGGAATCTGACAAAACTAAAGGATATGGTGGCAATGACTCCTACGATAGCCATTCATTTACGTATGGTCATGCAACACTTCGCATTCCCCGCGCAAGACAGGTTTACAATGCCTCCCAAAAAAATCTGGTTTAGCCTTTACCTGGCGGATGCTTTTGAATTGTCCATCAATATGCCCCACTGGATTATCGACCAGATTCATATGGCTCATCAAAGATGGTATAAGAAGCAAAAGTCTGTGTTGTATGGTTGCTGCGCACTTACAAGAATTGTATACAGATGTCTCGCATATGATGTACCGGTACAGAGGGCTCTCGTTTGGTCCAGAGCACAGGAGTTTCAACGAAGATTGTCAGTTGTGGGGCCTCCCTCAAAGAAGATGAGAGGCACTGTCCAGATGCCTTGTGCACAAGCTCGCGGTGCAACCCTAACGCCGGAAACAACCCCAAGACTTCCCCGACGAGTGCAACCATTTACCATCAGGTTACCCAGGCACAGCACAGATGGCCCGAATCTTGTGTTTCCCCCAGTACCGACTGATCTGGAATTCCCGCATGGATTCACTCTGGAGGATCTTACGGACGAAGAAGTGGCTAGAATCATCGAAGCTGTAAACGCAGAAGTTGAAGCAGAGCAAGCTGGTGGACAACAAACTGTCCCAGACCAACCCCAGCCTAGCCAACCGGACGTAGTCAATGTGGACGATGAAGAAGAAGAACATGAGGAGACACGGGGTGGACAATCAGAAGAAGAAGAACAAGAGTATGATCAGGAACCCATACAAGTACTGGAAGGTGCCCCCGCCTATACTAACGCATTAAAGAAGCTCTATGATACGATGAACCGAGTCCAACAGCAGCACAGGCTGTCATTAGCAGCAGGTAAAGCCCTCATGAACCAGATTCTGGAAGAGGAAGGCGTGGACGAGCAATACCGTGCCACCTTGGAAATGATATCAGATGCTTTGGGAGTACCTGAAACGGTGCATACTGCACTAGTGCAATCACGAAGGACAGAGAAAAGATATGGAAGACGTCCCCCACGGACGGGAAAACAAATGAATGTATTAGGATCAGGACCACAAGGCACCCCCACAACCACGGGCACTGCACACACCGTTCACGACACCGAGGAAGCCCATACATCAAGCGCACCTCCATCACCTCCCTTACCACCTTCTCCTCCCTCTCCACCACATTCACCTCCCATCACCAATGTAACTACCACCGTTACCACCTCCGAACCCATCGCCATGACTGAAGCACAAACGGCCTATCAACCCACACACCCTCTCCACACCTCCCGTGTATACACCTCCACTACCACTGTAGTCCTAACGGCATCTACTGACATCCCCATTCCCCCACCCACACTTTCGGGCAGTTCACATCCACAACTGCACACACCACTGTACACATTCACCACCATCACTACACCCACTGTTCCACTATTCACAATCACTACCACTACTGCTTCCACCACAGATTTTATGGACATATCACCTTCCACCGCACCTCTCCCTCCCCCCATACCACCACAATCTCCCATTCCCCCACCACCCACGTCACCATTTTCCAGCACTGCATTCACACTTCCCTTCCCCTCTCCCTTCCCCTCTGCACATTACACCCTCCCTGCATCCATCCCCATTAATAATGTATTCAATAATATGCATCAGTGCATGTCTCAGTTACAACAACACTATCAGCACCTTGATGCTCAGCATACAAGCTTGTTCAGGCGACATGAGGAGTTACAAGGAAGATTCACTGATCTAGAGAAAGAAAAGCATCAGTTACAACAGCAGTTTAGTGCATTGCAAGAACAACATGAGAAACTTGTGGCAAATCCACCGCAACCTGATGCAGAAGAAAGACAACATATGGATGATTTGCTACACTCACAAATCACAGAGAACCTCAAGCTCCGCCGCAACATGGCTCTATTACGGAAGCATATGTCTGCAGCCCTAGAAGAAAATAGACGGCTGCAGACACAAAATGAAGAGAACTTGGAGTTAGCCATGGAAGGTTCCCCACAGGACATTGACCCAGAAAGATTTAAGGCTATTCCCTCAGATAATATGTAGATCATTTTGGAAACCCATGCGGATCTCCTCGCAGCCCATGCAGATTTAGAAAAGGAAAGAGATGAACTACGAAGGCAATTGGCAGCTCAACCAGCACCACCCAAAGAAGTCCAGACCCCAGCTGACACAGCTAACGAAGTGGCAGCGCTTAAAGCACAAATCGAAGAATTGGAAAAGAAAGTGCTTGAATATGAACGCCAACCCTCCCCCTTGGCAGAACCAGAGCCGGAAGATCTTGTGCCAATAGAAGTAGAAGAAACATTTGAGGATCCCTATGTTCCGATGCCAACACCCGGGGGTAAGCGAACAGAACAGGGCATGGACACAATTGAAATTGAGGCACCTGAATGGATGCAGAAATTAGAGAAAGTCGCCACGACGCATGATGACAGGGTGGCAGTCCAAATCGCATTGATGTCAAAATTAGAAGAGGTGGTAATCAAGTCCGATTATTTTCAGAATCTCTCACACCATAGGTGGATCAGCCCATCGGACGACCTGTATGTTCCCTTCTGCGTGCTAATGGCAGATTACAACGCAGAGATCAAGCACCACACCTCAAGGGAACCCACCTCTGCCACCCAATTTGCACCTGACGACATCCCAAAAAGTGCCAAGCAGGGACATATTCGCCAACCAATGTGGAGAATTAGGCTGCTTGAAACGTACCCGGAAATGGTAAGAACATGGAACAACATGCCGCTGTACATCAAATATAACCCATGTTATTGCCCTGTATTTCAAAGGAGATCATGGCCGGAGTACACACAAACAGTGCTGCAGATTAAAGGATGTGAGAAGTGGCTTAATTATGTGTACCTCGCACCCCCGAAGGGCCCACCTACGATTGGCTATATGATTTCGACGATTCGACATTGGGGGGTCCGGTTCAAGAATGTACCTGATGTCATGACTCAAATGTGCCTGAAAATTTTCGAACTTATGTTGGTCACCTTCAGGACCTTCAAAAATGTCAAGGAACCGCATCTCTCAGCATTGGGATTTAATGAAGGTAATCAGGACCTTGTATACGACATGAGCACAACCCCATCGATTAATGTTGTGTATGCATGGCACGCTCGCATCAAATATCTACCGGCCTGCTTCAAACAAACGTTTGAAGAGATGTTCGTCACGGGATTCTGGGAATATCACTCTGAGATATTCATTCCCAGACCATCCCATCTCTTGCAGTTGTTTGCAGTGGAACAAGCTCTACATTCCGAAAAGCTACGTATACCACATCCAGAGGTTCCCGGGCCAGTAGATTGGGATGCGCTACTCACAGATTTGGCCAAAGGATTGAGGATTGCCGAACATCACCTAGCGCAGGATGTCGTCGAGTACTACATTCAAAAACCCTCACAACAAGGGTCTGTCAGGGACGACAGACGCGAGAGAGGGGGGGGTGTTAGCAGCAGACAAGGGAGTCAACGAAGATCTGGCAAATAGGCCAATAATTTTCTTCAGGTAGAAAGTACGTATGAGCAGTCACGCAGATCTAGCACGAAGGCAACCTTAATGTTTCAAAACCTCTGCACCAACTAAAAGTGATTCTCATCACTAAACACCATTGTAAATACCATTTCATCTTTTTGTAGCTCCATTTTGTGCAAGCCAAGGAGTCCTTGAGCTTGAGGAGCTTTAGAAGTATCTACCTGCCAATTTTCGTATTTTTTAGATCTCGTTTGAGCCCTCAAATAAGCCCTGGAACCTAATTTTTAACTAGGCCGGACACTAGGTCTGGACAGGGCCAAAGCTAGTCAAAAACTATAAAAGGAGCTAGAGAGCTCATTTTTGAGGTTAGATTGTAATTGAAACGAACTTGTAAGAGCTTGGTGAAAGTAATCTAAAGAACTCCATTGCTCCTCACTCTTTGTCTTGCTGTGTGTGCGCGCGTGTGTGTATGTGTGTGCATGTTGGTGTGCTTCTCACTCACGCACTTGTGCTTCCACTTGCTCGAGGTCTTCATACCATCCTCACGTCTTCCCGGATTGACATTAAAGGAGGTGCTACTCATCACTGAGCTACAACAGCTCCCAAAGCCTGACTTCATGCGATGCTACTATCTCATCAACACCTTGACTCCAAACAAGAACCCAAAAGGTGCAAGCTCATTTGTGATTCCATCTCTGACAAAGGGGAATGAGCTCAAGAGGTTCATGCTATCAAACAACTTGGTGAGAGAGGCCCTAGATATGCGCGGAATGCATATTCCTACAGAGAAGGAAACCCTAGTGCCGGATTACATGAAGAATCGAAGCCTCACCAAACTCAAGGACATGGTGTCCATGACGCCTAATATTGCAATACACCTTCGCATGTGCATGCAACACTTTGCTTTTCCTGCACAAGATAGATTCACCATGCCGCCCAAAAAGATTTGGTTTAGTTTGTATCTGGCTGAGACACAGAGCCTCACCATCAACTTACCCCACTGGATAATTGATCAGATACACCTAGCTCACAAACGATGGCCGCAGAAACAGGTTTTATATGGATGTTGTGCTCTGACAAGAATCATTTATAGGTGTTTGGCTTATGACATCCCTATTCAACAGGCCCTAATGTGGAATCGTGTCGAGCAGTTTAGAGGTAGGACATCCACTGGACCCCCTTCTAAGAAGATGAGAGGTACTGTCCAAGTCCCTTGTGCTCAACCACGTGGAGCCACCTTAACACCAGACATCACCCCTCCACCTCGAAGAGTCCGACCATTCACACTCAGACTTCCAAGACGCAGCACCGATGGTCCTAACTTGATATTCCTTCCCATCCCAACCGATCTTGAATTTCCCAGTGGTGCACCTTTGGAAGAACTCACGAATGAAGACTTTGAACAATTATTACAAGATGTAGAGCTGGATGTGAAAGGCCACCCTCGCCAACTGAAGAACCAGAACTTGAAACAGTGGTGGAAATCCCCATCGATGACAGCTATGAAGAGCCGTACGAACCGATGCCAACACCCGGTGGTCGGACTACAGAGGAAGGACAAGACACTTTAGAAATTCAAGTTCCAGATTGGGTCAAAAGGGTCGAGAAAGTGGGTAAGACACATGATGATCGAGTTGCCATGCAAATGCAATCTCTCATAAATCTGGAAGAAAATGTCCTTCGGTCTTCTTACTTTCAAAACCTATCCCACCAACGGTTAATTACAACATCAGAGTCGCAATGCATGCCTTATTTTGTCTTGCGACATGATTATAATGCAGAAGTCAAAAGACATACAGGGAAGGAGCCCACATTCGCCACTCAATTTGAGCTAGAGGATTTACCGACAGATGCACGTGCTGGCTCGATCTTCCAGCCTAATTGGCGTGCACGTCTACTAACCGATTCCCCTGAGATGATGAGCACATGGGCAACCATGCCACTGTATATCAAGTATAATCCATGCTATTGCCCAGTGGTACGTCGCAGATCCTGGCAAGCATTTGCAATCAAGGTACGCAACAATAAAGAATGCTCGGCTTGGGTTAACTATCCATATTTTGCTCCGGCTCGAGGGACCCCAACCGTAGCCTACATGATATCAACAATTCGACACTGGTCTACTCGTCTAAATAATGTACCCGACATAGCTGCGAAAATGTGTATGAAAATATTTGAGCTCATGACCATTGTCTTCAAAACCTTTCGAAAGGTACCAGCTCCATACATCTCTGCTCTTGGATTCTCTCAAGGTAACAAGGATTTAGTCTACGACATGAGCCAGACTCCCTCGATCACTATAATCTTTTCCTGGCATGCATGAATAAAGTACTTACCCGCATGCTTCAAGCAGACATTTGAGGAAATGTTCTCTACGGGATTGTGGGAATATCATTCGGAAATTTTCATTCCCAGACCAACACATTTGCTACATCTATTCGCAGTAGAACAAGCCATCCATGCAGATCAGTTACGTCTGCCACATCCGGACATTCCAGGACCAATTGATTGGGATCGCATGATGACAGACTTGGCCAGAGGACTACGCATACAAGAACATCAGCTTGCCACTCAGGTTGTGGAATATTACATCCAACACTCCCAGCAACAAGGGTCTGTCAGGGACGAGAGACGCTAGAGAGGGGGGGTGTTGAGAGCAGTATGGGCACCCAAGGACTGACTAGACAAGGAAGCCAGCAGAGAGAGTCAGAGCGAGGTGAAGGATCAAGTAGACAAAGCAGTCGACACAAATCTGGTAGATAGGCCCTTCAAATTTTTCCAAATCAACATCAATCATTGTAAATACCATTTTATATTTTTGTAGCTCCATTTTGTGCAAGTCAAGGAGTCCTTGAGCTTGAGGATCAATTTTCATATTTTTTAGACTCCGTTTAAGCCCTCAAATTGGCCCTGGAACCTAATTTTTAACTAGGCCGGACACTAGGTCTAGACAGGGCCAAAACCTAGTCAAAAACTATAAATAGAGCTAGAGAGCTCATTTTTGAGGTTAGCTTGTAATAGTTTTGGACTTGTATGAGCTTTTTGGAAGTAATCTAAGAACTCCATTGCTTCTCACTCTTTGTCTTACTGTGTGTGCGTGTGTGTGTGTATGTGTGTGCATGTTAGTGTGCTTCTCACTCATGCACTTGTGCCTTCACTTGCTCGAGGTCTTCATACCATCCTCATGTCTTCCCGGATTGACATTAAAGGAGGTGCTACTCATCACTGAGCTACAGATGGCTTACAGAATACGATATTAATCATTTCGGTACCTATGATGTAGTACGAGACGCCTTTCTGCAACGATTCAGGCTAAAGAAGAATCCTGCCAAAATCTTCAATTATTTACAGAACAACCGACAGAAGGCAAATGAGACTGTCCAGGAGTATGCTACACTCTTTAGAACACACTTACGACAGATACCACAGGCCCACGCTAACTTACCTGATGATGTCATCACTCAGTGGTTCATCAATGGCTTAACCCCACAACTGAAACAGATCATGATCATAAGATGTGTCGGAGCGATGACGCTGGATGCAGTCATTGCCATGGCTCTGCAATTGGAATCCAAAGTCGGTGGATTTACAGAAGATCTGGAGTGGTTAAAAACAAACAAAAATATGGCTGAAGATATAACCAGACAAGTATACTGCGTCACATGCAAAAATTCAGGTCATATGTAGCTCAATGATGAGTAGCACCTCCTTTAATGTCAATCCGGGAAGACGTGAGGATGGTATGAAGACCTCGAGCAAGTGGAGGCACAAGTGCGTGAGTGAGAAGCACACGGACTTGCACACACATACACACACACGCGCACCCAGGGCAAGACAAAGAGTGAGAATCAATGGAGTTCTTTAGATTACTTTCAAAAAGCTCTTACAAGTTCATTTCAATTACAATCCAACCTCAAAAATGAGCTCTCTAGCTCCTTTTATAGTTTTTGACTAGCTTTGGCCCTGTCCAGACCTAGTGTCCGGCCTAGTTCAAAATTAGGTTCCAGGGCTTATTTGAGGGCTCAAACGAGGTCTAAAAAATATGAAAATTGGCAGGTAGATACTTCTAAAGCTCCTCAAGCTCAAGGACTCCTTGGCTTGCACAAAATGGAGCTACAAAAATACGAAAGGGTATTTACAATGGTTTTTAGTGATTAAAATCACTATTTGTGTAGGGATTTTCTCGGTTGATTTGTCATACACATCTTTGAGCTCCCTACTTGCTCTTTCTTCTTGTGTGCTCCACTCCTTGATGTCTGAAAAATTTAGATGGCCTACTTGCCAGATCTTCTTTGGCTACTGTGTCTGCTTGTGCTATCTCTTCGTTCCGACCCTCTTTGTCTTGTGGCTCCTTCGGTTCCCTGACTGCTGCCAACACCCCCCCACTCTCGCGTCTGTTGCCCCTGACAGACCCTTGTCTCGATGCTCGCTGAACGTAATATTGGACAACGTCGGAAGCCAGGTGATGTTCTTCTAATCTGAGCCCCCGTGCTAGATCTGTTAATAATGCATCCCAATTCACTGGTCCTGGTACATCCGGATGTGGCACTCGTAGTTGTTCCGAATGGATGGTTCTCTCCACAGCGAATAAGTGGAGGAGATGTGAGGTCCTCGGTACAAATATTTCTGAGTGATATTCCCAGAATCCCGTTATGAACATCTCCTCGAAGGTCTGTTTAAAACAAGCTGGGAGGTACTTTATTTTGGTGTGCCAAGCATATATCACCTCTATGGATGGGGTTGTGCTCATGTCGTATACCAGATCTTGGTTTCCTGTAAGAAATCCGACACCTGAGAAGTGGGGGTCTTTAATATTCTTGAACGTCCTGAAGGTGATTAGCATTAGTTCAAAGATTTTCATACACATTTGTGCCATCACATCGGGGGTATTCCGTAATCGAGTGCTCCAGTGTCTGATGGTAGAAATCATGTAGTTTACTGTGGGAGGGCCTTGTGGCGGTGCTAGATAAACATAATTTAACCACTTTGTACAACCCTTGACGTTCTTGAAAGCAATTGTAAACTTTGGCCAAGTGCGTCGACGGAATACTGGAACATAACAAGGATTATATTTAATAAAAAGGGGCATGTTAGTCCAGGTACGAACCATTTCCGGGTAGGTTTCAAGAAGACGGATTCTCCAGGTTGGTTGATAGATGGAGCCTTTCTTTGCACTTTCTGGGATATCCTCTGGCCCAAATTGTGTGGCAAAAGTTGGAGGTTTGCCACAACTGCGTTGAATCTCTGCATTGTAATCCGCAAGGAGCACACAATATGGCACATATTGATCATCGTTGGTGCCGATCCATCTATGATGAGACATGCTTCGAAAGTATTCAAACTTAATGATGATGTCTTCTAACTTTGCCATAGATTGGATTTGAATGGCCACTCTATCTTCATGGGTTGTTGCTGTCTTCTCGAGTGTTTGGAGCCATTCAGGTACTTCAACTTCTAATGTGTCCAGTCCTTCTGAGGTCTGTGCACCACCTGGCATCGGCATAGGAACGTATGGTTCCTCATATGTTTCATCCACCTTGATGGGTACTAAATCTTCCGGTTCGGGTTCTACAACTGGGGAGGCATGCCTTTCATATTCTAGTAACTTTTGCTGGAGTTCAGCCACCTGCTCTGTCAATGCCTTTACTTCCTCTGAAGTCGAGGTCGTTTCTAATACCTTGGGTGGAGCCTCCTTTTCCCTGAGCTGGCTACGTAGCTCATCTCGTTCCCTTTCCAAATCATCATGTGCGTCTAATAAATCCGCATAACTTTCCAAAATGGTTTTCATTGTTTCTGTGGGAACCGCTTTGAACTGTTCTGGATCAATCTCATGGGGGGAACCTTCCATGGCTGCTTCCAAGTTTTCTTCATTTTGTTTCTGCAACCGTTTATTTTCTTCAAGTGCTGTAGCCATATGCTTTCGAAGTAGAGTTAAATTACGCCGGACTTTCAGGTTATCTGTTTGGTACACCTCCAGCAAGGCTTCGAGTTGTTTGACACCGGGTTCTACTGATGGTTGGGGTGTCTCCAAGAGTGTTTGATGGGCTTGCTCGAGAGTTGTGTAGCGCTGGTTGAGTTCTGCATTTTCTTCTTCTAGCGTTATGAGCCGTCTTTGTAGGTTCTGATGATTCGTTCTCAACTGTTGATGGCGGCCTTCGAGATCCCTGTACTCACGCTGAAGTTGATACACACACTGATGTAATGATAGGAATATACTATTTACATTAAAGGATGCAGGTAAAGATGAAGATGCAGGGGGAATGGGGATGGGGAAGGGAGTTGTGAATGCTGTGGAATCAAGTGGTGAAGTTGGTGGAGGGGGTATGGGAGATTGAGGTTGTGTGGGGGGTGGGGGTGGTACTGTGGTGGGTGATGTCTCCATCGTATCAAATGTGGTTGTGACAGTAAAGAGGGGGACCGTGGGTGGGGTGGAAGTGATATTGGTGAAGAGTGTCGTGAAGGTGGGCATGGAAACTCCTCCAAATTGGATGCCGGGAGAGAGAGGAATTCCCATGACGACTGTGGTAGCGGTAGAAAAGGGTGTGGTCATGTCGGTTGGAGAGGTGAATTGTGTAGCGAGAGGTCTGGTGGGTGGCCAGAGTGGTTCCTCCTCATGTTGCCTTCCGGTCCTGATACATTGATGTGTATTTTTTTTCCAGATCGCCTAGGCGGGCAGGCACACGTTTCTCAAATCGATTAATGTATGTCATGGCCTCATGTATGGCCTCATCCAAGCCGACCGCCTCTGCGTGCAGGTTCATGTCTTCGATAAACATATCATCCACACCTTCCTCAGCCAATAGTTGGCTCATGAGCACCTTGCCTGATTCAAGTGACATTTTGTGTTGTTCCTGAACTCACTTCATGGTTTGGTACAATCTTTTTATTTGTGCCGAATATGCTAGGGCACTTGCTAGTTCTGAGAGTTCATCATATTCTTGATATTGTTCTTCGTCAGCTTCTTCTTCTTCTCCTCCTGCCTCTTGTTCATCTCCTTCGACTTCTGCGACGACTGGTTGTGTTGGGGCTGGTGTTGTTGTGGTGGGGTGTGGTTCCTGGGCCTGGTCTGCTTCTGTTTCAAGATTAGATTCGTAGATGAGCCTGGCAACTTCTTCATCAGTGAGGTCATTGAGAGTAAATCCCTGTGGAAATTCCAAGTCTGATGGAATGGGGGGAAACACCAAGTTGGGTCCTTCTGTACTTGGTCGGGGAAGACGGATTGTGAATGGCCGAACACGCCTAGTTTGAGGAGGAGTCACCTCTGGTGTGGTAGTGGCTCCCCTTGGTTGAGCACATGGTAATTGGATGCCTCCTCTCATCTTCTTCGATGGAGGACCCGCTGTTGATAGTCGCCTTTGGAATTCTTGGGCCCTGGACCACACTAGTGCTCTTTGAATGGGCACGTCATATGCTAGGCACCTGTAAATTATTCTTGTTAGGGCACAACAGCCATGAAGTACAATTTTCTACTTCTTATTCCAGCGCTGATGGGCTAGGTGTATCTGATCGATGACCTAGTGCGGTATGTTGAGGGTGAGGTTCTCTGTTTCTGCCAAGTATAAGCTGAACCATATTTTCTTAGGGGGCATAGTGAATCGTTCCTGTGCGGGAAAAGCAAAATGTTGCATAACAGTTCGTAAGTGGAGAGCAATGGTAGGCGTCATTGCCACCATGTCCTTCAATTTATTGAGATCCTTGTGCTTCATCCTACCCAGAACCATTGTTTCTTTCTCGGTGGGAATGTGCATACCTTGCATGTTCAATGCCTCCCGTACCAGATTGAGAGTCAGTTTGAATCTTTTGAGTTCGTGTCCTGGCAACAATGATGGTAGTACAAAAGTACTATCGCCTCCCTTGGCCCTACTGGGAGTGATGGTACTGATAAAATAGGAGCAGCGTAGAAAATCAGGTTTAGGCAAGTGTGCCCTGAAATATCTATCCAAGCCTGCCTTGGTCCAAACTGAGCGCATTACCTCTGCATTTTGATAGTTCTCGAATTCCCGAGTGAAAAAGTGATAGCGTCCCCATTTGCCATTAAATTCAATTTCTGCTTCCCAGAAGTAGGTGCCGTCACGCAATGGCCTTGCTACATCGCTAAACCAATGAGCATGTTTCCCCACTTGAGAAGTGTGTCCTTGAGGGGGTCCTGGATAGGAAGGACATGCACCGCTTGAAGTTCTTGAGGCCTTTCGGTGAGTGGCGGTTCCAGAAGAATGGTTTCAATGTCCACAATCTATGCGCTGGACCCTGCCTGGGAATTGCTGCCTCCAGCTTCTGCCATAGTTATTGCTTGCTACTGGTTCTGTCGAGAATATAGAGAATGCATTAATATTGTAATGGACAAGATAGAACACGTTTTGCCCCGTTACGATATTATTGTGAGATGAGTAATGGGTTAGTGGTCAGTGAGTGCACAATGATAGTGTGTGTAGTTAATGAATGGATAGTCCTAGGAGCTAGATGGAAAGATGCAGTGTTTGACTAATGCAGTTAGTAAGTGGAGATGAATTCACCAATTGGGGTCGGGGGGTTTATTACAAGTCTTAGGTTGCCAAACACCATGGATGGCTTTTGGTCTTGGTTTTGTGGAGACTCGGGAGGGTTGCATGAGTAATTCCGCTGGGGTTTGTTGTGTCTTTGGGACCCATTTACGAGTGTGTCTGTGCGTGCTTCTAGGTGGCAGTGTGTTCGAGTGTATCAGACAAGAGTGGGTGGCTGCTGCTTGAGCGAGTGGACCCTGTCGTGTATGATGTGAATTGTGTGGGACTAGTTGAGCCCGCAAGCAAGCCTTAGGCACCCAAATTTGTCTTGGTTGTGGGTTAGCCTTTATCGACTTCCTGGGCACCCAGATAGATTTCACTTTCTCAACAGAGGTTTTGGGAGTCCTCTTATTAGTATCATGTCGTTGATTACTAATAGGTGGTTGAGACAGTTGTCGCAACTTGGCTATAGTCGGAAGCTCATCTTTTCGCACCCACATTTGTTTCGTTGGTTGAGTTTTTCGGCTTCGCGCGTTCTTTTGGTCTCCCACATGGATAGTCTTCAGTAATTGATCTGCCCTTAGTTGCTGCCTCCTTCTGGCCTTTGGAAAAGAAGGGAGTTCTGCCAATGCCTTGACTGTTCTATTGAGATCTCCATTCCTCTGCATCACATAGCTTTGGACAAGAACATCATGGTCAACTTCATGTGTACCCCTGGAAGGACCAGGAGTCTGTGCCTTTCCTAGTTCCTGGAGTGCTCCATTATCTAACTCAACGGTAATTCTACTCTGATTCACCCATACCTGAAGAAGTCCACTTCTTAGGTTTAAGTTGACTGCTTGGTCATAAATCCAGTCTTCACCCAAGACAAGAGGTTCGGTGAGGTCCTCATCTTGACACACTAGTACTCTAACTGTCAATCCTTCGTCTTGAATGGAGATGGGAAGATCCACCTCGCCCAGGCAAGGGGTTTCCACACCTCCCAATCCTATGAGATATGCTTCTATAGGATTGACTGTTAATTTCAATTCTTGACAGTAAGATAACTTGACAGCACTAGTGGATGCACCTGAGTCAATCAAAGCTCTTACCATCTTTGCACCTCTTCCTTGTCCTATATCTAAGGTTATAAAAGGACGTCGATCAATTATCCTAGGAGAGCTGATACCTAAAACTTCACACATAGCCACATGATATCCTTGGTCTTCATATGCATCTGGCCTAGGTTGCTCTCTACCTTGTCTCCTTAATTTCATCCTCCGTATGCGCTCTAAGGCTTCTGTTTGAGCTTCTTCTCGAATCCGCTTCTCTTCTTCTTTGCGTTTCTTAGCAGTGTTGAGTCGGCTTAGCATTTCCTCTGTGAGAGGTTCCTGATACAACTTGACTCTGCAACCACTAATGTAACTTGGGAGAACATCGCCTTCTAATGTGGCTAGCTGCACTGCTCCACTTGTTGAGATTCTATTAATGATCATGGGTCCGTAGCCTCTCTTCTCTAGTTTCCTTGCATGTTGTTTCAACGTGTAGACTAGTACCAGGTCTCCTGCTTTCAAGCCTTTATCCTTAATATGGGCATCAAAATACGCCTTTTGTCGTTTCTTAGCTACATATATCCCTACAGCCAACCTCAGTCTTGTTTCTCCTAATCGTTCAAGGTCAAAAAGTCTAGAGGAGAGTTCATGACCCGTCCATTCATGCTCTTGTGCTACTTTCAGTGTAGGTATTAAGAAGTCCAATGGTAGCACTACATTTTGGCCAAATACCATCTGAAAGGGGGTGGCTTGGAGTACCGTTTTGTAGGCGACTCGATATGCCCAAACAGCATGGTGTAGCTGTTTGTCCCAATCAGAGCGTTTATTGTTCACTAATTTCATAAGTACATTGCATAAGATCTTGTTGGTGCTCTCAGCCTGGCCATTTGCTTGAGGGTGATAGGGGGCAGACTTCTTATGTACTACCAAGAATTCTTGGAGCAGATTTTCAATAACTTCATTCAAGAAGTGAGTGCCTCTATCACTAACTAGCTCTATAGGTAGCCCATATCTAGTGAACACATTCTCAAATAAAAACTTAGTTGTTGTTTGAGCATCGTTCTTCGTTGTGGCTTTTACCTCTACCCATTTTGTTAGATAGTCTGTCGCAACAATGATATATTCTGCATGGGAACCCTTAGCTGGGGGATTAATAGGACCTACGAAGTCTATTCCCCACTTAGAGAATGCACGTCCACCCATCATAGGTGTCAGTGGCATCTCATCTTTACGTATAGGATATTGAGTTCTCTGACAGACATCACATCGTTTGACATAGGTATGTGCATCCATGTGAAGGGTCGGCCACCAGAAGCCCGCAAATAGTATTGCCTTGATCACCCGATCTGGTCCAAAGTGTCCTCCTGCTACACCTTGGTGAGCAGTGTCCAAGATCTTGAGATATTCACTCTCATGGACACATAATCTCAGGTAACCGTCTTTGCCACGTTTGTATAGATTATCACCAATAAGTGAGTAATCCTGGGCTTCTTGTTCTAAACTCCTTTTCCTAGCCAGAGTCATGTATGAAGGGAATGTTTTCGTCCTCAGAAAGGATACTAGCGGTTCACTCCAATCCGGCACTATGGACACTTGATAAAGAGTGGCATGTTCCACCGGTGGTTTAGTGCAGCAGATTGGGCATTCCTTGCACAACTTTTGGACATCAGCTTCCATAGTCGGCCAATGCACTCCGAGTCTCCGTAGTGTTTGTAGGGTTCGTCGCTTTGATTAGTGTTGCTCTAAGGCACCTACATGTGCTAATTGCAACCACTTCGCATACTCGTCCTCTTCTACACAACAAGCCAAGATCCCTTGATCTGTGTGCTTGTACATACTTCCAGCCATGATGCGGTACTTCTGGGCTTTTACAACCTCCCTATCTTGTGTGGCTATTACTGGGTGGTTAGGCCCATATGTCAATACTGGCACTAATGGCTTAGCCCACTGCGGCACCACTTCCAAATTAAACAAGTAAGCATCAGGAAGGTCATCTGACACTCCTTGTGGGGCTTCTCTAGATGTGAGCCTAGAGAGATGGTCTGCTCTCAAATGAGTCCTCCCTTTTCTCACCACTACCTCAAAGTCATATTCCATTAGTAAGAGAAACCATCTTACTAATCTTCCTGTATTGCATGGCTTGTTCACGAGATATAACAATGCTTGATGGTCAGTAAAAAATTTAAACTTTTTTGCGAGCAAATAGTATCTAAATTTCTTAACTGCATATACCATGCCTAAGCCTTCTCTCTCAGTAGTGGTGTAATTTCGTTCAGCTGCATTCAATTGTCTACTAGCATAGGCAATTGGAAGATCCATATTACCTTCACCAGTAGGTTGAGCAAGCACACATCCAATGGCATAATTGGATGCATCCACATGAACATGGAAAGGCTTATTCCAATCTGGCGTGGTCAAGATTGGTGCTGAACATAACCTTCGTTTAAGCTCCTGGAAGGAATTCTCACATTCATCAGTCCACTCAAAGTTAGTCAAGAGTCCATACATGGGCTTTGCAATGACAGCATACATGTGAATGAACCGGCGGTAGTAACCACAATGCCCCATGAAAGCTTGTACTTCCTTGACATTCTTTGGCCTAGGTAACTCGGCTATGGCTCTCACTTTCTCTTCATCAGTGGATATGCCATTCTTTGACACTATGTGTCCTAGAATCTTGCCTTGCCTGACCATGAAAACACACTTTTCTGGGTTTAGGCAAACTTGATATTCTCTACATTTGTCAAAGATTTGTCTGAGTTCAGGGATATGGGTTTGCCTAATGTTGGAATGAACACAAAGATCATCAACATAGACTTCTAAATTCTTCCTCAGGAACTCCTTAAATACATGGCACATCAGCCTCTAGAAGGTTGCTGGTGCATTGGTAAGCCCAAATGGCATTACCCGAAAGGCAAATATGCCCCATTCTGTGGCAAAAGCTGTCTTATGCTGATCCTCTGGAGCTATGGCTACTTGATTGTAGCCCGAAAATCCATCAAGGAAGCTATACACTTCCTTGCCTGCTACTCTTTCTAAGAGATGCTCTGTGATAGGAAGCGGATAGTTATCTCGAATTGTGGCTGCATTAACTTTCTTCAAGTTAATGCACACACGCAGCTTTCCATTTTTCTTGGGCACCACTATGATGGGGGATACCCATTCAGTGTGCTCAATTTCATAGATGAATCCAGCTTCGACCAGTCTATCTATCTCCTCTTTGATCTTAGCAGCGTAATTATCATTGTATGTATATGGCTTTTGCTTAGAGGGTTTGGCATCTGAGGTCATAGGGATGGTGTGTGAGCATATGTCTGGATCAACACCTTTCAAATCCTTGTAACTCCAAGCGAACACATCTCTGTATTCTCTTAGCAAGGCTATCAATTCTTGCTCTTCTTCTTCCGTCAGGTCATGTCCGATGTAAGTGCATCTCTCTTCTCCTTCCTCTATGGCTACCACTATTTTCTTGGTGGTTTCTTTGTTATCATAGGCCTCCCCGGATTGCGCCTCTCGTTTAGGCATTCTGATCATGACTCTCCTGTCATCTATCTCATACTTCTTAAAATTTTCTGGGACCTCAAACAAAGATTCTTCCTCTTCTGGTGTAACTTCTCTCTTCTTTCTTTTCTTTCCTTCTTCCTTCAGGGTCACATGTGTGGTTAGTCTTACATCACTTGTAAGCTCTCCATACCTCTGGGGTTGAAATTCTACTTCATGGAAGTATTCTTCATCTGATGCAAAAGGTGGGTCCATAATGATCGACTCTAGGTCAGAGTCACTTGCCTCCTCAATTGCATCAGGGTTAGGTTCGCATTCTTCTAACACGGCCTCTCCCATGATTGGCTCTATGGAAAAAACTGAAATATCATAGCCATCCTCATCACAGTGGGGTGTCCATTGTTCCTCATTGATGGCTACATCCATTGTTGCTAGGATTTCTGCCCAGCCGTGGGGTTCAAATTCTTCGTCAGGAAATACTACAGGTGCATAGGCTGGGTCTTGAATGGGTCTATGTGTTTCGTTTGCACCTATATCTCTGGCCTTTTCTCTTTTATCCTCTTCTACTGCCACTTTGCACATCCATAAATGGGTGTCTTCACGCATCCATGAGGATCCTGATCCTATGGAATGCACAGATTCCATATCATCTTTGGCTCTATGGATGGGATTCCATTGGATAGGGGGAACATCTCTATGAGAGTAATCTTTGAGATTCACTTTGGTCGTAACACCCAAGTGTTGCAGGTACAAAGAATTGGTTCCCCAATCCTGTACCACTTGCAACTGTCGCATAAAAGGTCGTCCCAAGATCATTTCATAGGCATGGTTCTTGCTAAAATCACATATAGCAAATGTATGCTCAAACTCGACACCACAGGTGGTGAGAGTTATTCCTTCTAGGAATCCTAAGGGTCTCTCTATGTGACCATCGGCCATTTGCAATTTCATCCTTGTGGGCCTGAGTGCTGGTTTACCCCAATGCTTCCATAGGGAAGTGGTGGCAATTGCAACTCCTGCACCTGAGTCCAAAATTGCCTTGGTGGTGTGCCCCTGGTAGGTAATGGGAAGATAGGTGTTCCCTTCTTCACCTTCACACATGTCTCCTATCTTATCCAAGGGTATCTTTGGCACTGTCCTATGTGATCCTACCTGGGAATGAGGTTTCACTATCGCTAGTACTTGTTTGGCGACATGTTTCCATAATTCAGGTCTAACCTTGAGTAGCTCTTCTAACTTGAGATTGCACTGCACTTTAGTGTTTTTCACTACCTCTGTGTTCCTAGGTAAGACTGAGTCCTCATTTTGTACCATGACCGTGGGTGCTCTCATACAAGTAGACTTAGCTTCCCATGGGCCTGTGAAGTGGGGTAATTCTTGTAGAGAGTTAGACTCAAAGTCTAATCTTTCCTGAGAGTGGGTGCTCTCCAGCTCCTCATAAATGGATGGGATGTCTTGTGGGAATTGGTCGTGTGCATCATCCACCAGTTCAATGGGAGGAGGCACTTCACTTTCTTTAGCCCATTTGTCTTCTTGAATCTCTCGTAGGAATTCTGGTGTGAATCGATTCATAGAAGATGATGTGTCTGGCTCCGTAGAGTTAGGCACATAAGCTTCAGGCACATATGCTTCCTGCGCAGGAAGACATGCTCTTTCACTTGCCTTGTCCTTATGTTGAGAGGAGGGTTCCTTTTCTGATTGTGCAATTAGCTTCTCTATTCTTTCTAACAATCCATCAAAGTGCAATTGTGTCTTCGCTGAACTAGAGATGTTAAATAGGCAACTGGCTTCAAACATGGTCTGAGCCAATTCCACCATCTTAGCACAAATTTTGGTTTGTTCTAGCTCTAGTTCTGCTCTAGGGTAACACTTTTCATGATCAGTTACGTTTGGACCTTCTTGGATTCTGGCCTGATATGCTTTAAGCATCATCTTAAGGTCTTCGAGAGCGGGATCTGCTAGGACTGATCCTACTCTAGGGGGTGGTGGTATTAGTTGAGGCGGGTTGGAAGGTGGCGGGTCGGATGGAGTTGGGAATGGTGGAGGTGGGGTAGTGTGAGAGGGAGTTTGAGATGTGAGTTCAGTTATCCTAGCCTTTGTTTCTCTGAGGCTTTCCTCGAGTTCACTCATCTTTTTTGCCCATTGCCTTTTCATTCTTTCGCGACTATCTCGCCAAGCTCTAGTCCTTTTCTTGGTTATGCTCTCAGTTTCACTAGCCTCTGGGCTCTTTTCTTGGCCTACCCCTTGGTTTTGCTGCAATGCCTGAGCTCTAGTCACTACATGTACTGGTGCGATGGACGTCACACTTCCTGTGGAGTCTACTACTAACCCAATAACATTAATAGGAGTGATTTTTGGCATATTATTAGGATTCTTAGGGCAGTCTCGTAAGAGATGCTCCTTTCCACACTCCTGACAATAGCCTTGGATTGTTACTGACTGGGGTTGTGTAGGTGGAGGCAAGGGACAGTCACGAATGAGATGATCTCCTTGACATCTGTAGCATGGTCCTCTAGGGAATGGGGGTCTTACTTGCCTAGGTTGGGGTCTAGGGTTGGGGTTTGCATACATGACATTTGTGTAATCTGATTCCCAACTAGGTTCATTTGGCTCTTCACTATAGTAAGACTCACCATGTTCAGGAGACTGCATGTAGTAAGCCTGGGGACTATCAACATGTGTAGAATCGAAGCTATGGTCACTGGGATCACTTTCTGAAAGCAATGGTGTTACGGGGACTATAGCTCTATTCATGTTTTCTTCTGCAGCTGCATACTTTATAGGGATCACGTTGGATGGAGCTGGAGGTTGTTAGGCTAACACAGGCTGAGGCCTTTGCTGGGCTTGGTAATGTGTTTGGTAGGTTTGTTGAGGCCTAGCATACTGTTGTGGTGGGTATTGGTTCTGGTATCTGCCTTGTTGAGGGTATGTCTGAGGGTAGGTTTGCCTAACTGCTTGCTTGTTGTATGGGCAGTCTTGTGCTGTGTGATTTGTGTATCTCCATTCTATGGTGCAGTACTGGCTACTAGGATTTACTTGGGGTTGGGCCGTAATGGGACATACATTCGCCATGTGGTCACCACCACAAATATAGCATCTTTTCACAGAGGCAAACCTTGGGATCTGTTTGCTAGTGACACCTAATTTCTGAGCTACTTTCTCTGCAAGTTCCTCAATTGATGTGGATTGCGTGGAAGAGAGGCTAGAGGCACTATCAGAATCTTTGTAGATTTTCGAAAGCTCTAACTCCTCCCCTAGGTTATCCTCGATGTCAATGCACATGCGTACACACTCTTCTATGGTCCTAGGGTCCTTCAAGTACACATAAGATCTCAATTTGGTACTTAGCAATCCATCCAAGAATAAACCCACTTGCTTAGCTAGTGTGGGGAGCTCCGAAACAGGGCATCTTTCAAGATATTGCCTAAATCTTCGTCCTGCAAGTCTCACGGTCTCTTGAGGGGTTTGCTTGAAGTTGTGAATCAATGAGGAGGTATTATGTCTTATGCCACTCTTAGAGAATTCAATAATGAAAGCCTCTAGGAGTTGGTCTATGCTCCTAAACTGTCTCTCATTCAATGGTTGGAACCACGTAAGGGTTGTGTTCCTAAGGGTTAGACCAAAGGCATTAAATTGTGTGAATAGGTCCTCCACTTGTTCTGCTCTCAGGACTTGCCTAAACTCTGCCACATGATCGTATGGATCTCCAGTGCCATCGAAGTAGTTCTTCATGGACTTAACTAGCTGAGTTGGTCTCAAAGTCCTTGTGTGCTCTCTAGGTCGTGGTAGAGGGAACTCATCCGCATTTCTTTGATTCCTGTGAGCTCTATGTATCTCAAGTTCCACCCTATTTGTTTCCATCCTTGTTCTTTCTCTGCCCCCTGGGTTAGCAAAGCTTACTTCTGGCCTATCTCTACTTCTGTCTCTTTGAGTTCCATGAGCTTGGGATGTTCCCGTTCCAGGGTGACCGTAGGACACATTTGATCTTGGTTGGGGGAAAATAATTTCACCTTTCCAAGTGTAAGCATGCCTATCATTTTCTGTCACCACAAAGATCCTCTCTGAAGCGTGATCTAAGTAGGTCACTCTGCCTGGGCTATCAGGATCCTTAAACTCATAGACCATGATTGTTCCTATATCAAATGGCCGATCAGATTTATATCTCCAAAAGGCTTCTTCAGTTTCTCGGTTCAGAAGAAGATCTATGCTCTTATTATCTTGGGGAATCCACTCTGGTGTGATAATCCTCGTAAGAACAGATTTCCCTCGAGGGGTACTCGGTTCTACTCCCATGTTTCCTTGCTCTAGGTCATCTAAGTCTGATTCTAGGACTACATTCCCAAATTCATCAGTCCTATCTGGATGACTGGTGACTACATATATTGTCCCTTCCTTGTCTAAGTACGCTCCGTTTTCGAACTTGACAGCTGGGCGCTCTAATCCAATGGATTGATCAGGATTCTTAATATGTACCACAGATCTTCCTAGGCCGTCCTCATAGATGCTAGCACCCAATCGGTTGGTCCTAAGGTATTCCAATTGCGTTTTGTAAGGGCCTTCTACCCTGTGCAAGTATGGCACTCCTGAACTTCCCGTAGGTCTATCCATGCCTTGAGACATCTCTGATTCACTTGTCTCAGAGCTAGGGTAGTATGAGTGATGGCTCAACTGCTGGGCCCAAGACCTAGCAGTGTGGTTGACACTAGCCTCTGAAGACCTAAGACTTTGTTTTTCTCTCCCTAGATGTCGCCCTGATCTAAGGTTCATAAGCCTAATTGAATCACCCAAATTTGCCCAAGTACAACCTTGTTGCAGAGTTCTTTTGTATCAGTTACTTGATTCTTTTTAGTTGATTACCGTGTTAACCTTCTTGTTTGATATCACGTCGTAAGGTATACTTGAGTGTAGTTCCGCACTTAAAGTTGATCGTTCCACGTGAAGTTCTTTCCCCTCAAAGTTCTCGACAGTACAAAGATTATGTCCTTAGCTTGAACTTGAAAGTTTAGGTATTCTTCAACTTGATAATTGCCTATCATCGCCCTGACTTACTCCTACCCCTAGTCGTTCTTAACCTAAGCTAGGAATTGACGAAGGGGGGGTTGAGAATATTTCGACCTCTCTTGCTGATCCTTGTTCCTTAGTGCTCGAGAAGTTGACTCTCAAGCTTGCACAAAGCCCTTGCTTGGACACTCTCAATTGCTTCTCAATAGACCTGCATCAGTCCCAAGATTAGTTCTAGAGTTAAATTCAAATGACAGACTAGACCACTTTCATGCATGTAACTTCACCGGCCAAATTATCTCTTGCCTTTATAAAAAACAATCCCAAGGGTCCCTCAGTTTTCCTACCTCGGGTATGGTTAACTTCAAAAAACCCTATCTAATAATCTTGATCTTAATTTTCACATAATCAGTGGAAGTTTTGGTTGTACTTCTCACGAGCTTTCCAACAAAACAAGAATCACAGCAATTGGATTTCGTATGAGGAAGTTATGCCCGATCAGGGTTTAGGTGCTAAAACAGGGTTCAAAACAGTTTACTCAGGCAGGCATAGATTCTTGAATTACTTGGGTTGCGGCCTCAACATGCAATGCTAACCCCGAGTGTTTGTCCCACAAATTGACCAAATCAGCCCCCTATTCTTTGCCCTAAAAAATTGGCCAAATTTGCCCTTCTATCGCGTTCGCAAGTTCTATCAGTCGCTATTGACAGGTCAGTCGCGATTGACGTGTCGATCGCGATTTACAGGTCCGTCGTGGCTGTCAGTCGCGATTGATGTGTCGATCGCGATTGACACGTGGCTCGAAAAGTCAATCAGTCGTGGTCAAAGGGTCGTTGACTCTGTGGGTCGCGATTGATGGGTTGATCGCGATTGACAGGTCGATCGCGAGGGTCTGTCCGTCGTGGTCAAACAATCGTTGACTGTGTCGCTCGCGATTGACAGGTCCGTCGCGGGCTGTCAGTCGCGATTGACTGGTCGATCGTGATTCATGGCTCGATCGCGATTGACACGTGTCACGCGTAGGATCTGTCCGTCGTGGTCAATCGGTCGTTGACTCTGTCGGTCACGATTGACAGAGCCGTCGTGGGCTGTCAGTCGCGATTGATGGGTCGATCGCGATTGACAGGTCTGTCCGTCGTGGTTTGTCGATCGCGATTGACAGAGCGATCGCGATTGATAGAAATTTGATGAATTTCAAAAATCTAAGCACAGTTTTGGGAAGCTCTAGGCTTGTAGATCATGGTTTTGTACTTTGTTTGGCAAATGGAGCATTTTTTCTGTCGGTCGCGATTGACAGAGGTCGACGACACAAAGACAGTTGCCAAGATTTCCGTACCTACGCAACGTGTTGGAGATGATGGGATGGCCAATACCTGCAAGCAAACTCAAAAAACATGCAAAAACAGTGCACACAAGATCGCTCTCTCGCTCTCTCTCACAAGTGAAATGAGATAAATGAAAGGGGGAAGGAGATATAGTCAAAAAACTGAAATTTTTGCGATGATGGAGATGGAGGTGGGAGATGGTGATGATGGTGATGGTGATGAAGAAAACAAAAGGAAATAGATAAAGGTGAAGAAACTACCTATAACTCCAACGCTTCAACTCTACGTCTTACCATCACACGCTCGTCCTCAAAGCTCGATCCCCGGCAACAGCGCCAAAATTTGGTGTAGCTCAATGATGAGTAGCACCTCCTTTAATGTCAATCCCCATCGATGACAGCTATGAAGAGCCGTACGAACCGATGCCAACACCCGGTGGTCGGACTACAGAGGAAGGACAAGACACTTTAGAAATTCAAGTTCCAGATTGGGTCAAAAGGGTCGAGAAAGTGGGTAAGACACATGATGATCGAGTTGCCATGCAAATGCAATCTCTCATAAATCTGGAAGAAAATGTCCTTCGGTCTTCTTACTTTCAAAACCTATCCCACCAACGGTTAATTACAACATCAGAGTCGCAATGCATGCCTTATTTTGTCTTGCGACATGATTATAATGCAGAAGTCAAAAGACATACAGGGAAGGAGCCCACATTCGCCACTCAATTTGAGCTAGAGGATTTACCGACAGATGCACGTGCTGGCTCGATCTTCCAGCCTAATTGGCGTGCACGTCTACTAACCGATTACCCTGAGATGATGAGCACATGGGCAACCATGCCACTGTATATCAAGTATAATCCATGCTATTGCCCAGTGGTACGTCGCAGATCCTGGCAAGCATTTGCAATCAAGGTACGCAACAATAAAGAATGCTCGGCTTGGGTTAACTATCCATATTTTGCTCCGGCTCGAGGGACCCCAACCGTAGCCTACATGATATCAACAATTCGACACTGGTCTACTCGTCTAAATAATGTACCCGACATAGCTGCGAAAATGTGTATGAAAATATTTGAGCTCATGACCATTGTCTTCAAAACCTTTCGAAAGGTACCAGCTCCATACATCTCTGCTCTTGGATTCTCTCAAGGTAACAAGGATTTAGTCTACGACATGAGCCAGACTCCCTCGATCACTATAATCTTTTCCTGGCATGCATGAATAAAGTACTTACCCGCATGCTTCAAGCAGACATTTGAGGAAATGTTCTCTACGGGATTGTGGGAATATCATTCGGAAATTTTCATTCCCAGACCAACACATTTGCTACATCTATTCGCAGTAGAACAAGCCATCCATGCATATCAGTTACGTCTGCCACATCCGGACATTCCAGGACCAATTGATTGGGATCGCATGATGACAGACTTGGCCAGAGGACTACGCATACAAGAACATCAGCTTGCCACTCAGGTTGTGGAATATTACATCCAACACTCCCAGCAACAAGGGTCTGTCAGGGACGAGAGACGCTAGAGAGGGGGGGTGTTGAGAGCAGTATGGGCACCCAAGGACTGACTAGACAAGGAAGCCAGCAGAGAGAGTCAGAGCGAGGTGAAGGATCAAGTAGACAAAGCAGTCGACACAAATCTGGTAGATAGGCCCTTCAAATTTTTCCAAATCAACATCAATCATTGTAAATACCATTTTATATTTTTGTAGCTCCATTTTGTGCAAGTCAAGGAGTCCTTGAGCTTGAGGATCAATTTTCATATTTTTTAGACTCCGTTTAAGCCCTCAAATTGGCCCTGGAACCTAATTTTTAACTAGGCCGGACACTAGGTCTAGACAGGGCCAAAACCTAGTCAAAAACTATAAATAGAGCTAGAGAGCTCATTTTTGAGGTTAGCTTGTAATAGTTTTGGACTTGTATGAGCTTTTTGGAAGTAATCTAAGAACTCCATTGCTTCTCACTCTTTGTCTTACTGTGTGTGCGTGTGTGTGTGTATGTGTGTGCATGTTAGTGTGCTTCTCACTCATGCACTTGTGCCTTCACTTGCTCGAGGTCTTCATACCATCCTCATGTCTTCCCGGATTGACATTAAAGGAGGTGCTACTCATCACTGAGCTACAGATGGCTTACAGAATACGATATTAATCATTTCGGTACCTATGATGTAGTACGAGACGCCTTTCTGCAACGATTCAGGCTAAAGAAGAATCCTGCCAAAATCTTCAATTATTTACAGAACAACCGACAGAAGGCAAATCAGACTGTCCAGGAGTATGCTACACTCTTTAGAACACACTTACGACAGATACCACAGGCCCACGCTAACTTACCTGATGATGTCATCACTCAGTGGTTCATCAATGGCTTAACCCCACAACTGAAACAGATCATGATCATAAGATGTGTCGGAGCGATGACGCTGGATGCAGTCATTGCCATGGCTCTGCAATTGGAATCCAAAGTCGGTGGATTTACAGAAGATCTGGAGTGGTTAAAAACAAACAAAAATATGGCTGAAGATATAACCAGACAAGTATACTGCGTCACATGCAAAAATTCAGGTCATATGTAGCTCAATGATGAGTAGCACCTCCTTTAATGTCAATCCGGGAAGACGTGAGGATGGTATGAAGACCTCGAGCAAGTGGAGGCACAAGTGCGTGAGTGAGAAGCACACGGACTTGCACACACATACACACACACGCGCACCCAGGGCAAGACAAAGAGTGAGAATCAATGGAGTTCTTTAGATTACTTTCAAAAAGCTCTTACAAGTTCATTTCAATTACAATCCAACCTCAAAAATGAGCTCTCTAGCTCCTTTTATAGTTTTTGACTAGCTTTGGCCCTGTCCAGACCTAGTGTCCGGCCTAGTTAAAAATTAGGTTCCAGGGCTTATTTGAGGGCTCAAACGAGGTCTAAAAAATATGAAAATTGGCAGGTAGATACTTCTAAAGCTCCTCAAGCTCAAGGACTCCTTGGCTTGCAGAAAATGGAGCTGCAAAAATACGAAAGGGTATTTACAATGGTTTTTAGTGATTAAAATCACTATTTGTGTAGGGATTTTCTCGGTTGATTTGTCATACACATCTTTGAGCTCCCTACTTGCTCTTTCTTCTTGTGTGCTCCACTCCTTGATGTCTGAAAAATTTAGATGGCCTACTTGCCAGATCTTCTTTGGCTACTGTGTCTGCTTGTGCTATCTCTTCGTTCCGACCCTCTTTGTCTTGTGGCTCCTTCAGTTCCCTGACTGCTGCCAACATCATACTAGTGACAATTGTGCACTAAATCAAACGTTTTGCACTATTTGCAACACTGCCGGACACACCACCGAAAACTGTGTCTACAACGCCAGAGTACAGGGAACAGCAACGGTCAATGCAGTTATTCAAGAACATGGACAGCCAGCGACTCACTATGTGCCTCCGCAACTGAGAAACAATCAACCGCACGGATATCGAAACTATCGAGGACAAAGGAACAACAATTATAATGTAAACCGTTGGCAGAACGGACCACCACCGGAAAATCCCAATTTACCACCACCACGCTGTCATTTTTGTGGTGAATTCGGGCACATTAGAAGATTTTGCAAAGATGCAGCTGAGTATGATCAAAGGAAGAAGGAGCGACAAAACCCAATGGCCAACATGGTACAAATCACACCGGTAGAAACACAGACTGCTACAGTCCAGATCCGATCCGGTAAACAATTGCAGTCGGCAGCAGAAATATTTGAACCTGGGATACGAGAACAACATAGGATGTATAACAAGGCTAGTCACTGGACCGCAACAGAACCACCAGTGTTCCCAGAACCTATTCCGGTGACTCAGGCCTCGTCGACAAAGGAAGGAACACAACAAAAGGAAGCAGCAACAGAGCCATCATCAGCAGTAGACATAACAGCAGATACTTCTGCATCAGCAGAGACCTCAAGTTCAAAGGAGCAGGACAACCAATCTCAACAGGCCTGGGAAATTTTATCCAAGGCATCTATCACCCTGCCTCTAGGCCAACTACTAGCATTAGTACCTGGAATTCGACAATAGTTCCAACAACAGTTCAGTCCGGTACCTTCTTGTATTCCGACAACAGCAGCAGTGCAACCGGAACCTGATTCTACGGTTGATCATTCAGTTCCCTTGATTACAGTATGGTATAAGAATCATAAAATTACGCAGGTATTGATTGATGGAGGCTCTGGTGTTAACATTGCGACTACAGCCTTATGCAAAAGGTTAGGATGGACCGAAATCGAACCAGTTCAATTTTTTGTCAGAATGGCAGATCAATCTAGACTCCATCCCGTAGGACTTGTGCGAAATGTACCCATTACTTTACAAGGTACGACCTTCAAAATGAACTTTGTTATACTAGATCTGCCGGAATCCACTTTGGATTACAACCTTCTGTTCGGCCGACCTTGGCTGAAGCATGCGAAGGTAATATAGGACTGGTCTGCACAAGAGCTTACGTTCAAAGATGCCAACCGTAGATATGTGGTAAAATTAGATGCTATACAACCTTGCAAACTCCACGCCAGACCATATTTTGCTGAACCAATCCACATGTTAGATGGACTATTAGATGATGAAGAAGAGGAATTTCTGAAGAATAACGCTGATTTAATGTCTTTAGGGACTGTTGATCTGCAGTCTGTTATAGATAACTGGAACACTTCAATTTGCACAATAGTACCTATCACCGAAAAAGCTAAGCAGGAAGATACTGTCCCAACACATGGTGATGAATTACAATCGCTGTTCAAGTCAACAGACGATACAGAGAAACTGCAACAGTTTTATGTCTCCAAAGACTAGTTGACCACGTGCAATCTAGGAGATGAAGATCATCCGCGACCTGTAAAGATAAGGCAAAACTTACCGGAATCATTTAAAACTGACTTGATTCGACTTCTTCGCAAATTCTCAGACGTCTTTGCATGGGATTACAAAGATATGAAAGGATTAGATCCGCGCATCTATCAGCACAGAGTCATGTTGAAGCCTGAAGCTAAACCGAATAAGCAGCCCAGCTACCGGATGAATCCCAATTATGCATCACAGGTAAAAGCCAAACTTGATAGATTATTAAAGGTCGGATTCATCGTACCAGTGGAGCATGCTGAATGGATCTCACCAATTATGATTGTGCCAAAGAAAAATAAGCAACTGCGAATCTGCGTGGATTACGAGAAATTAAATGCAGCAACCATACCAGACCCTTTCCCGATCCCCTTCTTGGATACCATGCTCGATAAGGTAGCAAGACATGAAATGTATTCATTCTTAGATGGATACAGTGGTTACAATCAGGTTGGAATGGCTGAAGAAGATATACCAAAAACTACCTTCATTACCAATTGGGGTGTCTTTGCTTGCACTCTAATGTGGTTCGGATTAAGAAATGCACCAAGCACCTTTCAGCGATGTATGCAGGAGATTTTCTCTCCTTATCTCACTTTGTTTATGCAAGTATATCTCGATGACTTCTCGATTTTTGGGAAGATGATGGCACATTTGCTTCATCTACGATGCTGTTTTTAAAAGTGCCGAGAGTACAGACTCTGCCTTAACCCAAACAAATCTGTGTTTTTCGTTTTGTGTGGCAAACTACTTGGTCATATTATATCTGCCCAAGGTATCCGAGTAGACCCAGATAAGATTTTGGCAATTTTAGAAGCCCCAGTACCCGCTACTCCAAAAGAAGTAATGCGTTTCATGGGTCAAGTACGGTGGCATGGCAGACACTTACGGTGGCTTGCTCATCTGGTTGTACCACTGAACAGACTAATCACCAAAACTCCCCAACAGTTCGAATGGACTCAAGAATGCCAAACTACATTTGATCGACTCCAGTATTTATTGACGCAGGCACCAATCTTACAACCATCGGACTGGGACAATCCGTTCCATGTTTTTGTCGACGCTTCAGATATTGCGATTGGCAGTGTCCTGATGCAGCAAACAAATAAGTGGTTTCGCCCCGTTTATTATGCGAGCAGAAGGCTTGCACCTGCAGAAAAGAACTATTCTACCACCGAAAGAGAATGTCTAGGATTGATTTACTCGATCAAAAAGTTCAGACATTATCTACTAGGCCGGAAATTCACCTTCCATGTGGATCATGCTGCCCTCGTCTATCTCGTAAGACAGCAGCATTTAGGTGGACGATTAGCACGATGGGTGCTGCTCTTGCAGGAATTCGATTATGAAGTCATCCACCGACCCGGAAATGCACATGCCTTAGCAGACTTTTTATCTCGTCTAGATTCCGGTGAAGCTCCGATAGGCATAGATGACATGACTCCAGCGATCTATAGTTCTGAGCCACTGACTGATGAGACTGCCAAATCACAAGCACCACCTACATATTATGATCAAATTCTAACTTTTCTCACCGAAGGATGCTTTCCATCCCAGACAGCCAAACCAGTCCGAAGGAAAATTGCAGTCTTTAGTCGTTGATTCCGGTTAGTTGCTGGAGAACTATATTATGTAGATCACACCGGAGTCCTACTTCGCTGTGTCCCTCCGCATGAAATTAACTCAGTCATCACGATGGCTCACTCGACCCCTACTGGTGGTCACTTTGCCACAGATTTGACTCACCGAAAAATTCTGCAAGGAGGTCTCTGGTGGCCAACTATGTACAGAGATGTGGCCCAATTTGTCAAACACTGCGATAACTGTCAAAGGTCTGGACAACCATTGCAACGACACTTCTTTCCCTTGCAGTCTATTATGCCACTCGAACCATTTCAGAAATGGGGATTAGATTTTATCGGTCCAATCACACCTCCAGCAGTCTTCAGTAACAACAGATACATACTAACCTGTACAGATTACGCAACGAGATGGGTAGAAGCTTAGGCTTTACGGTCTGCTATAGCGGTTGCAGTAGCAAAATGTCTGCTAAATGATGTCTTCCCACGATTTGGCTTACCACTCGAATTAGTGACAGATCAAGGTACTCACTTTGTAAATCAATTAATGAAGGCACTCACCCAATCATTCCAGGTGACACACAAACTCAGCTCTCCGTATTACCCTCGTGCCAATGGTTTGGCCGAAAGTACAAACAAATCATTGTTGAATATCCTCCGGAAACTAATCATGGAAGCACCAAAAAGATGGGATCAACTACTACCTACAATATTATGGGCATACCGAACTATATATAAGGTAACAACAGGCTTGACACCTTTCAAACTAGCTTATGGCTTAGAAGCAATAGCACCCCTAGAAGTAGTCATCCCAAGTCTGCGTGTAGCAATCACTCAGAAGATGCTACCGGAAGATTCGCTGACAGCACGAATGGACGCACTCAGAGAACTTGATGAGCACCGATGGCTCAGCTTCTTAACCATGCGCGAAGTACAACTAAGGCAAGCCAAGACACACGATCGAT
Organism: Ceratopteris richardii; assembly: GCA_020310875.1. Taxonomy (NCBI): domain Eukaryota; kingdom Viridiplantae; phylum Streptophyta; class Polypodiopsida; order Polypodiales; family Pteridaceae; genus Ceratopteris; species Ceratopteris richardii. The sequence continues at coordinate 180,990,762 of CM035424.1, read as the reverse complement.
ATTTGAAAACTCCAATCTTTTTGGTAGGTCAACTCGTACTCTTCTACAACGCAAAGTCGGATAGAGCAGCAGGAAAGTTCAAACTACGATGGTTCGGCCCTTTCAAAATCTCAGAACAAGTCGGTCCGGCGACTTTTCGGTTGACTACGTTGACTGTAAATCCACTCCCAAAAGTAATCAATGGGTCGAAGCTGCGGCCATATCATCACGCCACTAGCCTGCATTAAATTTTTCGGCGGTGGACCGCGTTTTGTTTAATCTTTCCTTGTTTTCTTTCTTTTTATAAATAGCCGTGTTTTGAAAAATATTTATGTTACCAGCCGCCCCCTTACCAGACACTCAAGCACGCATGCCAGCATGCAAACAGTATCATTCCCACACCACAGAATGGTACCCAACCCCCTTTCCCACCCCACCGTATTGTTCCTATTTAACCCTTTCGGCAACGCCAAAAATTGCTACTGTGTTGAGTGTTAGTGTTCTGTGCGACCCCTTGCGCTCTGTATTCGTGTTCATAGTCTGTATCAGCAAACGCCATGGAAGCACTAGCCAATTATACTGCCTTCAGCGATGGTATCCCTACCGAGGTATGTGAATACCTGCGTTGTAGAGGGTTGGCCAACTTCGCTGAGTTTCCCTGGCACTCAGTGGAAGCCCATCACTTCTTCGCGCAAATCATCTCTGCCATTGCCCAGTCCCCCACCACCAAACGCCAATGGGTTTTTCCTTCGCTACCCTCCAGAACCGTCATCACCTTCCCAGCCTTTTCAAGCTTTCTGCCTCACCCCGCAAGGCCGAGAAAATGGCCCCAGTATCCCCCTCACCCGCATGACTGAACTATTCCCCCGCTCTTCCTCCAACGAGTACGCTATTCTCTGTCGTCCTGAACCCGAACGATCCACCCTGCAATTCTTAGTCGCCATACTCAATCTTCAGAAGCGCACCTACGACATCTCACGCCCATTTTATTCCGCCCTAGATTTAGCTGCCCGAGAACCAGTCAATTTTGCCTCCTACTTTTTTCAGAGAATCCACAAAGAGTGCGTAGCTATAGTAAAGCAGGTAAACAAAGGAAACACCCCACGCTCTCGCCTCCCCCATATCCTATCCTTCCTTTTTCCAGCCATTCTTGCCGCACAACCACCACCCTGAGGACCAGTCTTACGGCACGAAGAATCAGTTCAACCACTTGAAGACGATGAAGAAGAAGACAAAGAAATCAACCAGTTATTCCGCAGCAAAAGGATCCGAATCAGTTCATCAGAAAGCGAAGCACAAGGTTCCGTCGGAAAAGATGAGGAAAACGCTAAAGACAACCAAAACCAAGAAGAAACCTTCCACGACACAACCACTTCCATACACAATGAATCATCGGCCGACCAACACGACCAGCAGAATCCAACGCCAACAGCGACTACCTCAACCGAAGAAGCATCAGAACACCAAGACGACGAGCACCAAGCTGTGGATGAAGCTCTCAACACCCTGTTAAAGGCCGTCGAATCCACTATCGCCCACATCAACAATACCGAATCTACTCGATCACCACCAGTCAACCCTCTTCCCCCGCCATTTTCCGAATCCTCTTCATCCTCCCTCAATTATTCACCCCCAACATCCCCCCAAATCAATACCCAAACCTCTACGCAACCACAACATCCCCTTCTCCTCTCCTCCGTTCCGGTCTTTTCCGAGCTTGCCACCATGGGCCAATTACTTATTTCCCTCTCTCAACAACTTCCAGTACAGCTTAGTGAGGTCACAAATACCATTCGACAAGACCTACAACACAAAGTCGACCTCCTGGAAGCCGACATCATCCCTCTCCAAGAAGAAATCGATGTCGTAAAAGCAGAGAATCATCAATTACAGACGCAATTAGCAGACCTCCAAGCACAGTTTTCGGCACAACAGGCCTTAATACAGCAAAGGGATGCAGCACTGGAGCAGCTTGCCGCCAAAGACTAGCTATTACATGCAACGCACGAAGAAATCCGGGAATTGAAGACCGCACTACAAGAAAAAGAAGATATCAGCTCATCTCTCGAGGAATTGGTCGAAGAAACGAAGGCCCAATTGCAAGAAACCATCCAGAAAAATGAGGACCAACAGAGAGAAGCAGAACAAGTCAAAGACGAGCTACGAAGAGCCCAAGAATGCACGGAGGAGGTCAACCGAATGCTAAGACACCAATTAACCAGGGAAGCCAAATACCAAAAGGATCTAGCAAATGCTCGCAGAGAACGAGATGCATACTACAAAACTATCGAATTTCAGAACCAGCAACTCGAGCGACTAGATAACCAGTTGCGAAATCAGAAGGATCGAGTTACTGATATACAGAAGCAAGTCACCGAAATAAAGACATCCTGGGACGCTGCATTATCCAACGAATTCTATTTACAAGAGGCCTTCTTACAGACCCAGGCCGAAATTTTGTTAACCCAAGCCATAGCTATTAGCTCCGTTAGAACGGACGCTCAGTTATTAGAATCGACTACTTTAGTTCAGATGATAGAAACCATTAAAAAGAAAATCACCCGAACGTTTAGGCTCGCCCGAAACATGTATTTAGAAGGACTCGTAGCAGAACCATAGGAACCTGTGGGTTCGACTCTACCGTGCGTGCCAGTGTTAGACGGCCGTCGAATAAGGACAAATGTACTAGGACAGGCGTCTTAAATGTAAAAGAACCTTTCGGGAAACGCGCAGGTAACTAAAGATTCACGCACCCTTGTAAAAAATCTTCTATATAAGGCAATGAGAAAAGAGTGGCCGAGAGCCCGTTTGGGGAATTATAAGTGTACTGTTTAAAGTATGTATGTCATTGAGAAGATTGAACTCGACTCTGTTCTGCTCTGTTCTGTATTCCGTTTAGTCGATTATTCACACTGTAGCGTAGAGTTACAAATTGGTAGTCTTGTATTACAAAGCTATTCGGTAATGGTTGAGTGTGTCTCTGAGTGTTATTAAGTTGCATTATGTTGTTTGTCAGTCTGTATGCTGAACGAGGGAATGTGAAAGGCAGTACCGAACTATCTGCGTGTTAACATTTTCTGTAAGTGACCAAGTTCGATACAGTAGTCTGCATTCACTGTTGATTCCGATCACAGGAAGACTAGTATCTGTAACGGTCAAGGTGCGAGTAGGACACTGTTAAGTCTGTGACTAGTCGATTGTTTTTAGGAGATTTGTTGCCCGAGTTTGGCATACGGTGAGTTTACATAACTTCAGGGTATAGATGTCTGTTTGGTATACCTGTCTGTTCTGAAGAAGTGCGTATTAGGTGATCTTCGTTTACTGAAGTATATTATTCTATTGGATACAAGTAACTGGACTACTGCTCAGATAGCTATAGCAGGATCAGTTCGGAAGTTCTAAGTCCAGTACACCGAATAGTTTTCAGTTGTTCAGAGTTGAGTACTGAGCTAAGACACGAGAGAGCATTTATGATTGTGTAATGAGTTGGGAAAATAGTATAGGGCCTCTGTCTAACAGACCCCTACCACTCCCAAGAACCCACGTGGCTAAGAGTTAAATTACTTTTAATTATCACGGTAGAAGTAATCAGATCAACCAGCTAACCTGCACACGAAAGAATAGAGAGTCGGGGACGCCCACATTCTTAAGTATTCGGAGTCCGAAATCAGAGTCTGTAGACTTCACGACTAACAGCATACTACAACAACAAATTTGGCACCATTGCCGAGGAGTATGACCTTTCATCACTTCGAGAGCTCAAGAGCATGTGGTAAAATATTGATTTGTAATTTGTTCTACTTATACACCTAGGTTATGTGTGTTGACAACACTTTCAACATTCCTTTGGACCATTAGCTTCCCATTTCTTTCCTTTGGTAGTATAATTTTAGTTCATGTTTGTTTGATGCACAAGAACACCCCGTTACCCCCTTCTCTCCCTCTCTCTCTCACACACATACACACACCTCCTCACACACATAATGGGCATCACTATCCACCTCTATCACCTCTGTTTTAGTGATTTCCTTAGAAAGGGGGATGGGTAGTACCCTCTCTGCTCCCCTTTCTCTCTTCATTTTCATAAAAAAAACAAAAAAAACAAAAAAAACAAAATCATTTTGAAGAGCATAAAATTTTTAGGTATTGTCTCTCTTCACACGAAGTAACTTGGAACCTTGGATACCACCTAGAACTATGATATGCAAGTGTGGAATGGTTTGCATTCAAGCTTTTTGAAACCCCTCTCACTCTTAAACAGAGGTTGAAGGGATCCATTCGGCCCTAGAGTAGTTGGGGGACTTAACCCACCTACTCTCTTCAATAAATTTGATTGTACACATCTAAAGTGAGGGGAGCTTCCCTCCCTCTCTCTCCATGATGTTTTTTTGTCGGACTAAGCCCTTAAGGCCTCTCCTTTCTCATGTTTACTGTGTGAAGTCAAGCCTTGTGGAGGGGTTGAGCTCCATTGAGATCCCCATCTCCTCTTGCTATCGGGCTTGTGCTCAAGCGAGTTTCCCATGTTCACTTGTTGTCGTGGCCAAGTTCCATCAAACTCCCTATCTCCGTTTGCTGCTGCGGTTGGGCTCCACCTACCCGCTCTACTCGTGTATCTTCTTGCTCATATCTTGCTGTTGTGGAAACGCTGCTTGTGGTCATGACAGACTGTCAAACTCTACACCATCTTTTCTTGGGTTTCCCCTTGTGTTGGTGTTGCTAAAGAAGATCTAAGAGGAGTCGGTGCACCTTCGAAGATATAGTATTGCCCAAGTCTTGCAGCTTTCTCCCTTCCTCCTTGCTTAGAATGTAGGATATCAGGCTCTGTGTGTGCTTCTCCACTTGTCCTCTTCATGATGAATCGAAGACAGTTGGGCTCCCCTTGCTCTTATCTTAGTTTTGGATCTTTATGCCTTCGCATCCGTGTCATGCACCCTGTTACTACATTCATGTTTTTAGTCGGGTTCTTGCTGGTTGGGATGTTGAAACCATGAGGTCCCCTCTGCTTGGGAAGGGGTCTCGTGGCCTACTACCCTCAGTAAAGGGGGCATGTGTTCATAGTTTCCATGCTGGGAAAATGCTCTCCAGGTGATTCCAAGACTCTTTCAGGAGTACTTTGTATTGAGACATTTATCAAACGCTCAAGGCTTGCTATGCCTCTTTCCATCTTGAGCAATATCCTACATCATCTTTATTAGCATAGGTTGCAGACATGCTCATGGCTAAGAACGTACTTCAATGGTGGGTGGCCATCATGCTTATGCCAACACATCTACGGTCCATTAACTATGCATTCTTGGCTTATTTGTACCCTACCGCTCTGCTACTCTCTCTATATGTGAAGGGTGTTGATGGCTTCCCTGTAATATAACCTCTGTATTTCTCTTTTATGGGCAGTTCGAGATCAATGGTTTGAAAAATGTGGGTTCTTTAAACAGGTGAGTAGAGGACGGCTGGTGGCATAGGTAAGGAATCTAGCTGGCCAGTGGCATACAATGCCACTGGATGCCTTCTCTTCTTGTCCCGTGGCCACTCTTCTAAATGAAATCTGGTGTTGTTATCTTTTAAGACATGAGTTGACTCTTTAATTCAGAACTGCAATATCATTTCTGTGCACCTTTTCTGATCTTATGCATTGTTACACTTTCAAACCAACGATGGTACTTCTCTCACTCTTTAATAAAAGATATTTGGTCCTACTCGACTGTGCCATTGAGGGGACTGATGGATGCTTGTAATCGCTGAGTTGGAAAATGCTCACGTAATATTTGAAGATTGATTCGTTGTTCATCTTCACAAATGTCTCTTCACACACGTTTGTATGCATTCCAACTAGTGAAAGTTTGCAGAAGTTCGCTGGGTTGATCTTTCGGCTGCATCCTCTTCTTAGGTGGCCATTTAAACCTTTTAGTGGATATACATCGGAGAAAGGTTGGGCAACTCTCTTGATATTTTGTCAAGTGATCCATCAGACATGGCTGGTATTGTCCCCCTTTCCTTGCAGGTCCTACTGTCCACGACATCAATAGAAGGACCTTCGATGTGAATGTCAAAGCAAGAAAAAGATATGATGCAAGTAGGGTTATGGCCAAAAGATAGGGCATGTTGCGTTGTTGCAGTTTATTCTAGAGTCTTGCAATTGATATTCTGGCAAAATTCACACCCATGCTATTCTTTTATAGGCATTCTCACATATAACACATGCACGCATGCTCATAATGAAGGATCATTTGTTTTTATAAGCATTAGATTTTGAAGGCAACATTGTGCCAAAACGCATGATTTTGTGTTTGACTGACTGTCCCAATGGGGAATTGTGGGTTGTGTCCGCAATGATGGATAACTTTTTTCATATTCAAACAATGACATAGAGCTGGCAGGACTGTGTGAGTAAGGTTATAGCTTCTTATTCTTTTTTATTGAAGGAAATGAAGCCTAGATGACTGAGGTAGAGTTCTTGCGATTGTCCATTTACGGGGATCATGCCCATGATCATAGACCAAAGTTAATAATGATTGAGGTTCCACTCGGTGGAGAAGGCTGTAGGATACGTGTAATCAGGTTCTCTAGGTTCTCTGTGCATTTTTTTTAATCCTAATCCATGACTGCTCGAGCTTCACTTTGTATAATTTTCTCATGAAAAGGTGTTGATCAAAAGGTGAGTTTTCGAGAGAAAACAGGTTCTCTGTGCATTTTTTTAAATCCTAATCCATGACTGCTCGAGCTTCACTTTGTATAATTTTCTCATGAAAAGGTGTTGATCAAAAGGTGAGTTTTCGAGAGAAAACGCCTCTGTTATGAGTGCACATGATCTATACCACTATGTTATGAGGAATTAGGCCTTAATGATAGAACCAAATCATGAAGGTTCATAATTCAGAAATGCTCTCTCAGGGTTGATTGGTCAAAAATTGGTTGCCTCTTGATTTATGGCTATTTGCAAGTGTAAAAGGATGCTTCAAACGCTTCACAAAAGTGTTTTTATGCAAAATTTTCTATGTCTAATATAGGTAGGAACGTGACTACATGCAATGTCTTGCAAGTCGAATGACGCTTTGGTTGGAGGGAGGCTCAAAATAAAGCTATGATTCACTCTATGCTATGATTGTGGATAATCTTTAGATCATGTTTTATGGGATCCCCAGCAAGATCCCCATCAATATTGTTGATGTTATATGGTTTCCATAGTCGTGTAAGGCTATGTGACACAAGTGTTCAAGGTGGTGTTGTAAGGCCACCCTTGATACACCCTGGACTTGGAAGGTAACCCCTTTGGTCCACTTCCATCCCATGCCCCATTGATGTTTGATCTCCTTGGTTGGTATCCATGCTTTTTCTTCCCTCATCTTTTCTAAATCATCTCTGGTACTTGTGCCAAGTGGGATCTCTTTAGGAATTTGCACCACACTCCCTTGAGATTTCAGAGGGGGTGTGAGTTATCCCCTTCTTACTTAGCAACAAATTGAAGTGGGTGACTTAGTAACCATTCTGATTTTGTTGATAGGGTTGTAATTTTTTTTGTCTACCTAGTGTGTGGTGTTTTTGATGAATTGACAATAAGTACCACACTATTAGCAATCATGGTCAATCTAACATTTATTGATTTCTGCATGATAGATTGGTAGTGAAGGTTGTCTGCCTAAAGTCTCTATGAATTCCCTATAGGGGATGGTTCAGACTACACAGAACTTTCTCCACATTGAGCTGTTGTATGCTTAGCATTTTAGAAACCTATATGTTTGGGGGCATAGGAATATCATGTTTTCCTACTTATTTTGCAAAATTGCCTCCATGCTTAATTGCAATCATCAGCCTGCTTCACTTTGCCATGCACTCATTTGTTTATGTATATGCTGGATTATTATGCCTGCACTTTTGCTGCAAATTGACAGACATGAAATGACTTGGATATGCCAACAAGGATGCACACTTCCATACAATAAAATGAGTTTTTGATATTAGCATCGTGACTACCAATTACTCTTATTAGGAGTCAAGGGTTGAAATGGTTCATGATAAAGATTTGCCTATCCCACTTCTTCAAGACACGGAGCGTCAGTGTTGATCTTGTTGACCACCACATTAGATGGGTTAATTTCTAGAATTAGAACTTCAAAAGGTTTTTGGTGAGCATGCTGACCCCTTGGGATAGTGTTCATCCCCCTACCCACTAAGGAAATCTCCCTATATTTGGAAAAGTAACATCTCGCATAATGACTCAAACATCTCCCTTTATGCTCATGATACACATGACCTTTTCTTATATAATGTTGTTTCAACTCTTATCTATGCTTTCATAACTGTGGAGAGCTTGTCATTCAAAGAACTTTCTGTGTCACATGCACTAGTTGATAACACAATAGGGATAATCGCATGATTGTGACATGAGGAATGGCACTCCCTAGGTTCTTGCTTTTAATGGGCTGCTTGCCTTTGTGACCCTATAATTTGCGATTGCAAGAACATTGAAGAACTTCATAGGGACTTTTCCCTAGAAGAGCAGTCTTGTAGGACTTGATGCTCCTTGAAGTGGAAACTGAAATAAAAGTTTAGTGTCTGCTTCTTTTCAAATGCATTCTACTTGTGTATGTTTTAATTTTAGATTTGGGAGCTCCTTGGGAAGGCTCTATCATTGCACAGTGGGATGGATGCTTGGCTAACTGCCCCCCAAGGGGATAGTGTCGCTCAGATCTGAAGACTGAAGACTAAAGACTTGCAGATTGGAAGATTAAGGAGCTGCAGATATGAAGGTTGCAGATTGGCAGAGCTGCAGATTTGAAGATGTAAAGACTCAGAACTAGAATAGTTCCGCTATGTATGATCCTCTTGTCCTAGCTTTGTCGAGGGTGACAAAGACTAGGGGGGCCAGAGTGTTGGCTTATTAGGGTTGCTCACAATTTCTCTTAATCAAAGGCAACTTGTAATATTCATAGAAATATCCTTTTTTGTATTTAGGAGATGTGACCATGTGAACACTCTCCTAAACCCTTTTTAATATTTCCCTTAGGCTATGGGTGGAAACCTCCTAAATAAAGTACCTTTTTGAACACATGGGAGATCCCACATAGAAGAATTCCCACACCTTTGTTCCTCTTGGAGTAGGTTGTTAGAAGAAATATTTTACAAGATATAAAAAGATATGAGCATGTGCTCCCTTCTTGTCTAGTCAAAAGGAGCACATGGGGAAATGTGCTTAGCCTATATATAGAGGCTCATTTTTGTAAAGAGAGCTTTTGGTTCGACGTGCTCCTCATGTGTATAAATTTTGAATGGAAGAACTCTCTTTTCTCTTAGGCTTTCTGCATATGTCTATTTAGTCTTAGAGTGTGAGAGAGTGAGGTGTGTGGCATGCTTGTATTTCCTATGTGTGTAAGTAGAATGTTGCAACTTTTTTGTATTTTACATATGTGACTAGGATCCTTGACACCCTTCTCTCTATGTTTTCGAGCATGCGGCATAGCTGGGGGCTGATGGGCAATGGCTTGAACATCTTGGAGGTTGGGTTGGATGAAAGGAGAGTCCTTCTTGAGTCATCCTCTTGCTTCCATGCAAAGTGGTGTGGGTCTAGACTTCCCAAGGGCATACTACAATAGTCAACGATGGAATTGCACTCTCTCTAAGTGCAAGAGCAAGCTGACATATTGGAAAGGTATGCAGATTTATCTAGCTATGGTGATCAACACATTCCTTCTCTCTTTGATGCTTTACTTTTGTCTTGTTAGAGACAAAAAGACTAAGAGGTCTTCAAACTGGAGAGAATTTGTAGGAACTTCCTCTGGACAGGTGACCCTAATAGAAGGGGTATCCCCAAAATTAAATGGATTACTTGCATTAGCCAAAAGGATCAAGGTGGTTTGGGCATTGTGTACCTAAGTCGCGAAGCCTTAGAGACTTGCGTCGATGGGACTATACCTCAATCACCCCACAAGTGCATATAGTGGTGGATTAGTACACGTTTAATTATCAATCCAAGGAACCACAAGAACCAAGTGTATGAAGACGTGTGCACACATGATGGTAGGTGAAGTATCTAAGCTGCATGTGACTAGCCTCAACTATCTCTCTGTTGCTCTAGTACAATGGTAAGCACCACGTTAAGAAGCTCCACCTTCTTAATGTCAATCCGTGGAAGAGATAGGAATCATATGAAGATTGTGAATGCAAGATGTAGTGAGAGTGAAGGTGAGAAGCATAGAGATGCACACACACATACACACACACAATGAAAGGACAAGCAAGACACAATGGAAGATAGGAAAAATAGACTCTATTACTCAAGAACACTCTTACAAGCTCAAGCGCACACTAACTCATACAAGCCTACACTAGCTAACCTCAAAAATGATCTCTCGAGCTCTCTTTATAGTTTTTTTGACTAGTTTTGACCGGTTTCACATCTACTGACCGGCATAGTTAAAAAATAGGTTCTAAGTACTATTTGAAGGTCTAAACGAGGTCTAAAAATAGCCAAAATTGGTAGGCTCGTTCTACCTAAGCTCTCAAGCTTGAGGACTCCTCGACTTGCACAAAATAGAGCTACTAATTACAAAATTGGTTGTTCTATGTTACATATGATACAAGAGTGATGAAAATCATTGTTGAGAGTTTTGGAAAAGGATTATAAAAAATATTTCTTTGAAAAAATAATCCGCTTGGCTCCCCACTACTTCGTTGTAATCTGCCTTCACATACTTCCTCGTTGTCTATGCCTTTGGCTACTGCGAACACCCCCTCCCTCTCGAGTGTGTCGTCCTCGATAGAACCTTGTTGCGGGGTCTGTCAGATATAGTTTTGTAGGAGGTCATGAGCGAGGGTGTGCTCCGCGATGCGAATACCTCTTGCAAGATCTGCTTCAAGTTTTTCACAATCTATGGGTTGAGGTTCATCTAGCGGCAGAATTCGATAGTGTGTGGAGTACACCAGTTGTTCACAGGCAAATAATGGTGTGTGGGCCTGCTTATGAAAACCTCAAAATGGTACTCCCAAAATCCGGTAGTAAAAATCTCTTCAAATGTCATTTTATAGCATGCCGATAAATACTTGATGGGACAGTGCCAAGCATAGCACACCTGGAGCGATGGTGTCGTGCTCACATCATATGCTAAGTCCTGATTACCATGCTGGAATCCCGGGGTGTTAATATGCGGTGCTCTGACACGATGGAGGATTTTAAATACAGTCTGCATCATGTCAAATATTTTGACAATCATATGCGCGGAAACATCATCCATGCGGCATAAGCGGGGGAGCTAGTGGCGAATCGTGGCCATCATGTATCCGACTATGGGTGGTCCATGGGATGGAGTGAAATAGGGGTAATTAAGCTAGTCCTAGAACTACTTATTATTCTAAACTTTGATTGTGAATGCCTTCTAGGAGTGGCATCTTGGTATAGGTCCCCAACATGGGATATACTTCAAATGCAGTGGTGCCTTGACCCATGTGCTCATCATTTCTGGATATGTTTGTAACACCTCCTAACGCCAAGTTGGTTGAAAGATTTCACCGCTCTACGCTTTTGGTGGCAAGTCATCAGGCTCGAACTGAGTTGCATGTGATGGTTTTTTGCCTATCTCCTTTTCAATTGCCAATTGATATTCTACCATTATCATGAAATACGGTTTATATTGAAGCTCATGGCCAGATGTTTACCTTTGAGGGGCGAGGTTATTGGAGATAGATGTCTGCGGAAGCACGCGAACAGCACAAGGAAGAAGAAGAAGCTTGGAGCACAAACACACAATAGTGAATGTATTACTAGAGAATGTACAAAGATAAGTAGCCCATTAGGGCAATAGGCGTATATACAAGCCGAGGGAAAAAAACCTCCTAAAGAGGGAAAAAAGTGCCCCGGCGGTCCTAGTGTGTTCACACACATCACTACCTAAATATATCAACAAATCCCCCCTGGGAGTGATGCGGTGAACAAGGAGCTGGCACTCATGTATAAGGAGGTTCCAAGCTATGTGGAAATCACTCCACAAAAGGAAGTAAGCCCAAAGCTTTGCGGAAAGCTTCAAACTTCTCCCTACGCAGAGCCTTCGTGAAAAGGTCTGCAATGTTCTCTTGCATGGGCACATATGCCAAGCTGATCTCCCCAGCAGAGAACCTCTCCCTGACATAGTGATAATGCACCTCAATGTGCTTAGTGCGAGCATGGAACACAGGGTTCCTCGCAACTACCAATGCGCTTTGACTGTCAGTGAAGATGGTGGTGGCAGAAGACTGACCAACACCCAAATCAGCCATAAGGTGTCTGAGCCACACACACTCAACAGTCCTTGTGAAAGCTTCCCTATACTCAGCCTCACAATTGGAAGTGGCCACAGTAGGCTGCTTCTTGCTCAACCAAGATATACATGAGCTACCAAGCATGAAGCAAAAACCACTAGTGGACACACAAGTGTCATAGCAACCAGCCCAATCTGAGTCAGAAAAAGCATGCAAATCTGGCGGTAGTGATCCCCCCTTGGGATAAAACAACCCAAGTAGCCGAGTACCACTCAAGTAGCGAAAGATGCGCTTAACCGCCTTCTAATGTGTGACTCGTGGGCAATGCATAAACCTTCTCATCTGTGAGACAGCAAACTGAATATCTGGTCGAGTAATGCATAAGTAAATCAAGCATCCAACAACTTGCTGAAGAGAATAGCATCAAATGCATCTCCAGCATCATGAAGACTCAATCGTAAACCTGTCTCCATAGGAGTGGCAATAGGCTTACAGTCTTCAAGGCCGAAACGCTGCAATAATGTGTCAATATATTTCATTTGACACAAAGCCATTCCGCCATCAACTTGCATAAACTGAATGCCCAAATAGTGATGCAAATGCCCCAAATCAGACATCTCAAATGAGGCATGCAAATCAGCCTTGAAATCAGCAATATGCTTCTCAATAGGACCAGTGAGCAGCATCTCATCAACATAGACAACAATCATCAGAAGCACATCATTAGCATGCTTAATATATAAGGTGCTTTCAGTTGGACTGTTCTCAAAACCATGTAGAACCAGATAGGCATGTATCTTCTCATACCAAGCACGTGGTGGTTGCTTTAAACCATATAATGCTTTCTTTAACTTGCACACCTTGTTTTCATGCCCTTTTTGCACAAAGCCACGGGGCTAAAAAACATACACTTCTTCATGCAAGTCGCCATTCAGAAATGCTATTTTAATGTCCAACTGATGTACATTCCAACCATGATGGGCTGCAAGTGCACAAATGCTCCGAACAGTAGTCATACGGCATGTAGGTGCAAAGGTCTCATCAAAATCAATGCCTCTTTCCTGCGCATAACCCTTTGCAACAAGCCTAGCCTTATACCTATCAACTGTACCATCAGGTTCACGCTTCAGCTTGTATACCCACTTAGTGCCAATGACCTTCTTGCCAGGAGGCAAGTCACATAAAGACCATGTACCATTCTTCATTATAGCATCATATTCAGATTGCATAGCAGCCATCCAATTTTTTGAATTCTGTGCTTCATCAAAAGAAATAGGCTCATTCTCATCACAAAGGCTAGACGCAGCCATAGCATAGCAATCTGATGCAAAGGAGGCACTGTGAGAGCCTGAACGAGTACGATATGACAAAGGTGCATCTAATTTGTTGTCACGCAAAGTCTGCACCAGCCATTTTGGCATAGTTTTTGCCTGCTCAATATCAGCTTTCTCATCAACAAGTGCATCATGTAAATCTGCATCAGAAATGGAATGATCTGCATCATCATATGAAACATGCAAAGGCTGAGAAGTTGCCTCATTAGAACCAGCACTAGACTGTCCACCTGTAAAAAGAGGCATCAAAGTATCATACATGTCTTTAGAGCTAACAGATGTCTCCTTAGTACATGAAAGCAATGGCTGAATAGCATCTTCCACAAAGACAACATCATGGCTAACCAGAATGCGTTTAGTCTGTGGATGATATAGACGATAGCCTTTACTTTCAGAATTGTACCCAACAAAAATACATTTTACTGCCTTATCATCCAATTTTCTGCGATGTTGTTCAAGCACTAGTGCATATGTCAAACAACCAAAAACCCACAGATGAGTAACAGATGGCTTGCGATCATGCCAAGCCTCATATGGAGTGATAGACTGTAGCGCTTTAGTGGGACACCTGTTAAGTACATATGCTGCACACATGACAGCCTCAAGCCAAAAACTATGTGGTAAAGTCTGACTCTTGATCATACACCTCGCCATCTCCATGAGTGACCTGTTCTTTCGTTCAACAACTCCATTCTGTTGAGGTGTATATGGCACTTTACACTGGTGTTTTATCCCACGTTTTAGCCAGAAATGCATTAAAATCAGAAGACATATACTCCCCCCCTCGATCAGAACAGAGGGTGCCCATTTTACATGCTGATAGATTTTCAACCAAAACCAAAAACTGTTTGAAGCACAAAAACACTTCGGACTTTGCCTTCAATGGATATACCCATGCATGCCTGGAAAAATCATCAGTGAAAGTCACGACGTAAAGATAGTTTCCAAAAGAAGGTGTCTGCATAGGACCACAGACATCACTATGTACAAGCTGCAATTTCTGCGTAGCCCGAACTGAACCATCTTTTGGAAAGGAGGAATGCTGCATTTTGCCCAAAATACAGCCTTCACGTACATGTTTTCCAGGTGCCTCAAGCTTGGGCAAAGAAGATACCATATCAGATTTCTGCAGGCGTAGCAAACTAGCAAAATTCAGATGACCAAAGCATGCATGCCAAAGCTTTGCATCTGAGATAGCCTGAGAATCATGAACTGCACATGCTGAATCATTCACAGATCTTTCATAGTCTATGAGCTTATACAGCCCACGACATAAAATGCCAGAAGCAATAATAACATCGCCATTAGACAGATCATGAACTGTACATCTGTCATCAACAAATTTCACAACCAAGCCAATCTTGGCTAATGCAGAAACTAATAACAGATTCTTCTTGATCCCTGGCACAAATAAAGCATCTGACAAGGTGAAAGAACTACCATGAGCAGTAGTCAGAATGATCTTACCAACTCCAATAACAAGATAAGAGGAGTTGTTGGTGCATGTGACAGTATTCCCTATAGGGGCAGGCTCGAGTGAAGAGAAGAAACTGCGCTGCGAGGTAATATGTTGGGTCGCCCCACTATCAAAGTACCAAACATATGAGTCCACTGCAGACATGCACTGCTCATGAGAAGATGGGTCAAAGCTACAAACAGTAGTAAACGCCCATTCTTCTTCCTCCACAAGATTAGCAAACTCTGTTTTTGGTGTAGAGGCTTCTGCAACAACCATTGCAACCTCCTTTTTCTTTGCCTCTTTTGCAGCTAGTTTTGGATAGTTCTTTATGATATGATCATTCCCTTTACAGTACTTGCAAAACAATTTCTGCTTTTCTAATTTCTTCTCATCTTTATCTTCCTTCTTCGAATATGCAGAATTAGCATATTTTTGCTTACTAGTTGAAGAGATCCATTTTCCTTTGCCCTTTTGACTAGCTAGGAAAGCTTGATCTGCAACTTGCATAATGGACCTGTTTTGCTTGGACTGATCTTCCTGCAACAGAACAGAGACTAACTCCTGAAATGATAAGGCATTCGGATTGCCTTTCATCATCAATTGAAGAGTAGAAGCAAAACTCTGATATGAGTCAGGAAGACCATTCAGAACGGTCTGCACAAGTGAGCTATTTGGTATAACCTCATCAGCAGAAATAAACTATTCCTTCAAGTCTTTGATCTTTGTTAGGAAACTATCCATAGAATCACCTTCATTCATGTGCTCACTCTCCAACTGTTTTCGGAGGTAAGCAACACGAGCCTCATTCCTAGATTGGTACAATGTGCTAAGTGTATCCCAAGCATCCTTAGCTGTTCTGCAAGAGCAAATATGAGGAATAATGGCACGTTTGACAGACAAAGCTATCAATGCATGTGCCTGGGCATCTCTGCCATCCCAGCAAATCTGCTCTACAGTAGGTGCAGCAGAAATAGCAGCACGAACAGGAATCTGCAGAATATCATCTTCGACATCATCTTCATCAGCTCCAGCACCTGTATTTGCAGTACCTGTAATGAGAGGTGTAACAAGACGTCTTCCAACAACCTGCACAATGTTCCATAATCCTTTTGCAACCAATACATGTCGCATCATATAAGCCCACAATGGGTAGTTGGTACCATCCAACTTATCCTCAACAGCCAACATACAGAATACATCACTGCTTTCAGCCATGGCCGGTGACTAAAATACCTTGATGTAGAAATTTGACTGTATCTCAAAAAGTTGAACAGAACTACCTAGATGAGTTCTGCTAGACTTGTAGCAGACTTCGAGATGCTTAAACTGGCGAACAGAAACCGGTATATACCTTTGGCACAAAAAGACGAAATAGCCTGCACAAGCACTACGATAGTGCGTTCGAAGGTCGAAACGAGCTCAGATTGCGATTTCAGCACCACAAAGCAAAGCAGTTTTGATCTCTGAAACACCCTGAGTATGCTCACCAAATCTCGTGCGAATCTGAGATTGCAAATGGAGGAGTGTCGACGGCACCCTAGATGAAGCGACGACCTGCTCTGATACCAATTATTGGAGATAGATGTCTACGGAAGCACGCAAACACCACAAGGAAGAAGAAGAAGCTTGGAGCACAAACACACAATAGTGAATGTATTACTAGAGAATGTACAAAGATAAGTAGCCCATTAGGGCAATAGGCGTATATACAAGCCGAGGGAAAAAAACCTCCTAAACAGGGAAAAAAGTGCCTCGGCGGTCCTAGTGTGTTCACACACATCACTACCTAAATATATCAACAGAGGTGAGCAAAGTAAGATGATTGTAAAATATGTTCCTCTATCATAGCCATGGCATGTAATTGAGCATCCACCTGTGCTAAGTGGGTTTGTACAAGTTCTTCTACGGTCTTCATCCATGCAGGGTAGGGAGTTCAAAGGTGGTTTGGCCTTCAACCGTCACACGTCCGCCTGGGATGGGTTGTGGTTCGTAGGCCTCTTCATAGGTTTCCTCCACCGAGATAGACACGCTTTCTTCCTCAGTTGGTAGTTCAGGTGGGGAATCAGGCTTGGGGGCTGTGTACTTGAGCCAAGAAGACTCAAGGACTTGTGCCAATGAGACTGTACCTCAATTGCCACACAAGTGCGTATAGTGGGTACTTAACACACATCTAATTGTCAATCCAATGGAACGACGTACCAAGTGTATGAAGACGTGTGCACACATGATGGAAAAGGAAGTGGTCAAGCTAGCATGCATGAGAAAAGACTGACTACCTCTCACACTCACTGAAATGCTGAAAGTGTTTGCTGCAGAGCCTCTTACAGCAACTTTCGGAAATTCAAGGATTTCTCCCAGCTCCGAACTCCGAATATAGGCAATAGGGTACTCCTTTCAAAGCTCTCGCCGAGACGCATCTATTGGAAGTGTTTTCACTCAATTCTGACCACTCTGCTTCAAGTTATGGCAAAAACAAAGAATGGCGGGAAACACCCACACCAGCACCACAACTTCTACAAGCTCGCACACACACTACAGCAGCTCAAAATCAAGGGGAAGGGGTAGACAACAGTCCTACACATGCATTTCAAGCATAACACACACATACAAGAGCGAAATGAAGATCAAAATCAGCATGAAAGAGGCAAACTCGAAAATCTGTAGAGCTCCTTCTTCACAATGGCAAAAAGTCCCTACAAAGAGTCATAAAGTGACTTATATACATGTGCCCTAAGTTTGGTCCTTTCACACAAGAGATCGGCACTTTATTCACTAAAAGGCTAATTTCCTACTATTTTACATGGGTAAATCTCTAATCTTTTGTGGAGATGCACCTAGAGGACTCCTCTAGTACATTTACAACAGAAAATATATTACAAGAATGGTTATGATACAAAAATATGATGTCCAAATCGGAAAAAATTTGGGGCCCGTCTTTTTCTCTGCCTTGTGCTTTCTTTTGCTCTGCAACACTCTCCCCCTCTTCGTCTCTGTCGTCCCTTGACAGGCTTTGCTTCTTGTTTGTCTCGATCAGCGCGTGCCTCCTTTGGTCAGTTCTGCCTGATTCTTGATCTTACATTACGTTTTAGAGGCGCTCGGATTTGTCCTGGTTTCACATATTAGACCTGGTTGCATTACTCAAAGCCGGTTAATTCGGTTTGCCATGCACGCCATTAGTGCACATATGCGGATGTAGCTCGTAAGCCTTGATCTGAATCCTCTGTAACTCAAGGGGTTGAGGCACCCACATATGGAATACTTGTTGGCCCTGGTTCCTCCTCTCAGATGCGTGCTTTTCCTTGGTGTGTGTGCCCCTGCGGGGCTCCGTGCAGAGATGGGTGATGCGCCCCTGCGGGGCTTCTTGTAGGGACTTGTTCTTGTTATGTTTATTTCTCTTGAGTCATTTTAGACTTTGATTTCCTTCTTCTTCTCTTTTTGCTTGCTTGTCCCTCTACACGTCCCTCCTCCTGAACTCTGTCGTCCCCGACAGGCTTTTTCTGGCGACGTGAGTATGTCTGTATGACTGTGCGCTCTCGTTGATTTAGCAAATTAGCGTGACAAAGCATGAATTCTTTCCATTGTTGTGATTTGACTCCGTCCTCTGGTGCTTGTCGATGATCCGCAAAGAAGCTTGTTTCATAAGCCACCAGTCTTGCATTCAAATTGGAAGTCATTTTAACAAAAAATTCTGAATCTATTTCAAAGAAGCCGGTAAAAAATGCTTCTTCAAAAGTCTGCATATATGTAGAGGGCAAGAACATGAGACGAGAATAATATGCCATAATAGTTAGTCTGCTCGGGATAGTAGATAAATAAAAAACGAGGGCTTCCGATCCTTGAGTAATTCCAATAAAATTCAAAAATGTATATTTGGCATGTTGGAACACTTTTAGCACTGTGAGTAGCATACTGAATATTTTGTTAGTCATTTTGACGGCTAAGTCCGGGACTGAAGCGTATCTGGTAATCCAAAATTCCATCGTCTTTACCATGTATTCTTCGGTCGGTAGGTAATTATGTGGCGGACTAGGGAGTAAAGGGTAGTTGAGCCACTGATTATTGATATTGCCTTGGCGCTGTCCTTCCCAAAATTGCGTCCAGGCTCTTCGACGAGGTAGTGGGCAAAACGAAGGATTTACTTGAAGTTCATAAGGTGATGCCTCCCACGGTACCCGTAGTGTTGGATTCTTTTCTAGAAGCTTCCTTCTCCATATTGGATCCGCTTTCTCAAACTCTTCCTGAGTATATGTGAACGTATCGTACCTGAAGTTAAGATTTTGGTCCGGATCTTTATTTGTCGTAGACTTTATGTAACGTCGCGTTTGTTCTTTAAGTAGACCGTATGGTACATTGAATGGCTTCAAAATTTGTTCTAATTGTTTATTTTCTATGTGAGCTTCTTTCATGATCCTGATGATCTGATCTTCAAATTCTGCCGTGAGTTGGGACACCAGTAGTGCCCTTTCTGGTCGACTCAGTTCTGCAATTTCCCGAGTATTAGGTTCAATGTGAACCTCCTGTTCCTCCCTTATCGGTGAATGATATGAGGGGAAAGAGAGAGGACGTACCTCATTCTCCACAGTAGCCTCTGCAGAAGTTGGAACTACTGGTGTCCCCTCGTTTCTCGTTTGTTCTAGTTGATCCTGTAACTGTTTGATCATCTCTTTCTTTTGCTTGATTTCTTCTTGAGCTTGTAAAATGGTTGATTTATTCTTTTCAATTTCCTCAGCTACGATTGCTAGCTGATCGGCGTCTTCTTTACAATGCAATAGGTATCGATTTTCTGCTTTTTTCCATTTAGTTCGTAGAGCTGCAGTGTCTTCCATGTATTTTCTTTCCCATTCAGCAATAGTGTCTTGATCCTTTTTGAGCTGATCTTCATACATAATCACTTTCTCTTCTAATCCCTTGATGTCCCTTTCCGGTTGGGCTTGCACTTCGACTGGCTGATCACTTAAAAGAGCGGCCATAAGCTCTTTGTTCCGTTGTCTTAACGCCTCTGCTTCATCCATGTACCCTTTAATCTGAGATTCTAGAATTTTGCTTCTTGATGCCATTCGTGCCTTTTCAGCCTCATTTGTTTGTAGTTGTTTGGTGACTTCTTGGAGTTGTTCTTTTAATAGCGCATTCTCTGTCTCTAGCATGCTGTATTTGTTTTTGATTTCTTTCAGTTCAGTGTCTTTTTCTACTATCTATTCTTTTACTGTCTCTAACTCAGTAGAGAGATTCTCACCCCACTTTTGAAGTTTGATTTTGTCCTGCATGGCTTGGTCATAATCTTCATCAGCATCAACCATAAGTTGCTGTGTATCTAGGGCAGTTCTGATCATGTCCTGCACCACGGGCTTGAGCTGAGCTATATCCACATTCAGCCATGTCTTTGGTATGCTTGGGGTTTCTCCGATTTGTACATCTTTTCCCTTGTCGACGTGGATCGTTTCATTGTGTGGTTGTCGGATCTGTAGTTGTACTTGTGGTTCGTCTTCATCTTTATCCACATCAATAGTTTTAGTGGCACTTCCCTGAAATGTGACATCCATGGGGGATGGTTCTGCCACAACCCTTATTGGAGTAAAGGGTTCTTCGTCTTCTTTTTGTTCTTCATGAAACTCCTTCTTTGGTGTCTTCAAGTTTATTTTTCGGACAGGTGTGGCCTCCTTGATTTGGATGTTGGAGCTTTCATTAAGTTTTATACAATGCATACCTTCTTGTTCAGCATTCTTGCTTGCTATACTTTGTTCCCCATGTGTGGCTTGGTGCTTCGTCATGAGGCCCCCTTGCTCTTCTTTATAGTCCACTTCATGGAGTTCTGCCCATTGTCCATCATCTTTCGATTCGCTTGGAAAATCGACATTTAATAATGAATTTTCTCGTTCTTCTTGTTGTTCTGATGCGGAACTAGAGTTGTCCAAGCCGATCTCCCGATATCTGTGGATTTTTGTGAGCTTGCTTCTCGGGTCTGTCGCTTGTTGTGACTGTTGATAGTGATGACTTTGGACCGGTAAGTTGACTTGTCCTTCTGTATATCGATGGGTCTCTTCCAGAGCATCTGTCAAATCTTTTGCTGTTATTTCTTTCCTTCCTTCAATAGTAGTTTTTGGGAGTGCATGGATCCTCTTGGTAGTTGGTGTGTCCTCTTCATGTAGCTTGGCTTCCCGGAGTCTTTTGGTGCCTCTCATTCTAGGTTGAGAGCTTGTTTCTACCACTTCCACAATATTTGCTCCTTTCTTTTTCTTAGGAACGGTCGCAACTTTGGCATATTGAGCTAGTACGGTTGATGATGGCATCTCTTGTAAATGTTCCCTCATGCCTAAAGCGTGGTAGATTAGGATGGTTAGTGCCACACTGCCATTGAGAAACTTTTTATTCTTCCATTGCTTATGTGCTTCAAACAATCTCTCTTGAACATATGGAGTCAAATTGATTTGATTCCCAATTTGCTTGATGGCATGAGACAATAATTGCACAATGATCTTTTGTGGAGCCGTGTATCTGTGCATATTCGGGAAACAGAAGTGTTGGTGGATCAATCTGACCTCATCCTCTATGTCTACTCGGTTGATGTCGGTGAAGGTTCGGGCCTTTGCACCTTTACTTTCTTCTTTCACTACCGTGATCCCATCCTTTTCCCATCCAAAGGCTTCCTTAATTAGCTCATGTGTGAATTGAATAATCACCCATTCACCTATTGTATCCATTACTCTAGCTTCTGGTACCAAGGGATCATGTAGGGCTGGTTGTACAGTATTCATGACTTGAGTGCATCGTTGAAAATCAGGCTTATAGATTGGTAACTCAAAATATTTGTTGATGCCTGCTTTCTTCATGGTGTCTTCAACAGAAGGAAGCGTGTGTTGTACTCTAAAGTCCTGGGACATTATTGGAAACTGATGCTCTGTGTCCATGATTTTAATCGTTGCAAGAAACAGGTAGTCCCCCGCAGGCTGATCTTCGCGGAACCAGTGTCCCTTGGCCTTTGTGATACTTTGGGGTGGAAACTCCATCACTTCTTCTTGTATGGTTGCTTCAGAATCTTCGGAAGCCATCTGCACTTGTTCGTAAAAGTGCATTAGCGTCACATAATCGTATGCAATGGTGTAGTGCATTGTAGTGATTATTGTCGTCGTCACTCCGTCTCCCCATTAATCCATGAGTGAGATCTCTTACCACACATTTTTTCAATTTGGTTTTTGTTGCTGAAAGAAAATAAAAGTCAGTGTAGCCGAAGCATTTATTTATATACATAGTAGGTCCATTCCTATTTAGAATGAAGCTAAGGTCTACTCTCTGCTTGGACTGTGCTTGTACTGGTATGGTGATGTCTGCTATCTTCTTAAGAGTGGGTTTTGGCTTCTCCTTGCTCAACATCCGATCCTTACTTACCCACTTGTACTTGAGTTGTCTTTGATAAGAATAGTTGCTGGTTGGTGTTTTCCAATATGGTGGTGTTGTGGCTTGTGGAGGAGCGTCAATAGAGGGAGTTTCCTTAGTGGTCGGCTTCTCGTGGACGGACTGTGCTGATTTCGGCTCTTCTTCAGGCATTGTTGAGCTTGGCGTGTCTGCTTCTTCCAGATTGATTTCTGTTTTTTTAGTAGCCGAATTATTCTCGTGTGTCGATTCCGTACTGCTCTCCATGCTTGTTATTATGCGTGGGTGGATTAGAGGCTTTACTTCTAATAGGCTGAAAATCTCCTTGTGTCCTATCTTTGCCGAAATATAGCCTTGAGCAAGATGGATACACACTTCATGCTCAATGATCCAGTCTTGTCCTAGAACTAAGTCTTCCATTAAGTCCTCATCGTTGCACACTAAGACTCTCTGTGCCATGGAGGAATTTCCTAGGTGGAGGGATACATTCGTGGTTCCAATACATTCTAGGGTGTGACCTCCAATTCCTATTAATCGGGCTTTTGTGGGATTCAAATCTAATTGCAGATCTTTTGCTATTCTCTTTCGCATGCAGCTAAGTCCTGCTCCTGAGTCTATCAATGCATCTATCAATTTGTACTCCGCCTTGCCAATCCCTAGGTTTAGGTAAGGTTGCGTTTTACACCTATCCATTGTATCATGATTATCGACTTGGTAATTTGCCATAGGGATAGGCTCTTCACCTTGGAGACAACGTTCATCTCTTTGCCTCATCCATTCTTTCCGTTTCCTAATGCGCTCGAGTGCTTCTTGCCGAGCTTCCTCTCGAATTCGCTCTTCCTCCTTTTTCCTATTTTGGGCACCTACCAATCGTGCTAGCATTTGATCAGTCAAAGGCTCCATGAATCGTCTTACTCTACATCCACTGATGTAGTTGGGAAGAATGTCGCCATCTAGGGTGGCTAGATTGACTGCTCCACCAGTCGAAATTCGATTTATGATCAAATGTCCATATCCGCGTTTTTGTAACTTCTTGGCGTGTTGTTTTAGGGTGTACACTAAGACTAAGTCACCTTCTTTAAGTCCTTTGTCTTTTATATGTGCATCATAATATGCTTTTTGTCTCCTTTTAGCTGCATAAATTCCTACCACAGCTTGTAATCTAGTCTCATGTAACTTCTCAATTTGGTCTAGTTGTTGGGATAGTTCATGTCCTTCCCACTCATACTGTTGGGCTACTTTCAGTGTTGGTACTAAAAATTCAATTGGCAAAATTGCATTTTGCCCATACACTAAGTTAAATGGGGTAGTTCCAATAGCCGTTTTATATGCAACTCGGAAGGCCCAAATTGCATGATGCAATTGTTTGTCCCAATCTGACCTTCCATTATTGACAATCTTTGTCAATACGGTACACAGTACCTTATTAGAACTCTCCGCTTGTCCATTTGCTTGGGGATGATATGGGGCTGATTTTTTATGAATCACCAAAAACTCGTTCATTAGTGACTCGATTACTTCATTAAGGAAGTGTGTTCCCCGATCGCTAACAATCTCAATGGGCAAGCCAAAGCGGGTGAAGATATGCTCAAAGAGAAATTTTGTGGTAGTTTGAGCATCATTCTTTCTAGTGGCTTTTGCTTCTACCCATTTAGTCAAGTAGTCAGTGGCTACTATGATGTATTCAGCATGTGATCCTTTGGCAGGTGGATTGATAGGTCCTATGAAGTCAATACCCCATTTCGTGAAGGCTCTCGCGCATATCATGGGTCTTAATGGCATGTCATCTCTCCGAATTGGGTATTTAGTTCTCTGAAAAGTCTCACAACTTTGTACATACGTTTCAGCATCCATATGTAGAGTTGGCCACCACAAGCCCGCAAAGAGAATCATTTTAAGAGTTCTTTCAACCGAAAAATGACCTCCTGCAGCACCTGCATGTGCCATCTCTAATATGGGTAAATATTCTCCTTCATGCACACATAGTCTGAGTTGGTTGTCTTTACCTCGCCTAAACAATTGTCCTCCCATGAGAATGTAGTCCTTGCTCATTTCCTCTAAGGATCGCTTTCTTGCTAAATTAGCTCCTAACTCATGTTCTTGAGTTTTTAAGAATTTCACTAATGTTGTACTCCAATTGGGTGCTATGGTCAAAAAAGGTAGAGACATATGATCTTCTGGAACCATCTCTTGACATTCTGCACAATTACTTACGTGGTCGTGAACATTCTTGGGCATGTCAGGCCAATACACTCCTAATCTTTTCAATTCCCGGATTGTTCCATGAGTCCCTTGGTGTGTTCTCCATTTGTTCACATGTGCTTGCTCAATTAGTTGCGTTTGTTCATCCTCATCAACACATCTGAGTAACACTCCGTTAGGTTCCTTCTAGTATACACTACCTGACACAATGTGTAAGTTCCTCGATTGAAGAATTTCTTTCTTGCTATTCCTATTGATTGAGTGTTGAGGGCCATGGGTGAGTATAGGGATCAATTTTTCTGCCCACTTTGGGCAAACTTCTAGATTGAACAAATAAGCATCTGGTAGATCGTCGGGCACTCCACTAGGTGGCTCTCCGTGTATTAGCCTCGAAAGGTGGTCTGTTCTCACATGTGTGTTGCCTTTTTTCACTATTACTTCAAAATCGAACTCCATTAGTAGTAGAAACCAACGTACTAACCTTCCCGTGTTACAAGGCTTATTGACTAAATACAACAAAGCCTGATGGTCTATGAAGAACTTGAATTTGTTGGCTAAGAGATAGTGTCTAAATTTCTTCACTGCATAGACCATGCCTAAACCTTCTCGTTCAGTAGTGGTATAATTTTGTTTTGCTTGATTCAGTTGTCTACTCGCATAGGCAATTGGATGATCGAGCTTGCCTTCATCAGCCGGTTGGGCTAGGATACATCCAATGGCATAGTTAGAAGCGTCAACATGAATATGAAAAGGCTTGCTCCAGTTGGGTGATTTCAGAATTGAGTCTTTTTTTCAACTCTGTGAATGCCTTTTTGCACTCTTCTGTCCAAGTAAATTGAGTCAAGAGACCATACAAGGGTTTTGCTATTATGGCATACATGTGAATAAACCTTCGGTAATATCCACAATGTCCCATAAAGGATTGCACTTCCTTTGCATTCTTGGGTCTTGGTAAGTCTAAGATGACTTTAATCTTGTCCTCATCCGTAGATATTCCATTTGTCGAGACTATGTGTCCTAGAATTTTCCCTTGTCTTACCATGAAGACACATTTTTCTGGGTTTAAGCAGACTCTATATTGTCTACATTTGTTGAATATCTTCCTCAACTCGGGAATGTGATCGGGTCTTTGATTAGAGTACATGCAGAGGTCATCTACATATACTTCCATGCTTTTTTTCAAAGATTCCTTGAAAACGTGACACATCAATCGTTGGAAGGTATCCGGTGCATTAGTGAGTCCAAAAGGCATCACTCTGAATGCATACACTCCCCATTCAGTGGCGAATGCTGTCTTATGTTGATCCTCAGTCGCAATAGCTATCTGATTGTATCCGGAGAATCCATCTAGGAAGCTATAGACCTCCTTACCTGCTACTCTTTCTAATAAATGGTCCGTGATAGGTAGTGGGTAGCTGTCACGTATAGTTGCTGCATTCACCTTCTTCAAATTTATGCACACTCTCAATTTTCCATTTTTCTTAGGCACTACTACTAATGGCGATACCCACTCGGTATGTTCTATCTCATATATGAATCCTGCCGCTAGTAGTTTGTCTATTTCTTCCTTAATCTTTGCTGCATAGACTTCATTGTATGTATAAGGACGTTGTTTGGATGGTTTTGCATCTGTCGTCATTGGTATTCGATGAGAACAAATAGTGGGCTCTACGCCTTTGAGATCCTTGTAGGTCCATGCAAACACATCTCGATACTCTCGGATAAGTCGTATGAGACCCTCTTCCTCCTCTTCAGATACATCTTTCCCAATATATGTGCACCTCTCTTCTCCGTCTTCTATCGTTACAACAATTTTTTTGGTTTGTTCTTTGTTGTCATAGGCTTCTCCATCTCGGGCCTCTCGTTTAGGCATTTGAATGGCTATTTTTCTCTCTTCTACCTCATATTTCTTAAAATGTTCAGGGACTTCAAAAAAATCTAGGTTTGGCTCTATTTTGTTTTTGTCATCCCTTTGCTGGTGTAATGTTGATGCAGCTTCAATTGCTAAGATTTTTGCCATAAGTCTTTTGGCCAATCTGCCTCTAAATCTGGAATTATTGACATCAATTCATCTTGGGTCTTTATCTAACCGCTTTGATCATCTTCTTTCCTAGGTTCCTTGCTATTGGACTTTAAGCATTCTTCATACAGATTATGTGCAATCCTGGTCTCTGGTAGAATTGGGATAGTCTTTTCTAGGGTTGCTTGTGCTACTTCTATGAGTTTCCTGCATATGGTCAGTCTTTCTTTCTCTAATTCCCCTTGAGGGTAGATTTTTTCAAGTTGTTCAACGTTTGGGCCCATCTTGATTCTAGCTTGGTAGGCTTTCAACCACATGTCTAAATCGTCTGGCTTTGGGTCTGCAAGAATTGATCCGGGCTTCTCCCTATCTGAGCTAGGTCGAGGTAGCTCAGGGGTCTCCTTATGCATTTTTTGTCCTTTATGCTCTTTCCGGCTCTTAGTTTGTTTTTTACTGTCTTGGCTCTTACTTCTTGCCCATTTGTCCTTGAGTTTCTCTCGTCTTTCTTTCCATTTCTGTACTTTCGTGTTTTGGGAGTTCTCACGCGGGTCCTCAGAATCTTCGACTACCTGAATTTCGGAGCCTATAGTTTTATTGCTCTCTTGTTTCCCCTCTGTTTGTTTTCCTTTTTGTTGCTTCACTTGGGCTCTAGTAATAGCCTTTAGTGGTATGTTGTACTCCTTATCACTTCCCGATCCTTCTATGACTTCGATCACATTGATTGGTGCCGTATCTTGAGTCTTTGCTGGATTCTTAGGGCAGTCTCTGAAAAGATGTTCCTTCCCGCAATCACTACAATACCCTTCCCAGATTCTCGGTGGTAGAGGGTTATAAGGTCGAGGGCATTCTCTAATAAAATGATCTCCTCCGCATCTATAGCAAGGTCCTCTCTGTATGGGTGGTCTAATAGGTGGTCGGTACTGGTTCCCTATCCCTGCGTGGGCCTGATTACGTGTGTGCACTCTTGGAGTTGCAAACTGTACATGAGTACGGTTGGGTACACTACGTTGGCTGGTCTATCCTGAGGTGGTATGTTTCGTCTCCTGTTGATTTCCAAAAGGATTTTGTGAGGTAGTTGCCTGATCTCTTGGCGGAAATACAGGCGTACCCATGTATCTCAGTCGAGCCCTGTCTAAAGCACTCACAGGCCAATATCTCTTTTGATCCTTATCTAAATACGTGAGTCTAGTTTCATCATCGGGGTCTTTTAGCTCATAAAATGTCATGGGGCTTTCTTCTCTCCTTGGAGCCGGTAAGTCGGTTTGAAGCAATAAGTCTGATCCATGGATCATATAGACCTCCAACAGGTAGTCGTCTTGAGGAATCAAATCTCCTCTCAAGACCCGTGATACTTGAGACCTACCCCTCGGGGTAGTCACAAACTCTTCAGGGTGTGCTTCTTCGGAGTTGTCTGGATCCACAAACTCTCCCCTTTCATTAATTCTTTCCGGAAGTTCCGTCACGATGTAGATGTGACCAATTTTGTCTACATATGCACCTCCCTCGTACTGGACAGCAGGTCGGGGTACAATTGTAGCATTTAGGGAAGTCGCCATCCTTGCAGCCACAGATCTATTTAAACCGTCTAGGTAGATGGGGACCTCCTAGGTATTGGTAGACACATACTGTAAGGAAGTACGGTAATCTCCCTCAACTGTAGACATGAAATTTCTATTTGGTGTTGGACCTTGCATGTCTTCTGATGCCATAGATATTTCCTCCTCAGAATCACTAGAGGTCTCTGAGTAGACAGAGTGGTGACTGACCTGAGCAGCACTTCCTACAGAAGAGATGACACTTCTTCGGCTACTTAGCACTCTTCCTGACCTCAAGTTCATTCACACTCCTACGTCTCTCTAGGTGTCCCACAGACTCCTCTTGAGTGGCTCTTCCCAAGGCCTCCAATTGTCTCACAACAATGTTAGAGTCAATCTGGCCGATACCGTTTCCAGACGATACCACACTAGGCGATACTGCCTTGGCCGCGATACGATACCAGAGGTCCAATCAATACGATACTGGATACTGCCCGCGATACGATACCAAACACCAAGACGATACGATACCAATCCTGCTGTTGCGATACTACCCAGGGGAGCAGACGATATGATACCTCTGCTATGCACGATACGATACCAAAAACCTCGGCGATACGATACTAGGAATATCACGATACGATCTCAAAAGATTCAGGCGATACGATACTGGAATTTATACCGATACGATATCAGTGTGGTATCACGATACCATTCTCGAGGAGAAGGCGATACGATACCACGACTACGATACGATACCTATGAGACCAGACGATACGATACTTATGACAGTATCGCGATACTGTCCGGGTGAGTGGACGATACGATATCAAAGTGGTGTCGCGATATCAGATTTCACGAGACATGATACGATACTCAAGAGGGATGCGATACAATCTCAAAAGTTCGACGATACGATATCAGGTATAGTATCGCGATACTTCACTGGGAAATACGGTGATATGATACTAGAGACTCAAGGTGATACGATCTCAAGATGGTATCGCGATACAATCCTTGGTAGGAGGCGATACGATATCACCGTGGTAAGCGCGATCGCGATACCAATCTTGGCGACACGATACCAAAATGGTATCGCGATACCAGGATCGATACCCAGTGATACGATACTTAAAACAGTGCGCGATCGCGATACCAACTCGGGGGCCACGATACCAGTGCGGTATCGCGATACCAAGTAGGTATCAAGCGATACGATACTTCGGCGAGTATCGCGATACAAGGGAGTTTTGGTATCGCGATACCAAACCTCAACCGATCGCGATACTCAAGCCAAAGTGTAAGAAAATTCCAAATTTTTTGTACCCCCTTGCTTCCCTTATTCTCCTCCTCCCTCCTAGGCCTCTGTATCACGCAAAAATTCTGGAATTTCATTCAGTTTAACCCCCCCGCGATACTGTGCACCTGTTGCACGTGTTTGTGCATGTTTAGTGAGTTTTATGTAAATATTCTTGGTAGAATCTCACCTCTATCTACCCTTGCTTGCACTTGGAGCTCAATCTCTAGCTGGGAAGGCTTGAAGCACCCGATACCAATTCCACGATACTGATCGCTATCACAGACAATACCAGAACTCCAGCAAGTATCAAATGAGTCAATTTTTTTGGTTTTTATACTTTTTTTGGATAGAACTTGAATTTTGCTAATTTTTGGTGATTTTTGAACTCCTACTTCTCCTCTCCTCACTACTCCTCTTCTTCTAACCTACCCTAACTCCTCCTTCTCTCCCGTCCTTCTAACCCTAAACCTAAAACTTATCACACACACCTTTGAGATGCGAAGTAACAAGTGCTGAAGTGATTGACTAATTGCCACAACACAAATTCACTTCTACAAGTACGATTCTATCACACTCAATCTATAACCATCACGAAGGCACCTTGGTTGAGTGTTCCCCGGCAACGGCGCCAAAAACGTGTGTACTTGAGCCAAGAAGACTCAAGGACTTGTGTCAATGAGACTGTACCTCAATTGCCACACAAGTGCGTATAGTGGGTACTTAACACACATCTAATTGTCAATCCAATGGAACGACGTACCAAGTGTATGAAGACGTGTGCACACGTGATGGAAAATGAAGTGGTCAAGCTAGCATGCATGAGAAAAGACTAACTACCTCTCACACTCACTGAAATGCTGAAAGTGTTTGCTGCAGAGCCTCTTACAGCAGTTTTCGGAAATTCAAGGATTTCTCCCAGCTCCGAACTCCGAATATAGGCAATAGGGTACTCGTTTCGAAGCTCTCACCGAGATGCATCTACTGGACCACTCAATTCTGAGCACTCTGCTTCAAGTTATGGCAAAAACAGAGAATGGTGGGAAACACCCACACTAGCGCCACAACTTCTACAAGCTCGCACACACACTACAACAGCTCAAAATCAAGGGGAAGGGGTAGACAACAGTCCTACACATGCATTTCAAGCATAACACACACATACAAGAGCGAAATGAAGATCAAAATCAGCATGAAAGAGGCAAACTCAAAAATCTGTAGAGCTCCTTCTTCACAATGGCAAAAAGTCCCTACAAAGAGTCACAAAGTGACTTATATACATGTGCCCTAAGTTTGGTCCTTTCACACAAGAGACCGGCACTTTATTCACTAAAAGGCTAATTTCCTACTATGATGCACCTAGAGGACTCCTCTAGTACATTTACAATGGAAAATATATTACAAGAATGGTTATGATACAAAAATATGATGTCCAAATCGGAAAAATTTTGGGGCCCGTCTTTTTCTCTGCCTTGTGTTCTCTTTTGCTCTGCAACAGGGGCCTCAGAGAAAGCAGTAATCTATGCTTTAAGAGTAAGTACCTCAGCGTGTAGCATACTGAGTTCCTCTATGATCTCTAGAGGTGTGGCCTCAGAGGCTGTTGGTGTTGGTTGTGTAGGTGTTCGCAACTGTAGCATTTTATGGTCGTCTGTTGCTCTAGCACAATGGTGAGAACCATGTTAAGAAGCTCCACCTCCTTAATGTCAATCCGCGGAAGAGATAAGAGTGATATGAAGATCGTGAATGTGAGATGTAGTGAGAGTGAAGGTGAGAAGCATAGACATGCACACACACATACACACACACAATGAAGAGACAAGCAAGATGCAATAAGAAGGTAGGAGAATAGACTCTAGTACTCAAGATCTCAATTACAACTCAAAATAGCTCTAAGCTCTTCTCTACTCATAAAAGCTAGCCTCAAAAATGAGCTCTCTAGCTCTTTTTATAGATTCTAGACTAGTTTTGACCGGTTTCACATCTAGTGATTGGCATAGTTAAAAAATAGCTTCTAGGTGCTATTTGGAAGGGTAAACGAGGTCTAAAAATAACCAAAATTGGTAGGCTCATTCTACCTAAGCTCCTCAAGCTCGAGGACTCCTCAGCTTGCACAAAATGGAGCTACGAATTACAAAAGTGGTTGTTTTATGTTACATATGGTACAAGAGTGATGAAAATCACTATTGGGAGTTTTTTGAAAAGTAATATAAAACATATTTGTTTGAAAAATAATTTGACTGGCTCCCCACTACTTCGTTGTGCTCTATCTTTACATGCTTCCTCGACGTCTATGCCTCTGGATATTGCCAACAGCCCCCTCCCTCTCGCTTCTGTCGTCCTCGACAGAACCTTGTTGCGGGGTCTGTCGGATATAATTTTGTAGGAGGTCCTGAGTGAGGGTGTGCTCTGAAATGCGGATACCTCTTGCAAGATCTGCTTTGAGTTTTTCCCAATCAATGGGTTGAGGTTACTCTAGTGGCGGGAGTCTATAGTGCATGGAGTACACCAGTTGTTCACAGGCAAATAGTTGGAGTAGATGGGTGGGCCTGCTTATGAACAACTATGAGTGATACTCCCAAAAACTGGTAGTAAACATTTCTTCGAAGGTCATTTTATAGCACCCCGGCAAATATTTGATGCGACAGTGCCAGGCATAACACACCCGTAGCAATGGTGTCGTACTCATATCATATGCTAAATCTTGATTGCCATGCTCGAATCCCAGGGTGTTCGTGTGTGGTGCCTTGACCCGATGGAAGACTTTGAATACTATCTGCATCATGTCAAATATTTTGACCGTCATATGGGAAGCTACATCATCCATTCATCATAAGCGAGGGAGCCAATGGCGGATCATTGCCATCATATATCCTACAGTGGGTGGACATGGGGTTGAGTGAAATATGGGTAATTGAGCCAGTCCTGGCATTGCTTGTTATTCTCTACTTTGATTGCAAAGGCCTTCCAGGAGTGGCGTTGTGGTATCGGTCCCCAACATGGGTTATACTTTAAATGGAGTGGTGCCTTGGCCCATGTGCTCATCATTTCTGGATATTCCTATAATAAGTCATGGCGCCAAGTTGGTTGATATATTTCTCCTCTCTGTAATAAGTCCTGGCACGTCCATTGGCAACTCTTCAGGTTCAAACTGAGTTGCATGGAAGGGTTTCTTGCCTGTTTCCTTTTTGATGGCGAGTTGATATTCTGCCATTAACATGAAATATGGTTTGTATTGAAGCTCATGCCCAGATATATACCTGCGAGGGGCCAAGTGAGCGAAATAAGAGGATTGTAAAATACGCTCTTCGATCATAGCCATTGTGTGTAGTTGTGCTTCCACCCTTGCTGAGTGGGTCTTGCCAATCTCTTCTTCAGTCTTCATCCACGTGGGGGTAGGGAGTTCGAATGTAGTCTGGCCCTCAGCCGTGACGCGTCCGCCTAGGATGGGTTGGGGTTCGTAGGCTTCTTTGAAAGTGTCCTCCATCGGGATAGTCATTGTTTCTTCATCCGCTGGTAGTTTCTATGGGGAATCTGGCATAGGGGGTGCTTCATATGCTGCTATCTGTGTTTGAAGAGTCACTACCTGGGCCTGTAAAGCATTAAGTTCCTCTATGATCTCAGGAGATGTGGCCGCAAGAGCTGGTGGTACTTGCTGTACATGTGCTCGTAACTATATATTTTTTGTGTTCCTCTTTGAGCTTCTCGTATTCCTCATTCATACTGTCATACTCTCTAGTAGTCTGACATGATCTTCCAATAGCATCTTCATAGATTTAGAGGGGATAACTTTGAAACGACTAGGACTCAAGGGTTCGTCCGATTGATCTAAAGCAGCTTCGAGGTTCTCTCTGTTCTGTTCCTGCAAGCATTGATTCTCTTCTTTGGCTACTGCTAGGTGGCGTCTGAGTAGTCCCATGTTTCTGGTGATCGTCGCATTGGGAATGGTTTGAGTCCTTAACAAATTGTCAATATCTGTAATGGCGTCTTTTGTCTTCTGTTCACTTTTTAATTCTAATTTGTGGTAGGCCTGGCGTAGCTCTTGGTAGCGTGTGTTAAGGGAGGTGTTTTCGATTAATAAAGAATTTAGCTGCGATTGTAAGTCGTTCTTGGTCTGCTACAGCATTTGATAACTGGTACCTAGAGATGCGAATTCATCTCTCACTTGTCTCATGCATGTGAACATCTGACGGAATGCAATGTCGATGGTGGGTGATAGTATTAATGGCATAGTGAGTTAAGATGCTGTGGGTGTTGATGCAAGGGGAAGGGGAAATAGGGATGGGAAAGTGGATGCAGTGGTGACTGTGGAAAAATGTGATGTGCCTAAATGTGGTGGTAGAATGGACGAGGTGAGTGGTGGTGCAGTAGGTGGTGAAATGTCCATGTCACTAGACATGGTGTCGAGTGTAGTGATCATGAATAGTGGAGTGATAGTGGGTGTGTGCGTGGGTGTAAATGCAGGATTTACAAAAGTTGCCGAATAATTTACAGATGGGGTACGTTATACTACTTGGTGGAGAGGGGAAAGAGGAAATACAGTGGGTCAGGGAGGTGAGATGGGGAAGAAGGTTAATGGAGGTGGAAATAGGAATAGGGGTCTTGGAGGGGTGGGGAAGGAAGGGAAGGATGGATGGAGAAATGGACTGGATAGAAGGGTGGACGTCCTAGGAGGGAGGCTAGGTTGTGTAGGTGCAGAAAGTATGAGAGGAATGGAGGCGACAAAGGCTTCTACTACCACACTATCGAAGGATTTGGATGGTCTAGGGGAGGAAGGGTGTACAGGAGAGATTGGAGGGACGGGAAGTGAAAGAGGAGCAGTTGGTCTGGTGGGTACTTCGACAACAGTGGTGGTATGTACAGTAGAAGTGTGGGGCAGGGAGTCGATGACGATCGTTTCTTCTGCCAAAGATCCTTCAGGTATGAGGTGGGCTTCTCTGGCCTCTTGTGATGACTGGCCATCCATTGGTACAGGAATATATTGACCCAGTTTCGATACTAAGCGAATTCGGCATGGGTCAAACTGTGGTAGTGGTTTTCTTTTCAACTATCATAATGCCTCATTAGTACCTACTGACTTAACTAGTTCTCTGAAACCTTGGATGTAGGCTTCTTTGAAGCCTCCTGTAGCGAGTTCCTATTCGACAAGCGCTTGGCTTACTTCTTCCGATAGCTTTTTACGCGCCCAAATTGCTTCCATGGTATGGTATAACTTCTTGATTGCCAGTGTATAGGCAGCTGCTTCAAATATCTCATCTTCATAAGTACTAGTGTCACCCTGGGTGTCCATGTGTTGTGCCTGTTCATCGGTCTGCACATTCTCTTGAGATTCATGGCTTCCCTGACTAGCTTCATCATCTCCGTCTTCATCATCTGTTTCTGTCCTTTCTTCTTTGGAACTGGAAACTACTTGCTCTTGTGTTTGATCAGGGGGAGTTGTAGGGTAACTTGGTCATTCATATTCCTGAGAAAAAAATTGTCCTTCTGGAAATTGAAATTCATTTGAAAAAGCGCCCGGCATTTCAAAATCGAACCTAGTATTCATTGGTTCTACTTCTAGATTGGGTATCGAAAAAGTAAAACGTTTTCGCATCGATGGAGGTGGGAATTTCTGTCGCTGTAGTAGTAGGTTCCTAAACTGAGGTTGCTTTAAGAAGTAACGGTACTGATAGTGCCTTCTGTGATGACAGGTCGTGACAATCGTATGCGTATTGGTTGTATAGTCATAGGGAGTTCCGTAGGTGACTATTCTGGAGAGGGTTGAGGTGATGGGGACCCTAGAACTTGTAGGCATGGGATAGATCCGCGCATGCGCTTGCCTGCCCGTCACTTGCTAGATTTTCTTGCCTTTGTGGCAGTTCCTTTAAACGCTTTCAATTCTTCACTTGTCATTGCATGCTCTATAGGCAAGTCATATGCCAAACACATATAAACAATTCTCGTGAGAGCACAACATCCATGGATGATTTTCTTCCTTTCCCATCTATGCTGCGCCAAGTACAATTGATCAATGATCCAACTTGCAAGATCAATTGTTTGTGGCCCAATACATGCTAAATATAATCCAAAAAAAATATGCTTGTGAGGCATAGTAAACCGATCCTCAGCTGGGAATGCAAAGTGTTGCATACATATACGTAATGTCTTAGATAGCTCATGTGTGATGGTTGAAATGTCTTCCCATTTGGTAACATCACCACACTTCATGGGCTCTGGAATCAGCCTTTCATGCTCTGTCGACGTGTGAGTTCCATGGATCCTAATTGCAGCTCGAATCAAATCCTTTGAAAGATAGAACTTCTTGAATGGGGGGTCATTTACCAAAGACGGCAAAATAAAAGTGCTCACCAAGTCCTTGTTCTCGGAGGCGGTCAGAGTGGTTACTAGGTAATAGCATCTATAAAAGTCCGGTTTGGGTAATGGATCACTGAAGTATTCTATAAAACTTTCTCTCACCCAAACATGCTTTAAGTCTTTCGTATTCTAGAGCACTTCAAATTCTCTAGAGAAGAACTGATACTTGCCCCACTTACTACTGTCAAAAATCAAATTGGCATCAAAAATAAAATCTGCATCTGCCAAAGGTCCTGCTAAACCTTGGAACTAGTGATAATTGCGATGAACTTTTTCAGTATATCCCCTAGGAGGATCATCAATCGGCATAGGTCCTGGGAATCCTTGAAATTCGGGTGGTTGAGCCATGGGATGTGGTTCCGCCAGTAAGTCACCAAAATTGACCACCGGTACACTGGAGCTAGCTTTAGATGGTCCTTATGTCTGCATGATGATGGATGCGAGTGTGGAGAAGATCTGCTACAAAAGATTAGCACATTAGTATGGAAATTAATCATGATCCCAATAAAGTGAGACCGCAATCCCTTTCCATAACCGATGTGTAACCCGTGTAGCTGAGTGTTGTGAGGTGGTTTATGGAATGATTTGTGCAAGCTAATGCAGGTCTCTAGACACCTACATGCTTCAGATAGTGCATACATTGCTTGATGAGATGTTATTACAAGTGATGTTGGGTGAGTGGAGATGAGTTTATACAAAGTTCAGTTGTGATGGAATTATTACAAGGAGAGTGTTCAGTCAGGGTGGGAGTAATGTTAGACAATGGGTTTGGAGGAGACAAGTGGATACGTTTCAGTATCCATTTCCTAAGGGTTGGTGAGTGGGTGGTATGTTTCTGCTAAGGGACAAAAGGTGATATTGGATGTGGTGGTATTGAGGGGTGAAGAGGTTTCTGAGGGGTATATGTTACATGGTTTGAGTGTTGAGCTATAATACACTGTTTGGGTACCCAAATCTGCGTGGGTGTGGGTCAATGCGTTAGGTACTTCTTGGCAATCCAAACCTGTCGACTGCTCGTACTTGTAGAAGAAGGTCGAGGAGATGTTGAATACTGACCTTGCTTGTGCCTTATCTTCTTCTTGTCATGGTCTGCATCGTTGAAATCTATCGGTGCTTTCTGACCTTTTGGCACCCATATTTGTTTCATGCCACTTTTTCTCTGATGCTAATACTGCTGAATTCTTTGCATAGTCTGGTAGGGTCTTCGGTTTGGGTTCCTCCATTGTGGGTGACTCCTTTGTGGATGAGGTTGAGAGGTCGGATGGACACTCTACTTTGAAAAAGAAGGGAGGTCCAACACTTGCGACTTCCCATTAGTAAGTGCTTTGTTTTGTATCAAAACTCTAGTCCAGTCCATAGTAAGTGTGGAAGGATGGGCACCGCAGGGTGTTGTGCCCATGTGGCTATTGATGCAGTCCACCTGGCCGCTGATGTAACCCACTTGACCACTGATGGAAGATCGAGGGACATCCTTTTGTCTGGCAACTATCCATCACCAAGCTCTCATGGATTGACTTTGGAATGAGCGTGCTTAGCCGAGGGATCTAGCCAAAGATCTTCTGGTCCTTCGTCGCATGCGTTTCATATGGTTTAGGGTTACATACCTCAGGTGGAGTGTTGTTAGGGAAGTCAAGCGGCATCACTCGCTGTTGATCTAAGGTTCCAATATGCAAGGAGCCTTGTCTAAGATTTAGGTCCACTGAGTGATCATATAGCCAATCTTGGCCAAGGATTAGGGTTTCTATTAGGTCCTCATCATGGCACACTAGTAGCTTCGTTGTCATGGTCAAATCGTGTATGAGGATAGGAAGGTCCACCTCACCCATGGAAGGGGTTTCCATGCCTCCTAGCCCTATGAGGTATGCCTCATTAGCCTCATTTCTATTCATGAGTCCTTATAATCGGACCATCTAATCGCACTAGTCACAGCACTTGAGTCAATTAAAGCCCTGAGCTCATGGCAAGGGTTTTCGTGCTCTAGCCTGACTGTAATGAATGGTCTCCTATCCACTATGCTAGGATGAGTACTTGACTTTGCTTGACACATGGCCATGGGGTATCTAGGTGTTGTTTTCAGATGGTTATAATGTTATCTCCCTAGTCCTTGTCTTCTTAGCCTCATGTGCTTAATGGGTTCGATAGCTTCTGCCTGAGCTTCAGCTCGTATTCTATTTTCTTCCTCCTTATGCTTCTTTGCCAATGTGAGTTGTCTAAGCATATCCTCAGTAAGAGGTTCCTAATATAACTTGACTCTATATCCACTAATGTAAATAGGCATTATGTCTCCTTCTAGGGTGGCTAATTGTATTGCCCCACTTGTCAAAAGTCTGTTAATGATCATAGGTCCATAACCTCGCTTTTCTAATTTTGGTGCATGCTGTTTTAGCGTATACACTATGACTAAATCTCCTTCTTTTAAACCTTTATCTTTCACATGTGCATCGAAATAGGCTTTTTGTCGCTTCTTTGCTGCATATATTCTTGTTGCTGCTTTCAGCCTGGTTTCTCCTAATCGTTCCAAGTCCATTATTCTTGATGATAATTCATGGAGGGTCCACTGATGTTCTTGTGCAACCTTAAGGGTCGGTATCAAGAAGTCGAAAGGAAGCACAACATTCTGACCAAAAACCATCTAAAAGGGAGTTGCATTGAGTATGGTATTTGTCCCAATCTGAACGTTTGTTGTTCACGAGTTTCGTCAGTACGTTACAAAGGATCTTGTTAGTGCTTTCTGCTTGACCATTGGCCTGAGGATGATATGGTGCGGATTTCTTGTGAATCACCATAAAATCCTGTAACAAATATTCAATGACTTAGTTTAGAAAGTGAGTTCCTCGATCGCTCACTAACTCTATAGGTAGTCCATATCTTGTAAAGAAATTTTCAAATAAGAATTTTGCAGTCGTGTGTGTGTTGAGAGCAGTATGGGCACCCAAGGAGTGACTAGACAAGGAAGCCAGCGGAGAGAGTCAGAGCGAGGTGAAGGAGTAAGTAGGCAAAGCAGTCGACGCAAATCTGGCAGATAGGCCCTTCAAAATTTTCCAAATCAACATCTTTATAACAGTGATCCTTATCACTAACAATCATTGTAAATACCATTTCATATTTTTGTAGCTCCATTTTGTGCAAGCCAAGGAGTCCTTGAGCTTGAGGAGCCTTAGAAGTACCTACATATCAATTTTCATAATTTTTAGACTCCGTTTAAGCCCTCAAATTGGCCCTGGAACCTAATTTTTAACTAGGCCGGACACTAGGTCTGGACAGGGCCAAAACCTAGTCAAAAACTATAAAAAGAGCTAGAAAGCTCATTTTTCAGGTTGGATTGTAATTGAAACGAACTTGTAAGAGCTTTTTGAAAGTAATCTAAAGAACTCCATTGCTCCTCACTCTTTGTCTTGCCGTGTGTGCGCGTGTGTGTGTATGTGTGTGCATGTTTGTGTGCTTCTCACTCACGCACTTGTGCTTCCACTTGCTCGAGGTCTTCATACCATCCTCACGTCTTCCCGGATTGACATTAAAGGAGGTGCTACTCATCACTGAGCTACACCAAATTTTGGCGCCGTTGCCGGGGATCGAGCTTTGAGGAC
The DNA here is from genome assembly GCA_020310875.1 of Ceratopteris richardii. NCBI lineage: Eukaryota > Viridiplantae > Streptophyta > Polypodiopsida > Polypodiales > Pteridaceae > Ceratopteris > Ceratopteris richardii. Next base: position 180,951,402 of record CM035424.1, on the reverse strand, counting down.
GAGCGTGTGATGGTAAGACGTAGAGTTGACGCATTGGAGTTGTAGGTATTTTCTTCACTTTCATCGATTTTCTTTTACTTTCTTCACCATCTTCATCACCACCATCATTATCACCATCTCCCACCTCCATATCCATCATCGCAAAAAATTCAGTTTTTACTATATCTCCTTCTTCTCTTCATTTCCCTCATTTCACTTGTGAGAGAGAGCGAGAGAGCGAACTGTCGTGTGCTATCTTCTGTATGCTTTTGGAGTTTCTTGCAGGTGTCAGCATCATCATCCCCTCCAACACGTTGCGCAGGTACGGAAATGTGCAGAACTATCTCGCAGTCGCCGACTTCTGTCCATCGCGATTGACAGAAATTTTCACCTTTTGGTAAATCTGAGTGCACCACAGTAGACTAGAGACCCTGCACACCACATTCCCACAAAAATTTCTGAAAAATTTGCAAAATTTCAGTCCATCGCGATTGACTGAACCTCTGTCCATTGCGATTGACTGACTGTCCATCGCGATTGACTCCTGTCCATCGCGATTGACTGACTGTCCGTCGCGATTGACTGAACCCTCTGTCCATCGCGATTGTCTCCTGTCCATCGCGATTGACTGACTGTCCGTCGCGATTGACTGAACCCTCTGTCCATCGCGATTGTCTCCTGTCCATTGCGATTGACTCCTGTCCATTGCGATTGACTGAACCCTCTGTCCATCGCGATTGACTGAACCCTCTGTCCATCGCGATTGTCTCCTGTCCATCGCGATTGACTGAACCCTCTGTCCATCGCGATTGTCTCCTGTCCATCGCGATTGACTGAAACCTCTGTCCATCGCGATTGACAGCCCTGTCCATCGCGATTGACAGCCCTGTCCGTCGCGATTGACAGCCAATTTGGACAAATTTTTTAGGGTTTTTAAATTGAGAAAATGGACTAATTGTGGGCATAAATATCTTACTCTAGAGCACATAAGGAGGCCTTAGGAAACCAACCTGGGGGAAACTTATTGCACAGTGATCCTGTTTGAACCCTGTCTTAACCCCAGAACCCTGAACGGTCATAACTTTTTCATGCGACATCCATTTTTTGAGATCTAGGGCTTGTTGGAAAGCTTGTGGCATATACTACACGCCCTCAACTGTTTTTTATAAAGATAATGCGTTGATTTTTTGCTAGGGTATTTTGAAGTTGACCATACCCAGGGGGATCAAAGTCAAGGGTCTTAAGAATTGTTTTCCTAAAATTCACTAGGCAAATTAGTATTTGTGCTACAAGAATGAGAATCATTGGTTTTATCTGTGGAATTTAATTATGAAAGCTAACTTTGGAACTCTACAGATCTATTGAGAGCATCGAAAGGCGTTCAAAGCAAGTGTAAGTGCAAGCTTGGGAACCCTCTTCCTGGGCATTCCAGGGCAACCAAGCAGGACAGAAAAGGTTGGAAACGTTCAACCCTCTTTGTCAATTCCTAGTTTAGGCTAAGAACGACTTGAGGTAGGAGTAAGTCAGGGCAACGATAGGCAATTATCAACTTGAAGCAGACTTAAAATCTCAAGTTCAAGCTAAGGACATTACCTTTGTACTATCGAGAACTTTAAAGGAAAAGAACTTAACGTGGAACGAGCAACTCTAAGTGCGGAACTACACTCAAATATACCTTGCGACGTGATATCAGACAAGAATTTTAACACAGGAGTCAACTAAAAAGAATCAAGTAACTGATACAAAAGAACTCTGCAACGAGGTTGTACTTGGGCAAATTTGGGTTATTCGATTAAGCTTATGAACCTTAGATCAGGGCGACATCTAGGGAGAGAGAGACAAAGCCTTAGGTCTTCTGAGGCTAGTGTCAACCACACCGCTAGGTCTTGGGCCCAGCAATTGAGCCACCACTCGTACTACCCTAGCTCTGAGACTAGTGAATCAGAGATGTCTCAAGGTATGGAGAGACCTACAGGCAGTTCTGGAGTGCCATACCTGTACAGGGTGGAAGGCCCTCACAAAACGCAATTGGAATACCTTAGGACCAATCGATTAGGTGCTAGCATCTATGAGGACGGCCTAGGAAGACCTGTGGTACAGATTAAGAATCCTGATCAATCCATTGGATTAGAGCACCCAGCTGTCAAGTTTGAAAATGGAGCATACTTAGACAAGGAAGGGACAATGTATGTGGTCACCAGTCATCCAGATAGGACTGATGAATTTGGGAACGTGGTCCCAGAATCCGACTTAGAGGACCTAGAGCAAGGAAACATGGGGGTAGAACCAAGGACCCCTCGAGGGAAGTCTGTCCTTACAAGGATTATCACACCCGAGTGGATTCCCCAAGACAATAAGAGCATAGATCTTCTTCTGAATCGAGAAACTGAAGAAGCCTTTTTGAGATACAAATCTGATCGACCATTTGATGTAGGAACAATCACGATCTATGAGTTTAAGGATCCTGATAGCCCAGGCAGGGTGACCTACTTAGATCACGCTTCGGAGAGGATCTTTGTGGTGACAGAAAATGATAGGCATGCTTACACTTGGAAGGGTGAATTCGTTTTTCCCCAACCAAGATCGAATGTATCCTATGGTCACCCTGGAGCTGGAACATCCCAAGCTCATGGAATGCAAAGAGACAGAAGCAGAGATAGACCAGAAGTAAGCTTTGCCAACCCAGTGGGCAGAGAAAGAACGAGGACGGAAACAAATAGAGTAGAACCTGAGATACTGAGAGCTCACAGGAATCAAAGAAACGCGGATGAGTTCCCTCTACCCCGACCTAGAGGGCACACAAGGACTTTGAGACCGACTCAGCTAGTGAAGTCCATGAAGAATTACTTCGATGGCACTAGAGATCCATACGATCATGTGGCTGAGTTTAGGCAAGTCTTGAGAGCCGAACAAGTGGAGGATCTATTCACGCAGTACAATGCCTTTGGTCTGACCCTTAGGAACACTGCCCTGACATGGTTTCAGCCACTAAATGAGAGGCAGTTCAGGAGCATAGACCAACTCCTAGAGGCTTTCATTATTGAATTCTCTAAGAGCGGCATCAGACATAATACCTCCTCGTTGATTCATAGCTTCAAGCAAACCCCTCAAGAGACCGTGAGACTAGCAGGACGAAGATTTAGGCAATATCTTGAAAGATGCCCTGTCCCTGAGCTACCCACGCCAGCTAAGCAAGTGGCTTTATTCTTGGATGGATTGCTAAGTACCAAATTAAGATCATATGTGTACTTGAAAGAACCTAGGACCATAGAAGAGTGTGTACGCATGTGCATTGACATTGAGGATAACCTAGGGGAGGAGTTAGAGCTTGCCAAGATATACAAAGATTCTGATGGTGCCTCTAGCCTCCCTTCCACGCAATCCACGTCAATTGAGGAACTTGCAGAGAAAGTGGCTCAGAAATTAGGTGTTTCTAGCAAACAAATTCCGAGATTTGCCCCTGTGAAGAGATGTTACACTTGTGGTGGCGACCACATGGCGAATGTATGTCCCATTATGGCTCAACCCCAAGTGAATCCTAGTAGCCAGTACTGCACTATAGAACGAAGATACACAAATCACACAGCACAAGACTGCCCATACAACAAGCAAGCAGTTAGGCAAACCTACCCTCAGACATACCCTCAAGGCAGACACCAGAACCAGTATCCACCTCAGCAGTATGCTAGGCCTCAACAAACTTACCAACCCTACCAAAACCAATAAAGGCCTCAGCCTATGCTAGCACAACAACCCCCAGCTCCAGCTAATGTGATTCCGGTAAAGTATGCTGCTGCAGAAGAAAACCTGAATAGAGCTATAGTCCCTATAACACCATTGCTTTCAGAAAGTGATCCCAGTGACCATAGTTTCGATTCTACGCATGTTGAGAGTCCCCAGGCTTACTTCATGCAGTCTCCTGAACATGGTGAGTCTTACTATAGTGAAGAGCCAAATGAATCTAGTTGGGAATCGGATTACGCAAATGTCATGTACACAAACCCCGACCCTAGGCCTCAACCTAGGCAGGTAAGACCTCCATTCCCAAGAGGACCGTGCTATAGATGCCAAGGAGATCACTTCATTCGTGATTGTCCCTTACCTCCACTTACACAACCCCAGTCAGTGACGATCCAAGGCTTTTGCCAAGATTGTGGAAAAGAGCATCTCTTACGAGATTGCCCTAAGAACCCTAACAATATGCCAAAAATTACTCCTATTAATGTTATTGGGTTAGTAGTAGACTCCTCAGGGAGTGTGACTTCCACTGCTCCAGTACAGGTAGTCACTAGAGCTCAAGCATTGCAGCAAAACCAAGGGGTAGACCAGGAAAAGAGCCCAACAGCTAGTGAAACTGAGAGCATAACCAAGAAAAGGACTAGAGCGTGGAAAGATAGTCGAGAAAGAATGAAAAGACAATGGGCTAAAAAGATGAGTGAACTTGAGGAAAGCATAAGAGAAACCAAAGCCAGGATAACTGAACTCACATCTCAAACTCCCTCTCACACTACCCCACCACCACCTCTCCCATCGCCATCCGACCAGCCACCTCCCAACCCGCCTCACCTAAACCCACCACCCCCAAGAGTAGGATCAGTCCTAGCAGATCCCACTCCCGAGGACCTTAATATGATGCTTAAAGCATATCAGGCCAGAATCCAAGAAGGGCCAACCATAACCGATCATGAAAAATGCTACCCTAGAGCCGAGCTAGAGCTTGAACGAACTAAAATTTGTGCCAAAATGGTGGAATTGGCTCAGACCATGTTTGAAGCTAGTCGCCTCTTTAACATCTCTAGCTCAGCTAAGACGCAGTTACATTTTGATGGACTGCTAGAAAGAATAGAGAAGCTAATTGCACAATCAGAAAAGGAACCTGCCCCTCAAAGAAAGGGAAGGGCAAGAGAACGGATAAGCCAGCCTCTTCAGGAAGCCCATGGGCCTCCTCAAGAAGCGTATCTTTCCCCCCAAAAGGCAGATGAGTCTCCCGCGAAAACTCACGTACCTCCACAGGTTGCTTACATTCCTTCTCAGGGAGTATATGAGCCTGTTCGGAAAAGCAATAGAATAAGTAATCCTCCCCAGGAAGCTTGTGCTCCAAACATCTATAAGAGCGAGGAAAGAGCCAACGATAGAATAAACCCTCCTTCCCAGGTTGCTTATGTGCCTAATTCTACGGAGCCAGACACTTCTTCTTCTATGAATCGGCTTGCACCAGACTTCCTACGAGAAATTCAAGAAGATAAATGGGATAACGAAAGTGAAGTCGCCCCTCCCTTTGAACTTGTGGATGATGCACACGACCAATTCCCACAAGACATCCCATCTATTTACAGGGAACATGAGAGCACCCAATCTCAAGAAAGATTAGACTTCGAGTCTAATTCTTTACAGGAATTACCCCACTTCACGGGCCCATGGGAAGCCAAGTCCACGTGTATGAGAGCACCCACAGTCATGGTAAGAAACGAAGATTCAGTCATACCTAGGAACACAGAGGTAGTGAAGAACACTAATGAGCAGTGCAATCTCAAGTTAGAAGAGCTACTCAAGGTTAGGCCTGAATCGTGGAAACAAGTAACCAAAAAAATACCTGAGATAGCAAAATCTCGTTCCCAGGAAGGATCACATAGGATAGTGCCAGAGATACCCTTGGATAAGATAGGAGATATGTGTGAAGGTGAAGAAGGGAACACCTATCTTCCCATTACTTATCAGGAGTACACCACCAAGGCAATTTTGGACTCAGGTGCAGGAGTTGCAATTGCCACCACTTCCCTATGGAAGCGCTGGGGCAAGCCAGCACTCAGGCCAACGAGAATGAAATTGCAGATGGCCGATGGTCACATAGAGAGACCCCTAGGATTGTTAGAAGGAATAACTCTCACCACTTGTGGTGTCGAGTTTGAACATACCTTTGCTATATGTGACTTTAGCAAAAAACATGCCTATGAGATGATTTTGGGACGACCATTCATGCGCCAGTTGCAAGTGGTACAGGATTGGGGAACTAATTCCTTGTACCTGCAACACTTAGGTGTTACGACCAAAGTCAATCTCAAGGATTACTCTCATAGAGATGTCCCTCCTATCCAATGGAATCCCATCCATAGAGCCAAAGATGACACGGAATCTGTGCATTCCATAGGGTCTGGATCCTCATGGATGCATGAAGACACTCATTTATGGATGTGCAAGGTTGCAGTAGAAGAAGAGAAGAGAGAAAAAGCCAGAGAGGTAGGTGCAAAAGAAACCCATAGATCAATCCAAGACCCAGCCTATGCACCGGTAGTTTTTCCAGATGAAGAATTTGAACCCCATGGTTGGGCAGAAATCCTAGCAACAATGGATGTAGCCATCAATGAGGAACAATGGACACCTCACTGTGATGAGGATGGCTATGACATTTCAGTCTTCTCCATAGAGCCAATCATGGGAGAGGCAGTTCTAGAAGAATGTGAACCTAGCCCTGATGCATTTGAGGATGCTAGTGACTCCGATCTAGAGTCAATCATTATGGACCCACCATTTGCATCAGATGAAGAATACTTCCACGAAGTAGAATTTCAACCCCAGAGGCATGGAGAGCCTACAAATGATGTAAGACTAGCAACACATGTGACCCCGAAGGAGGAAGGAAAGAAACGAAAGAAGAGAGAAGTCTCACCCGAAGAGGAAGAATCTTTGTTTGAGGTCCCAGAAAATTTTAAGAAGTATGAGATAGATGACAGGAGAGTCATGATCAGAATGCCGAAACGAGAAGCACAATCAGGAGAGGCCTATGATAACAAAGAAACCACCAAGAAAATAGTAGTGGCCCTAGAAGAAGGAGAGGAGAGATGCACGTACATAGGCCATGACCTAACAGAGGAAGAAGAGCATGCGTTAATAGCCTTGCTAAGAGAATACAGAGATGTATTCGCTTGGAGTTACAAGGATTTGAAAGGTGTTGATCCAGACATATGCTCACACACTATCCCCATGACCTCAGATGCTAAACCCTCTAAGCAAAAGCCCTATACATATAACGATAACTACGCTGCTAAGATCAAAGAGGAGATAGATAGACTGGTCGAAGCTGGATTTATCTATGAAATTGAGCACACTGAGTGGTTTCCCCCATCGTAGTGGTGCCCAAGAAAAATGGAAAGCTGCGTGTATGCATTAACTTGAAGAAGGTCAATGCAGCCACAATTCGAGATAACTATCCGCTTCCTATCACAGAGCATCTCTTGGAAAGAGTAGCAGGCAAGGAAGTGTATAGCTTCCTCGATGGATTTTCGGGCTACAATCAAGTAGCCATAGCTCCAGAAGATCAGCACAAGACAGCTTTTGCCACAGAATGGGGTATATTTGCCTTTCGTGTAATGCCATTCGGGCTTACCAATGCACCAGCTACCTTCCAAAGGCTGATGTGCCATGTGTTTAAGGAGTTCCTGAGGAAGAATTTAGAAGTCTATGTTGATGATCTGTGTGCTCATTCCAACATTAGACAAACCCATATTCCTGAACTCAGGCAAATCTTTGACAAATGTAGAGAATATCAGGTCTGCCTGAACCCAGAAAAGTGCGTTTTTATGGTCAGGCAAGGCAAGATTTTAGGACACATAGTGTCAAAGAATGGCATATCTACTGACGAAGAGAAAGTGAGAGCCATAGCAGAGCTACCCAGGCCAAGGAATGTCAAGGAAGTACAAGCTTTCATGGGGCATTGCGGTTACTACCGTCGGTTCATTCACATGTATGCCGTCATTGCAAAGCCCATGTACGGACTTCTGACTAATTTTGAGTGGACTAATGAATGTGAGAACTCCTTACAGGAGCTTAAACGAAGATTATGTTCAGCACCAATCTTAATCACACCAGATTGGAACAAGCCCTTCCATGTTCATGTGGATGCATCCAATTATGCCATTGGATGTGTGCTTGCACAACCTACTGGTGAAGGCAATACGGATCTCCCAATTGCCTATGCCAGTTACAATTGAATGCCGCTGAACGAAATTACACCACTACAGAGAGAGAAGGCTTAGGCATGGTATATGCAGTCAAGAAATTTAGACACTATTTGCTTGCAAACAAGTTTAAATTTTTTACTGATCACCAAGCATTGTTATATCTCGTGAACAAGCCATGCAATACAGGAAGATTAGTAAGATGGTTTCTCTTACTAATGGAATATGACTTTGAGGTTGTGGTAAGAAAAGGAAGGACTCATTTGAGAGCAGATCATCTCTCTAGGCTCACATCTGGAGAAGCCCCACAAGGAGTGTCAGATGACCTCCCTGATGCTTACTTGTTTAATTTGGAAGTTGTACCGCAGTGGGCTAGGCCATTGGTGCCAGTATTGACATACGGGCCTAACCATCCAGTAGTGAACACACGGAATAGAGAGGTTGTGAAAGCCCAAAAGTACCACATCATGGCAGGAAGCATGTACAAGCACACAGATCAAGGAATCTTGGCTTGTTGTGTAGAAGAGGATGAGTACGCTAAATGGTTGCAATTAGCACATGTAGGTGCATTAGAGCAACACTACTCAAAGCAACAAACTTTATAGACTCTAAAGAGACTCGGAGTGCATTGGCCAACTATGGAAGCTGATGTCCAAAAGTTGTGCAAGGAATGCCCAATCTGTTGCACTAAACCACCTGTGGAACATGCCACTCTTTATCAAGTGTCCATTGTGCCAGATTGGAGCGAACCTCTAGTATCCTTCCTGAGGACAAACACATTCCCTCCAGACATGACTCTGGCTAGGAAAAGGAGTTTAGAACAAGAAGCCCTGGATTACTCACTCATTGGTGATAATCTATACAAACGCGGTAAAGATGGTTACCTGAGACTGTGTGTCCATGAGAGTGAATATCTTAAGATCTTGGAAACTGCTCACCAAGGTGTAGCAGGAGGACACTTTGGACCAGATCGGGTGATCAAGGCAGTACTATTTGCGGGCTTCTGGTGGCCTACCCTTCACATGGATGCACATACCTATGTGAAACGGTGTGATGTCTGTCAGAGAACTCAGCATCCTATACGAAAAGATGAGATGCCATTGAAACCTATGATGGGTGGACGTGCGTTCTCTAAGTGGGGAATAGACTTCGTAGGTCCTATTAATCCCCCAGCTAAGGGTTCTCATGCAGAATACATCATTGTTGCAACAGACTATCTAACTAAGTGGGTGGAGGTCAAGGCTACAACAAAGAACGATGCTCAAACAACTGCTAAATTCTTGTTTGAGAATGTGTTCACAAGATATGGGCTACCTATAGAGCTTGTAAGTGATAGAGGCACTCACTTCTTGAATGAAGTTATTGAAAATCTGCTCCAAGAATTTTTGGTAATACATAAGAAGTCCGCCCCCTATCACCCTCAAGCTAATGGACAAGCCGAAAGCACCAACAAGATCTTATGCAATGTACTGACAAAATTAGTGAACACAAAACGCTCTGATTGGGACAAACAGCTACACCATGCTGTTTGGGCATACCGAGTCGCCTATAAAACGGTACTCCAGGCCACCCCCTTTCAGATGGTATTTGGCCAAAACGCGGTGCTACCTTTAGACTTTTTGATACCTACATTGAAAATAGCACAAGAGCACAAATGGACAGGTCATGAGCTCTCCTCTAGGATCTTTGACCTTGAACGATTAGGAGAAACAAGACTGAGAGCAGCTGCAGGAATCTATGCAGCTAAGAAGAGGCAGAAGGCATACTTTGATGCCCATGTGAAGGATAAAGGCTTGAAAGCAGGAGATCTAGTTTTAGTCTACACATTGAAACAACATGCAAAGAAGCTAGAAAAGAGAGGCTACGGACCTATGATCATCAATAGGATCTCAACAAGTGGAGCAGTGCAACTAGACACATTAGAAGGCGATGTTCTACCAAACTATATTAGCGGATGCAGAGTTAAGTTGTATGAGGAACCTCTCACAGAGGAAATGCTAAGTCAACTCAACACTGCTAAGAAACGCAAAGAGGAAGAAAAGCGAATTCGAGAAGAAGCTCAAGCAGAAGCCCTAGAGCGCATACGAAGAATGAAACTAAGAAGACAAGGAAGAGAGCATCCTAGGCAAGACGCATATGCAGATCAAGGATATGACGTGGCTATGTGTGAAGTTTTAGGTGTTAGCTCACATAGAATAACTGACCGACGTCCTTTCATAACCTTAGATATAGGACAAAGAAAAAGTGCAAGGACTGTAAGAGCCTTGATTGACTCAGGCGCAGCCACTAGTGTTGTTAAGTTGTCTTACTGTCAAGAGTTGCAATTAACTGTCAGTTCTGTGGAAGCATATCTCATAGGATTGGGAGGCGTGGAAACCCCTTGCGTGGGCGAGGTGGAACTTCCCCTCTATATTCATGATGAGGCAATGACAGTTAAAGCGCTAGTATGCCAAGACGAGGACCTCACGGAACCCCTTGTCCTGGGTCAAGACTGGATTTATGACCAAGCAGTCAACTTAAACCTAAGAAGTGGACTTCTTCAGGTATGGGTGAATCAGACTAGAATTACAATGGAGTTAAATAATGGAGCACTCAAGGAACTAGGAAAGGCACAGACTCCTGGTCCCTCCAAGGGTGCACACGAAGCTGACCATGCTGTTCTTGTCCAAGGCTCTGTGATGCAGAAGAATGAAGATCTCAAAAAAGGAGTCAGAACCACAACGGAACTCCCTTCTTTTCCAAAGGCCAGAGAGAGGCAGCAACCAAAGGTGGATCAAAGGCAGAAGAAGCAGAGTACTACCTATGTCGGAGATCAAAAGTACCTGCGCAGCAAAACGTCTCAGCTAGTGAAACAAGTGTGGGTGCGGAAAGGAGAACACCCGGTTGCACTCCAGCCAACCACACGGGCAAAGCCTCTTATTAGTAACCAACAACACGACACTAATAAGAAATCTTTCAGAAGTTCTTCTGCTAATGTGAAGTCTATTTGGCTGCCCAAGAGGTCGATGAAGGCTAGACCACAATCAAGACAAATCTGGGTGCCTAAGGCTTGTTTGCGGGCTCAAGTAGCTACACAAAGACCATATCCCATACAGTGATCCATTCACTCGCACAACCGGTCTCCACTCGTTGTCAACACTCAGGAACACACCAAGGCCAATACGCACGACCAAAATCATTTGTAAATGGGTCCCTAAAAGGCCTCATTTTCAAGCCGACACGCCTATAAAGCTCTCGAGAGTCTCTACGAAACCTAGAGCAAAACCTATCTGCTGCATTTGGCAGCCTAAGAATTGTAACAAACCCCCGGACCCCAATTGTAAATCCATGACCACATACTAACCACTTCACTCTCACATCATATCATTCCGCTTAGCTTGTAGGTCCATCCAATTCCTAACTACACTCACCAGCACCGAGCACTTATTAACCTACTAACCTCGTCCGGACCTCATTTTAATGTTGTAACGGGGACACGGTGTCATTTTTGGTGTCCATTGCAATGTTAACATTTATTCATGTATTCTCACAGAACCAGCTGCGAAGTTCTCAACATGGCTGAGGCGGCAGGAACTAGCTCTCACACAGAAACAAACCCGCAAGTGGTGGATTTAGACAGTTTACCCGTTTTGCCTGAGACAAATGAAAGACCAGAAGAATTGCAGGCCGTCAAAATCATACCTATTGCGGACCCCCCGCGTGGCCACACCATGCCCGTAGGAAAGACTTCCCACTGGTTTACCGAGGTGGCAGGACCCTTAGGTGAAGGAACGTACCTATGGGAATCAGAGTTGGACTTCAATGGGAAGCAAGGCAGATACCATTTCTTTACAAGAGAATTTGAGAACTTACAAAATGCAGAAGGTCTACGTCCCATATGGGAAAAGGCAGGGTTGAGTGCTTATTTCAGTGCACGACTCCCAAAACCTGACTTCATGCGATGCTACTATCTTATCAACACCTTGACTCCAAACCTGAACCCAAAAGGTGCAAGCTCATTTGTGATCCCATCTCTGACAAAGGGGAATGAGCTCAAGAGGTTCAGGCTATCAAACAACTTGGTGAGAGAGGCTCTAGATATGCGCGGAATGCATATTCCTACAGAGAAGGAAACCCTCGTACCGGATTACATGAAGAATCGAAGTCTCACCAAACTCAAGGACATGGTGTCCATGACACCTAACATTGCAATACACCTTCGCATGTGCATGCAACACTTTGCTTTTCCTGCACAGGATAGATTCACTATGCCGCACAAAAAGATTTGGTTCAGTTTATATCTGGCAGAGACACAGAGCCTCACCATCAATTTACCCCATTGGATAATTGATCAGATACACCTAGCTCACAAACGATGGCCGAGAAAACAGGTTTTATATGGTTGCTGTGCTCTGACAAGAATAATTTATAGATGCTTGGCTTATGACATCCCTATTCAACGGGCACTAATGTGGAATCGTGTAGAGCAGTTTAGAGGTAGGACATCCACTGGACCCCCTTCGAAGAAGATGAGAGGCACGGTCCAAGTCCGATGTGCTCAACCACGTGGAGCCACCCTAACACCAGATGTCACCCCTCCACCTCGAAGAGTCAGACCATTCACCCTCCGACTTCCAAGACGCAGCACCGATGGTTCCACCTTAATATTCCCTCCTATCCCAACCGATCTTGAATTTCCCAGTGGTGCACCGTTGGAAGAACTCACTAATGAAGATTTCGAACAATTATTACAAGATGTAGAGCTGGAGGCAGAAGAGGCACAACAAGCGGAAAACGTGCAAACGCAAGCCACAACCTCCCAAGCATCAGTCACACCGGTTGAAGTGGATGAAGAGAATGACGGAGATGAAGAACAAGAGGAAGATGAGGAGGATTATGATCAAGAGCATCAAGAGGAGCAACAAGAAGTGCCAGAACTTGTAGGTGCACCTGCATATACAACTCAACTACGAAGGTTATACGACACAATCAAAGCAGTACAAGAAAGGCATCAACTCTCCCTTGTATCCGGTCAAGCTTTGATGCAAGAAATGCTATCAGATGAAGGGGTGGACCAACATTTCATTGACACCCTCAAATTAGTGTCAGAATCTTTAGGAGTTCCGGAAGCTGTCCACACTGCAGTCCGCCAGTCCGTAAGGTATGACAAACGCAGAGTTGACACGTTACCACGAGCAGGTAAGACTATCAGGATACCCGTCACAGAACAAGAAGTACCCATTGAAACAACAGCGACCCCCATAACCACCACTGACCTCTCTGCCGAAACCTTCGTTCAGACATCACCCATCTCACCCCAGCATCCTCCATCACCACCTTCTCCAACCCCACCACCACCTCCCACCATGAAAGAAACGACAGCAATCACCTCTACCCCCACTTACAACCCATCCTCATTCACATCATTCTCATTTCGAGAACCCACCTCACAAGAAACCCTCTTCTCATTCGTCACCAATCCCTTGTACACTTCAACCCTTCCATCCTTCGAACCCATGACTGGCCATCCCATAATTCCAAGTGTAGTTGGAAACCCAGCACCCACGGAAGGCATCCTGTGTTTCCCTTCCTATCCCCCAATACGAGTACCTTCATTCCATGACCCTCACTTCCCATCTGGCCCCTATACCTCTTTCAACCGGACCTCACCACTCCAATACACGTCCTTTGGGGAGCAGTTCATCCGCTCTCCAATGTTTCAACAGCACATTGCCCCGACGTTCGCAACGACATCAATTTACACGACCACCACACTCACTTCACCTACCATACCCACCTACATGGTAGCCCCAGTACACACCACTTTGTCTGACCCAATGGACATTTCACCCACCACAGCACCTCTCCCCACGATTCCACCATCTCCCCCTCCTTTACCCCCCACCTCACCACTCACCACATCATTGACACACACAGCATTCACTACCCCCCTCCCCAATCCCACCTCCCCTGCATTTCAAACTTTTCCCCTTGCATCTCATAATGTAAATAGCACGTTCAACACATTACTTCAGTGTGCACATCAACTACAACAAGAGTACCATCAATTGGAAGAACGCACCACGGCCCTCCAGGCAGAATCTCAACGTCTGCAAGCTAGGGTCACCACTCTGGAAGCTGACTACCAAACGCTCCTAACCGAGCATACCACCTTACAGCAGGCTCACTCAGAATTGGAATCAAAGACCTCAACAGTAGATGACCAAGCAGTCAAAGAACTAGAAACAGTGCTTCAAGCGCAGATGATATCTAATGCTACACTCAGACGCAACATTGGGCTATTACGGAAGCATATGGCAGCATCACTAGAAGAGAACAAAAGACTTCAACAACAAAACCAAGACAACTTCGAAGCGGCCATGGAAGGAACTGTAGGAGCCACCATTAGCCCTACCAGATATAGAGCAGTCCCATCGGAAGACATTCGCATCTTACTTGAGGAGCATGCAAATTTCTTGGAATCATATGAAAAGTTAGAGACTGAATGTGCAGATCTAAAGAGGCAGATAGCTAGTGTCCCCACAGCTCAACAAGAGCCGGCAATCTTGCAACACTCTACAGAAGAAGTAGAGACCCTCCGGAAACAAGTGGCAGAACTCCAAGCACGCCTCTTACCATATGAAAGGCCACCCTCGCCCATTGAAGAACCAGAACCTGAAACAGTAGTGGAAATCCCCGTCGATGACAGCTATGAAGAGCCATACGAGCCTATGCCGACACCCGGTGGTCGAACTACAGAGGAAGGACAAGACACTTTAGAAATTCAAGTTCCAGATTGGGTCAAAAGGGTCGAGAAAGTGGGTAAGACACATGATGATCGTGTGGCAGTACAAGTGCAATCCCTCACAAATCTGGAAGAAACTGTCCTTCGGTCTTCCTACTTTCAAAACTTATCTCATCAACGGTTAATCACCACATCAGAGTCGCAATACATGCCCTATTTTGTCTTACTACATGATTATAATGCAGAAGTCAAAAGACATACAGGGAAGGAGCCCACATTCGCCACTCAATTTGAAATAGGGGATTTACCGACAGATGCACGTGCTGGATCGATCTTCCAACCTAATTGGCGTGCACGTCTATTAACCGATTACCCAGAGATGATGAGCACCTGGGCAACCATGCCATTATATATCAAGTATAATCCATGCTATTGCCCAGTGGTACATCGCAGGTCCTGGCAAGCATTTGCAATCAAGGTACGCAACAATAAAGAATGCTCGGCTTGGGTTAACTATCCATATTTTGCTCCGCCTCGGGGGACCCCAACCGTAGCTTACATGATATCAATAATTCGGCACTGGTCTACACGTCTAAATAATGTACCCGACATAGCAGCGAAAATGTGTATGAAGATATTCGAGCTCATGACCATTGTCTTCAAAACCTTTCGGAATGTACAAGCTCCATACATCTCTGCCCCTGGATTCTCTCAAGGTAACAAGGATTTAGTCTACGACATGAGCCAGACCCCCTCGATCACTATAATCTTTGCTTGGCATGCACGAATAAAGTACTTACCCGCATGCTTCAAGCAGACATTTGAGGAAATGTTCTCTACGGGATTCTGGGAATATCATTCGGAAATTTTCATTCCCAGACCCACCCATTTGCTACACCTATTCGCAGTAGAACAAGCGATCCATGCAGATCAGTTACGTGTGCCACATCCGGACATTCCAGGACCAATTAATTGGGATCGTATGATGACAGATTTGGCCAGAGGACTACGCATACAAGAACATCAGCTTGCCACTCAGGTTGTGGAGTATTACATCCAACACTCCCAGCAACAAGAGTCTGTCAGGGACGACAGACGCGAGAGAGGGGGGGGTGTTGAGAGCAGTATGGGCACCCAAGGAGTGACTAGACAAGGAAGCCAGCGGAGAGAGTCAGAGCGAGGTGAAGGAGTAAGTAGGCAAAGCAGTCGACGCAAATCTGGCAGATAGGCCCTTCAAAATTTTCCAAATCAACATCTTTATAACAGTGATCCTTATCACTAACAATCATTGTAAATACCATTTCATATTTTTGTAGCTCCATTTTGTGCAAGCCAAGGAGTCCTTGAGCTTGAGGAGCCTTAGAAGTACCTACATATCAATTTTCATAATTTTTAGACTCCGTTTAAGCCCTCAAATTGGCCCTGGAACCTAATTTTTAACTAGGCCGGACACTAGGTCTGGACAGGGCCAAAACCTAGTAAAAAACTATAAAAAGAGCTAGAAAGCTCATTTTTCAGGTTGGATTGTAATTGAAACGAACTTGTAAGAGCTTTTTGAAAGTAATCTAAAGAACTCCATTGCTCCTCACTCTTTGTCTTGCCGTGTGTGCGCGTGTGTGTGTATGTGTGTGCATGTTTGTGTGCTTCTCACTCACGCACTTGTGCTTCCACTTGCTCGAGGTCTTCATACCATCCTCACGTCTTCCCGGATTGACATTAAAGGAGGTGCTACTCATCACTGAGCTACAGTGTGCATCATTCTTTTTTGTGGCCTTGGCCTCTACCCATTTGGTAAGATAATCCGTGGCAACTATCCTACAAAGTCTATACCCCAAATGCACGTCCTCCCATCATGGGTTTCAATGGCATTTCATCTCTGCAAGTAGGAAATTGAGTTCTCTGGCACACATCACATCTCTTAACATAGGTATGTGCATCCATGTGAAGAGTGGGCCACCATAATCCTGCAAAGAGGATGGCTTTGATTATCTTGTCGGGGCCAAAATGACCTCCTTCAACACCTTGGTGTGCATTCTCTAGTACGTTCAAATAATTGCCTTCATGAACACATTGTCGTAAGTATCCATCTCGTCCTTGTTTGTATAGATTGTCGCCAATAAGTGAATAGTCTTGAGCTTCCTGCTCTAGACTGCGTTGTCGTGCTATGGTCATTCCTTGAGGGAATGTGTTCGTCCTCAAGTAAGTCACTATGGGTTTACTCCATTTTGGTGTGAGAGACAAGCGATATAACGTAGCATGTTCTAGTGGTGGTCTTTCACAACAAATAGGGCATTCTTTACACAACTTGTAGACAGCAGCTTCCATAGAAGGCGAATATACTCCTAGTCTATGCAGAGTCTATAGTGTACGATATTTTGAATGATGTTGCTTTAATGCACCTACATGTGCTGATTGCAACCAATTCGCATGTTCAGATTCTTCTAACAACAAGCAAGAATCTTTTGATTATCCTGTTTATATATACTTCCTGCCATTATTTGATATTTCTGAGACTTGGTAATTTCTCCTTCCTTGATCCTTATCCTAGGATTCTTGGGTCCATATGTGAGGATTGTTGGAGAAACACTCACTAATTAGACATATATTTGAAAGTCAAGTCTTAGGAAGAAAACCCCATGCCTATGTGAAGGGACAAATTCACAAATGTATCATATTTGTAAAGTTAGTTCACTTTAGTTCTAGAAGTTTTTTAAAATCACGAGAATACGAAAATCTATATAAGTTAGTTTGTATCAACTGACGCGGAGAGAGAGAGAAAGAAGAAGTAGAAGAAGAAGTTCATTTTATACGACTGTGTATAGTCGTGCTTCTCTGAGTGAGAAAGCAACTGAAAAAACTTCTGAGTTTTTTATAGTTATGAGAAAGAAATGAGTAAAGTTCTGTGTATGAGCCTCTCTCCATCATCTCCATGATTACCTACTGTGTGATGAGTTACAAAGATCAAGTTTTCCAAGCAACTCGATGCATGGCATTGAATCTCTGTTGATAAGTCATATTTTCTTTTATATTTTTCATTCAGTACTGAAGTGTTTGAAAAACATGATGTTGTTGGAGCAACTCGATGCCTGGCATCGAATTCCAGTTGATACGTCATATTCTAAGTGTGCATGAAATCACCTATAGTTTTGGTGTCCAAAAGATCAAGACTTTATGCGGGAAGTGGATGCCTGGCATCGAATCCCTGCTGAAAAGTGGCCAAAAACACTCCAAGTCGATGCCCGACATCGAATTCTCGTTGCAAGTCGATGCTAGGCATCGAATTCTAATTTTAAACAGGCGCTCTTACTAAAACAGGTAAGATTTCCAGTTTTGGAAGGTCATACAGGGTCATCTTGTGAGAGCCATAACTTGAGTTCTAGAGATCGGTTTGATGCATATGATAGCTTGTTGGAAAGCTCTACTCTTCTAGTTTGAACCTATAAAGTTTCGTGGAGAAATAATACTTGAGCTAGGAGAAATTAGCAAAATACTGAAGGTATGTCATTTCGGTGACTAGGAATTTCTGTAGAAGCAAAGTTCTCACTTTAAGCTATCATTTCTCAAAGTTTGGAGTGGCAATGAGTTAATGGTGACCATAGAGGTGTTCTAGTGTCACATTAATTCATTTCTTGTGGTGTTTCATACATCAACAAGTGGTATCAGAGCAGAAAGATTCTCGAGAGCAGAAGACGACAAAGGTACGAGAAGTTTTGTAAAGTTTTCCAGTAAAGTTTGAAAGGTGAAGCATTTGAAGACACAAGGCATCAAAAGGTTACTTCAAAAGTATCCTCATACACAAAGAACTTCAAAAGGTATTATCCTTTATCCTTTAAGCTCACAGGTTGCAGCAGAAGAAAAGAACTATGGCAGATCATATCTCCATTGACAAACTGGACAGAGATAACTACCCCGCATGGGTAATGAGAATGGAAGCCTTACTTATGAGTAAGGATCTCATGATATATGTTACAGGTGAAGAAGAGAAGCCAGTATTCGAAGATGAAAGCCGACCAAAGAAAGAAGAACTAGATGCTTTAAAGCATTGGCAGAAGAAGGATGCAAGTGCAAAAGCATACATTTACAATACAATCTCTGATCATTTGCTACCACACATCAGAGGATTGGAATCATCTGAAGATATATGGAATGCATTGGAGTATCATTTCCAAAGCACTACTAAAGCACGGAAAGCAAGTCTATGGTCAGAGTTTACAACATTCAAGAAGAAGCCAAGTCAAACCATTAGTGATTATGTCACTAAGATGAAGGATCTTGCAGACAGTCTTGGATCCATAGATGAAGATGTTGAAGATCACAGATTGATTGCTCAGCTACTTGCAGGTTTGAGAGGGGATGAAAGGTGGAAACCTTTTGTCTTATCAACAGAACTTTCATTAAATCATTATGTTCCAGATTTGAACCAGTTGCTTGGTTTGATGCTCACATATGAGCAAGACTTGAAGGGAGATGGAGATAAAGGACAAAGTTCTGCAATGTACGTGAAGAACAAGAAGAAAGGAGATAAAGGTAAAGCAAAGGATGAAGAGGAGTCTAGTTCTCAAGCTTATTATACAAGAGGTAAAGGCACTGGTAGAGGAAGAGCAAGAGGATTTGGAAGAGGAAGAGGTAATCAAAATAACAACAAGAAGGCTTGTTGGATCTATGGATTGAGTAATCATTTGGCTCATGACTGTTGGCACAACCAACAAGGATCAAACCAGAATCAAAATAACAATAGCAGAGGCCGAGGTGGAAGATATCAAAGTAATTTTCAAAGAGGTACACAAAGTCAAAGAGGAGGCTATGGTAGAGGTGGAGGAAGAAGTTGGGGACAGAATCAATCCTACAACACCACCTACTACAACTATGCAAATGACACACAGAATGAAAGTCATACATCATTGATGATGAATTCAATCAACACATCAGACAAAGAAGATCTAAAGGTATTTTACATTGACTCTGGATGTTCTAATCATTTGTCAGGAAACATAGAATTGATGTCAGAATTGGAAAAAGGTATTTCGAGTCACACAGTTCAAACAGGTGATAATACCAGACATAGTGTACATTCAATTGGAAAAGTGAAATGCAAGAGTGGAGCAGATTTGCTAACCAATGTTTTGTATGTTCCTACAATACCTAAAAACTTGATTAGTGTGGGACAGATAGTTGAAAAAGGTTTTCAAGTCAGGTTTACAAATGAAGGAGTATTTGTGGAAGATCCAGAGAATGGATATAATCAGATTGTCTCTGGTAAGAAAGAAGGTAGACTCTTTACTTTAAGAGTGCAAGGAAACATTGGTCAAGCTTTGCTCACACATGGTGAAGCAGTGATTACAGAACTTGATCTCTGGCATAAGAGATTAGGTCATTTCAATGAAAGAGGAATTAAAGCTATGGTTGCTAATCAGTCTGTACTAGGATTACCAAATGTGCAAAGTCAACATATGGTTTATAAATGTGAAGCATGTCAAATGGGTAAAGCACACAGGTTACCATTTCAAAAGAAAGGATTCAAACATGATGGAGTACTTGAGCTCATTCATACAGATGTATGGGGACCAACAAAAGAAGGATCTATCAGTGGCTCAAGGTACTATGTTCTTTTTATTGATGATGCTACAAGATGGATAACATTATATGTTTTGAAGGAAAGATCAGAAGTGTTTGGAGCTTTCAAGCATTTTCATGCATATGCAGAGAGAGTCACAGGTCAAAAGCTTAAAAGATTGAGGTCTGATGGAGGGGGAGAATACTTCTCCCAAGAGTTCAATGATTATCTTTGGAATGCAGGTATTAAGAGAGAAATAACTTGCAGGTATACACCACAACAAAATGGTGTAGCAGAAAGAAGGAACAGGACTTTGGTTGAGTTTGCTAGAGCTATGCTAAAGGAGAAGAATTGTCCAAATTATCTTTGGGCTGAGGCTGTAAATACAGCTACATATCTTGTGAATAGATTACCATGTGCAGCTCTGAATGGAATGACTCCATATGAAGCTTGGTGGGGTAAGAAACCAACACTAGATCATTGTAGAGTGTTTGGATCAATTGCATATGCGTATGTGCCATCACAACTTAGGCATAAACTTGAACCAAAGGCAGAAAAATATGTGTTCATTGGTTATGATGAAAAGCAGATGGGTTACAGGTTGTGGAATCCTTTAACCAAACAATTTATTGTTTCTAGAGATGTTACATTTGATGAACAGAAAAGTTGGTATGCAGATCAAAGTCATACAGCTGAAGAATTTGAAAAAGAGGTAAGAAGATGTGAGAAAGGAAAATCAATTGTGCAGGTAAATAGAGATGAAGACTATATGCAAGCAAGTACATCCACAAGTGGATTAACAAGAAGGAATGAAGAAGCTCCTATATTTGATGAAGAGGTGTATCCAGAAACTTATGAAGAATGTGAACCAAGAAGGTCAAGCAGGACTAGAAGACAACCAGAAAGGTATTCTTATGATACTTCTTACATAACTCAGAAGAACTATGCATATATGGTCAAAGATGATGAAGAACCCCAGAACTATGATGAAGCTAAAGGTAAGAAGCAATGGGAAGAAGCAATGAAGGAAGAGTTCAATGCACTGGAGGAGAACAAGACATGGGAACTTGTTCCTAAACCAAATGGTAAGAAAGTAATTGGAAATAAATGGGTTTATAAAGTAAAGAAGCTTGCAGATGGAAGTATAGCCAGATACAAAGCTAGATTGGTGGTGAAAGGCTATGCCCAGACCTATGGCATAGATTATGATGAGACATTCAGTCCCGTAGCTAAGATGTCAACTATAAGGACAATCATTGCTATTGCAGCTTCAAAAGGATGGACTCTAAGTCAATTGGATATAAAAAATGCATTCTTGAATGGATACATATCAGATGAGGTATACATGGAACAACCTCAAGGGTTTATAGATTCCAGGTATCCAAATTTTGTTTGCAGGTTGAGAAGAGCATTGTATGGATTGAAGCAAGCTCCAAGAGCTTGGAACTATAGACTGGTGAAGTATCTCAATGATCTTGGATATCAAAGTTCAAAAGCAGACCCAAGTCTACTTATCAAAAGAACAGAGGAAGGTACAATCTACATTTGTATTTATGTAGATGACATTATAATCACAGGTACTTCAGATGAAGGAATCAAGGAGGTAAAGAGATTACTTGAGAAAGAATTCAAGATCAGTGATCTAGGAAAGTTGTCATACTTTCTTGGAATGGAAGTCACTTATACAGATCATGGCATATATGTGTCACAAGAAAGGTATCTTCTGAACTTGTTGAAGAAGTTTGATATGGAAAATTGCAGAGAAGCTTCAACTCCACTTGAAGTTAATCACAAGCTCAGTAAATATGATGGTGCAGAATACAAAGATATGAGGAAGTATCAATCTCTTGTGGGTAGTTTGATTTATGCTACACTAACAAGACCTGATCTTAGTTATGCAGTGGGAGTTTTGTCACAATTCATGCATTGTCCAAAGGACCCACATTGGATTGCAGGTCAACGAGTTCTCAGATATATCAAAGGAACTATAAAGGAAGGATTATATTATCCTTTTACATCAGATTTGAAGTTGAGAGCCTATAGTGATTCAGATTGGGCAGGTAACCAGGATGACAGAAGATCAACTCATGGTTACATGATATACATTGGTGATAAGCTTGTAAGTTGGTGTTCAAAGAAACAACATACAGTAGCATTATCATCAACTGAAGCAGAGTACAAAGGACTTGTGGAAGCAGCTAAGGAAGTCATATGGATGCAGACATTGTTCAAGAGCTTAGGCATTGATCAAGGTACACCTACAATACATGGAGATAATATGAGTTCACTTTATCTTGCAGCAAATCCAGTATTTCATGCAAGGACAAAGCACATAGAGATACAATATCATTTTCTCAGAGAAAAGGTAATGGAGAAGGAAATTGAAGTAGAGTACATTTCTACTAAAGATCAGTTAGCAGAATAATGACAAAGAGCTTGGATGGTGTGAAGACCAGCAGATTCAAAAGCATGGCAGGAGTAAAAGAAAAGAAGATGATATGAAGAAACAGGGAATGTCAATTAGTGATTGAGGGGGAGCTGTTGGAGAAACACTCACTAATTAGACATATATTTGAAAGTCAAGTCTTAGGAAGAAAACCCCATGCCTATGTGAAGGGACAAATTCACAAATGTATCATATTTGTAAAGTTAGTTCACTTTAGTTCTAGAAGTTTTGTAAAATCACGAGAATACGAAAATCTATATAAGTTAGTTTGTATCAACTGACGCGGAGAGAGAGAGAAAGAAGAAGTAGAAGAAGAAGTTCATTTTATACGACTGTGTATAGTCGTGCTTCTCTGAGTGAGAAAGCAACTGAAAAAACTTCTGAGTTTTTTATAGTTATGAGAAAGAAATGAGTAAAGTTCTGTGTATGAGCCTCTCTCCATCATCTCCATGATTACCTACTATGTGATGAGTTACAAAGATCAAGTTTTCCAAGCAACTCGATGCCTGGCATTGAATCTCTATTGATAAGTCATATTTTCTTTTATATTTTTCATTCAGTACTGAAGTGTTTGAAAAACATGATGTTGTTGGAGCAACTCGATGCCTGGCATCGAATTCCAGTTGATACGTCATATTCTAAGTGTGCATGAAATCACCTATAGTTTTGGTGTCCAAAAGATCAAGACTTTATGCGGGAAGTCGATGCCTGGCATCGAATCCCTGCTGAAAAGTGGCCAAAAACACTCCAAGTCGATGCCCGGCATCGAATTCTCGTTGCAAGTCGATGCTAGGCATCGAATTCTAATTTTAAACAGGCGCTCTTACTAAAACAGGTAAGATTTCTAGTTTTGGAAGGTCATACAGGGTCATCTTGTGAGAGCCATAACTTGAGTTCTAGAGATCCGTTTGATGCATATGATAGCTTGTTAGAAAGCTCTACTCTTCTAGTTTCAGCCTATAAAGTTTCGTGGAGAAATAATACTTGAGCTAGGAGAAATTAGCAAAATACTGAAGGTATGTCATTTCGGTGACTAGGAATTTCTGTAGAAGCAAAGTTCTCTCTTTAAGCTATCATTTCTCAAAGTTTGGAGTGGCAATGAGTTAATGGTGACCATAGAGGTGTTCTAGTGTCACATTAATTCATTTCTTGTGGTGTTTCATACATCAACAAGGATAGGGACTATAGGCTTAGCCCATTCTGGTACCATCTCCAGGTTAAATAGGTATGCATCAGGTAATTCATCCGCTATTCCTTGAGGATCTTCTCCTGTGGTTAGTCTTGAGAGGTGGTCAACTCTAAGATGTGTCTTTCCCTTCCTGATTACTACTTCGAAGTCATACTCCATAAGCAATAGAAACCAACGTATCAATCATCCTGTATTACAAGGTTTATTGACTAAGTACAGTAACGCTTGATGATCCGTAAAGAACTTGAACTTGTTTGCCAACAAATAATGCCTGAATTTCTTTACTGTGTAGATCATTCCTAATCCTTCTCATTCCGTAGTGGTGTAGTTTCTTTCTATTGCATTCAACTGTCTGCTTGCATAAGGTATGGGGAGATCTACATTACCTTCATTCATGGGTTGTGCCAACACACATCCTATGGCATAGTTGGATGCATCCACATGTACATGGAATGGCTTACTCCAATCTGGGGTTGTCAATATAGGTGCTAAGCACAAACATCATTTAAGTTCATTGAATAAATTTTCACACTCATTTGTCCATTCAAACTTGGTTAAAAGAGAGTACAAAGGCTTGGCTATAAATGCATACATGTGTATAAATCGTCTGTAATAACCACAATAACCCATAAATGCCTGTACCTCTTTTATGTTACTTGGCCTAGGTAGATCGGCAATTACTTTCACTTTTTCCTCATCCGTAGAGATTCTGTTTTTTGACACAATGTGTCCTAGAATTTCGCCTTGTCTGACCATGAAAACACATTTTTTTGGGTTCAAAAAAACTTGATATTCTCAACATTTGTAAAATACTTGCCTTAATCCTGGGATACTTGTCTGTTTCATATTTGAATGTGCACATATGTCATCGACATAAACTTCCAAATTCTTGCGTAAGAATTCCTTAAAAAGGTGACACATGAGTCGCTGGAAAGTGGCAGGTGCATTTGTTAGCCCGAATGGCCTTACAGTTCTTTGGCACACATCACATCTCTTAACGTAGGTATGTGCGTCCATGTGAAGAGTAGGCCACCATAATCCTGCAAATAGTATGGCTTTGATTATCCTATCGGGGCCAAAAGGACCTCTTGCAACACCTTGGTGTGCAGTCTCTAATACGCTCAAATAACCGCCCTCATGAACACATTTTCTTAAGTATCCATCTCTTCCTCATTTATATAGATTGTCACCAATAAGTGAATAGTCTTGAGCTTCCTGCTCTAGACTTCCTTGTCGTGCTAAAGTCATTCCTTGAGGGAATTTTTTTGTCCTCAAGTACATCACTAATGGTTCACTGCATTCAGGTATGAGAGACATGTGATATAATGTGGCATCTTCTACCGGTGGTCTTTCACAACAAACAGGGCATTCTTTAAACATCTTGTAGACATCTGCTTCCATCGAAGGCCAATATACTCCTAGTCTATGCAGAGTCTATAATGGATAATGTTTTGAGATGATCATGTCCTTATTGGCTCTCTGGATGTGCTATCTGGCATTTCATTCATTTTGGAGCCTTCCACTGCAAAAGAATCCTTTACTTGATTTAATTCCTCCCAATTGCCATCATCTTTTGAATCACTTTTGGTATCCACATTCATCAGGGATGGTTCTTGGTTTTCTTGGGTGTTGGAGGATGAACTAGAATTCAATAATCCCAACTCTATATATCTGTGGAACTTTGTCTATCTTTCTCCTTGCAAAGCTTCTATAATACAATGATGATAGTGATGCCCTTGAACTGGCAAATTGACTTGTCCTTCCATATATTTGTAAGTATCTTCCAAAGCTTCCTTTAATTCTTCTTCCGTGATGGGTTTGGTGTTATCGATTGTGGTTCTTGGAAGTACATGTATCTTTTTGAAGCAAGAAGTGCTTCTTCTGCCTTTAACACGTTTTGTAATCTCTTAGCTCCTCTCATTCTGGGTTGAGAGCTGGTTCACGGCTCTTCCGTCACTTTCTCCCTTCTTTTTCCTTGGTAGAGTGGCTAACTTTGCATACTTGGCCATCTCTGTTGATGAGGGCATCTCCTTAAGATATTCCCGGATGTTGAAAGCATGGTAGATAAGGATGGACAATGCTACAAGAACTTTTTGTGGTTCCATTGCTTCTTAGCTTCAAATAGATGCTCTTGGATGTATGGCGTCATGTTCACTTGATTGCCAATCTGCTTAGTTGCATGAGATAAGAGCTGCACTATGATCTTTTGAGGTGTTGTGTAGCGGTGCATGTTTGGAAAGTAGAACTGTTGGTGAATCAGACAGACCTCTTCTTCAATATCTATCCGGTTGATATCCATGAATGTTTGGGTCTTAGTCCCTTGGCTTTCATCCTTCAGGTATGTATTCCCATCCTTCTCCCATCAAAAAGCTTCTTTAATCAATTCATGAGTGAATTGGATAATCACACATTCTCCTTCCGCATCTAGGACTCTTGCTTCTGGCAGTAAGGGGCTATGTAAGGCTGGTTGAAGAGTGGTCATCACCTGTGTACATCGGTGAAATTCCGGTTTATAAATTGGAAGTACTTATGGATTCCTGCCTTTGTCATGATATCCACGATAGATGGGAGTTCATGTAAAACTTTGAAATCTTGGTACATGACTGGGAACTGATGGTCGGTGTCCATGATCTTTATCGTCCCCAAGAAAATATTTTTAATCCTGAAAGAAAACAAGAATTAGATCTAGTCGAAGCACTTATTTATTTACAATGTACGATCATTCCTATGGTAGTAAAAACTAAGGTGTATTCCAATGATGGAAATGTGCACGACTAGTTTTGTTGAAGAGATAATGTGCCGAATGCATGGCCTTGTAATGTGGCCCTGTCATGCATACTCTATGTGTAGTGGACTCTTCATGAGTGCAAGTAGAATCGGGTTGAGTCTGTTGTTCCTGTGGATGCTGCTTCTTTGGTCTCCATATCCACTTTGGAATGGTGTTTGAAGCATTTGATTCTATCAGGCTCCTTGTTCTCTGGTCCTTGTCTCCTTTCTTCTTGAAGTGTGAAGTTTAGGCGTCGTGTTCTTTTGGTATCCTTGATAAGTCCTTTTGGACTTCCTTGTTTCACTTTGTAGGCGTGATATCTCGTTAAGCCTTTCTAGTTCTTGAGTTGTAGTTTTTCTGACCTTCTTTGGGATCCATATACTTTGTTGTGCCTTCGGGGCCTTTACTAAGGACTTTGGAAGCCATATACAAAGAGGTCTTGGTGGTTCTGATAGTGATTGCGAGTAGTGATTGTCTCTTTCTGTCTTCATTGAATGGTTGCTCTGCTTTTGTGTTGCATTGTCTGGTTTAGTCATTCAATCCTTCTGTACCCATTGTTGATGAGTATTACATGGAAGTGTTGTTCGAACAAAAGACTTCCATGTGGGTTTTCTTCTTCTAGTGTTGCTGGGTTGAGAGGCATTGTCCTCACTTTCTCTCTTATGTTTATCATTAGAGGGCAAAGTGGTCACACCATCAAGCATCACATCCTTATTTGCAGTCAATTCTAGATTAGGGCCTTCTTGGAATATACTCTTTGTTGATTCATTTCCTAACTCCTTTTTTGAGTTTTCTTCATTAGTTTTGGTGACCTTGTGAAATTGAGATGGTCTTTCTTCCATCAAGCTAAAGATCTCCTTATGTCCTATTTTGGCTGATATGTATCCCTATGCTAGATGAATGCTCACTTCGTTCTCAATAATCCAGTCTTGCCCTAGGATCATATTTTCAATCAGGTCTTCATCCTTGCATACAAAAACTCTTTGATCCATAGTGGAATTTCCTAGGTGGAGGGATATTAGGGCTTCTCCAACACATTCTATAACTTGGCCTCCATTCCTATCATGCGTGCTTTAGTGGGACTTATGGCTATTTGGAGATGCATAATTAACTTCATTCGTATACAGCTTAGAGCCGCTCCTGAGTCAATCAGAGCATCTATGAGATGATACTCTTTGTTTCTGAATCCTAGGTTTAATTATGGTTGGGAGATGCTAAGGATCTCATTACTGGCATTACTGACTTGGTAGTTGGTCATGGGTATAGGTTCCTCTCCCTGTAGATATCTTTCATCCCTTTGTCATATCCACTCTTTCTTTTTTCGGATACATTCTAAGGCTACCTTGCATGCTTCCTCTCCAATCCTCTCCTCTTCCTTCTTTTAATTTTGTGCTCCTACGAGTCATGCTAACATTTGGTCTGTTAATGGCTCCATATATCGTTGCACTCCACTTATGTAGTTGGGAAGTATATCCCTGTCTAATGTGGCTAGATTCACTGCTCACTCATTGAGATTCTTTGTATCAATAATGTTCCATATCCGCGTTGCTACAGTTTCTTGGCATGTTGCTCTAATGTATATACAAGGACTAAATATCCTTCTTTTAAGCCCTTGTCTTTGATATGTGCATCATAATATGCTTTCTGCCTCTGTTTAGCGGCATAAATTCCTACAACTGCTTGTATTCTTGTTTTGTGTAATTTCTGAATTTGCTCTAATTGCTTGGATAGTTCATGTCGTGTCCACTCATACTGTTGTGCTACTCGTAGAGTAGGTACCAAAAATTCAATTGGTAAATCACATTTTGTCCATAAACTAGGTTAAACAGAGTAGTTCCAATGGCTATCTTGTAAGCCACTCAAAAGGCCCAAATTGTGTGATGCAATTGTTTGTCCCAATTTGACCTTCTGTTGTTGACTATCTTTGTCAACACGGTGCATAACACTTTATTGGAACTCTCTACTTGACCATTGGCTTGAGGGTGATAGAAAGCTGATTTTTTATGAATCACTGAGAATTTGTTCATCAAGGATTCTATCACTTCATTGATAAGTGCGTTCCTCTATCACTTACTATCTCTATAGGCAGTCCAAAGGGAGTAAAGATGTTCTCAAAGAGAAACGTCACCGTGGTTTGAGCATCATTCTTCCTTGTTGCTTTCGCTTCTACACATTTAGTTAGATAATTTGTTGCCATTATTATGTACTCAGCATGTTATCCTTTGGCTAGTGGGTTAATAGGTCCGATGAGATCAATACCCCATTTGGAAAAGGCTCTCACACAAATCATGGTTCTTAGAGGCATATGATCTCTCCTAATAGGGTATTTGGCTCTTTGGAATACATCACAGCTCCGTACATAAGTGTCTGCATCCATATGTAGAGTTTGCCACCACAAGCCTACAAAGAGAATCATTTTTACATTTTTTTTCAACTGAAAATTATCCTCCTGCGGTGCCGGCATGTGCCATCTCTAATATAGGTAAATACTCCCCTTCATGGAAGCATACCCGAAGTTGATTGTCCTTTCCTCTTTTGAATAGTTTCTATCCCATTATAATGTAGTCCTTGCTCATTTCTTCTAGGGATCGCTTTCTAGCTAGACTGGCTGCTTCCTCATGCTCTCGTGTTTTTAAGAATTTAACCAATGTCCTACTCCAATCTAGTGCTATTGTAGAGAATTGTAATGGTGTGTGGTATTCTGGAGTACTTTCTTGACATTCTGAGCACCTGCCAATGTACTCATGTACATCTTTCGGCATGTCTAGCCAATAAACTCCCAATCATTTCAATTCCCTTAGGGTTCCATGAGTTCTCTTATGCATTCTCCATCGATTTACATGAGCTTGCTTAATCAAGTTCTTTTGTTTAGCCTCTTCTACACACCTTAACAATATACTATGGCTCTTTCCATGTTCTCGTTTGGTTGAGTGTATTTGACTGGCACTACGTTCTTTGGAAGGGGTGGCTGTTGTCCTAACATTGGTTGCGGTTATCTGTATCCTCCTTGTTCATAAGGTCTGGGTCCCCCTTGTGGGCTTGGATAGGGGTTGTATGTTGGGATCTCTCTTCCTTGTTCTCTAGGAGGGTATCCATAAGGCGGATACTGGGGTTGATTCACTGGCCTTGATTGCGTGTTAAATGGGCCATTTTGAGTAACATGGTTGGTGTATTTCTACTCAATATGGCAATATAAATTGGGTCCTTGGGGTGGCTGCCTGTTATATGGATAAGGTTATGGCATGCCTACTCCTCCTCTTGCGCACATATGAGATGGGTGATCTCTACCACATAGGCTACATCTCTATAGCATCGGCATTCTCATTGGTGGGTTCTGGTAGTTTCTCTATCCACGGAATCCTAGCTTCTTGGCTACCAGTTCTGCTAGCTCCTCCACATTACTAGAACTAGTCGTCATTGTACTCCTAGTGTCTTTTGATTTAGTAGATCTTGGTGAGCTTTTGAGTTCATCAGCTAGGTTGTCTTCTAGATCGATGCATTCCTAGAGACACTCACTCAAAGTGTGAAGTCACTTCACATAAACTAGGGTTCTTAAGGTTCCATTAGTCAATCCATCTAAGAATAGTGATATCATTTTTTGCTGGGAGGGTCTTTCTATTGCTGGGCATCTATCGACATATTGGTTAAATCTTTCGATAACTATTTTTATGGTTTCATTTGGGTTTTTTTTAAACTATGGATTAAGGATGAAGAGTTGTGTTTAATCCCTCGTTTAGTGAACTCTCCAATGAACTCTTGTAAAAATTGTTCAATATTCCCAAAATGATTTGGATCCAATGGTTGGAACCAAGTCAAGTTTGTTCTTGTGAGGGTAAGTCCAAAGGACTCATATTGCACAAAGAAGTCATCCTCTTGTTCGGCTTGTAACACTTGTTTAAATTTTTCTATGTGGTCATATGTTTCTCCCATTCCATCACAGTGATTTCTCATGCATTTAGCAACTTGAATTGGTCTCAGCCTTCTTACAGGTTCTGGTGGTCTGGGCCTTATAGGAATTGCTGGTCTAATTGGATGCATTCCTAGTTGCACCCCTAGTTGTGGCCCTGGTCTAGCCGGTGGTCAACTCATGTTACCTATCCCTAGGTTAGTTTGGTGGTGTGAATGTGTTCCTGGCATTGCAAACTGCACATGTGTTTGGTTGGGGATACTTCACTGGCTTGTTTGTCTTGACATTGTATTCTCTGTTCCTTGGTGGGTTCCAAAAGGGTTGTGTGAGGTAGTTGCCTATTGTCGAGGAGGGAATACAGGCAATCCCATGTATTTCAATTGAGACCTATCAACTTCATCTACTGGCCAATAACTTCCTTGGTTCTTTTCTAGGTATGTGACTCTAGACTCATCTTTCGGATCCTTCAACTCATAAATAGCTACAAGGCTTACTCTTGTCCTCGGATGGGTGAATCTGTCTGTAACAGCGAGTCTGACCCATGGATTAGGTATACATCCAATAGGTAATCATCTTAAGGTATCGAATCCCCTCTCAAGACTTTAGTCACCACAGGCTTGCCCCTTGGGGTGGTCACAAGTTCTTCAGGGTTAGATCTACCCGAATTCCCTTGTCCATCTAGTTCTCCTCTCTCATTGATTTGGTCTAGATTTTCCATCACTACATAGATCAGGCCTAACTTGTCCATGTACACTCCTCCTTCATATTTAACTGTTGGTCTGGGCACTATTCTCGACTCAGTAGAGTTTACCATTCTTGCACAGACCTATTTAAACCATCCAGGTAAATAGGGATTCCTTGCCGATTTGTTGACACATACTACAGAGAGGTACAGTATTCACCCTCTACAGTTGACATAAAATTTTCCCTGGGAACAAAATTGCATGGCCTCAGAGGTCATGGGTAGTTCCTCCTCTGATTATAGTCTTGTGTTGCCTAGAACCTAAACTGAAATGGATTTGACAAATTTTTTGGGTTTTTTCTTGAGGTATTCTACTTCTCCCTATTCTAATCCTCTTTCTTGACTAACCCTTACTCTTCCTTTACTTCCTCATTCCTAACCCTAAACCTGAAAATTCATTACACACACCCCAAGAGTGTGAAGTAACAAGTGCAGAAATACTTTATTCTCGGCACCAAAAACATGTGTACTTAAGTCGCAAAGCCTTAGGGACTTGTGTCGATGCGACTATACCTCAATCGCCCCACAAATGCATATAGTGGTGGACTAATACACATTTAATTATCAATCCGAGGAACCACAAGAACCAAGTGTATGAAGATGTGTTCACACATGATGGTAGGTGAAGTATCTAAGCTACAATGCATGTGACTAGCCTCAACTATCTCTATGACTCACTAATCCTCTGAAAATGCATGTCGTGATACCATTTATAGAAGTAAGCACAAATTCAAACTTTTCTCATAGCTCCGAACTCCGAGTATAACCAATAACGAGTTCTTTTCGAAGCTCTCGATGAGACGCATCTATTGTTCTATTTCTAGTAGAATTTGACAAATGAAATTCAAGTTATGGGCAAAATAGTTAATGGTGGGAAACACCAACACTCACTCCATAACTCGTAATGGCTCACACACACACTACAGTAGTTAACAGTCCTACACACACATTCCAAGCATTACACACACATAAAAGATCATGGAGAAGGAGGAAATCAGCAGGAAAGAAGAAAATTCGAATTTCTTCTTCAGCTTTCACAATGGCAAAAAGTTCTTTACAAGAGTCACAAAGTGACTTATATACATGTGCCCTAAAAATGGTCCTTTCACAAGAGTTATGTT
The DNA here is from genome assembly GCA_020310875.1 of Ceratopteris richardii. Classification (NCBI taxonomy): domain Eukaryota; kingdom Viridiplantae; phylum Streptophyta; class Polypodiopsida; order Polypodiales; family Pteridaceae; genus Ceratopteris; species Ceratopteris richardii. Next base: position 180,919,018 of record CM035424.1, on the reverse strand, counting down.
ACAATAATTTGGGCTTATGCATCTAGAAGACTCCTCTAGTGCATTTACATAGATTCAAGGGAGTTTCATTAAGAAGGAAAATTGTGCCCATAATTTGAAAATTTTTGGGGGCTCCTCTTTTGTGCTTCTTTACTCTGCAACAGGCATTCTAGACATCAAAGGAATGGCCAATAAGTTAGTGGCAAAATGGTTAATTAAAGCATGAAGCAAGAGTGATGCCTCTTGGGCCAAGCTTATTTTTAGAAATAGGAGTGATCTTATGCATGTGGGTCTCTCGGGGTGGAAGGCTCTCAACCTTCTCACCGTTTTGTTCTCCCCATTTCCGATGACTCCCAAAGGCTCAAGCTTGGTTAGTTCTCTATGGAAGAGTTGGAACAAGGTTAAACAATTTATTAGAATCAACAAAGATTGGAAATGGGCGGTCGATATTAGACACAATGATTTGATCTGGTTCCCTATCAAGTCCATCAGAAGTGTGGAGTCTTGGAACCTCCAAAAAGCTAGGAAGATTTGGAACAAAGGCTTCTATTTGTGGAAGCACCTCTGGAACCAAGAAACTTGTTAGTGGATTAAATTCAAGGACATTGATCTAGCCATAAGAGTGGACTTTGAAGAATGGCATCTATTGTAGAGCAAATTCAATGCCTGGGATTGCTCGAGGACTCGCCTCCTCATTGATTGGCACTCTTCTCACCCTAAGAGTCAAAGATGGCACGATGGAAATAGCCTTGAGATAATTTTGAGATTGAAGGATGTGGATTTTCATGTCATGCTTTTTTCTTGCTAGCTCACTAATTTGTAGACATTAGGATTTCCCTTGTGTACTATTCTTTATGTATTGCACTTGTTGTATTGGTTTTTTAGGTCTTTCTTGTACATTCCTTTTATGTAATAGAAGAAGAAGAAAAAGAAGAAGAAGAAGATCATTCTTTCTTGCCTCAATCTATGTGTGTGCTCCTCTTTGATTGTGAGTGTGTGTGTGTGTGAGCTCTCTCCCTTATCTCCTCCCTCATGGAGACAACTAGCCAACACAAGGTTGAAAGTTGGTGAATCACACATTGTGAAGCTCAAAGACTTATGAGATGAGTTACTTAATATAACAGTAAATACATCAAATGAAGAGATGGTAAACACACTTTTGAACTCACTTCCATCTACATATTGTGCTTTGTTTAATTCTTGATCTCTTTCTATAAGAGATAGAGAACTTTAATTTGAAGAGCTCTAGTTTTTGTTACTTCAAGATGAAGATCAACAAAAGGTTATGGAAGAGAATGATGGAGCTATGTTATCATCATCGAAGGGGACGAAGAAGAGGGAGACAAAGAAGGCGAAGAAGAGTCAACAAAGTAAGATTGAAAGTAAGTCTTGGAATCTTAATTATTCTAGTCCTTCTACTAATTCTTCCTCTAGACCTAAAGAAAACTTGTCAACTACATCTGATTCAAAGATAGGCATATGTCATTACTATAAGAAACTAGGTCATTACATAACAAAATATAGAAGAAGGAATTTTGATGAGAAAACAAAAGAATCACGTAATAATGTTGAAGATGATCCAAAACCTAAACCTCCAAAGGTAGATTCATATGCATGTGTTATTATTGAAGAAGTAGCTTTTGATCAGGCAACATTAAATGCAATCTCAGATAATCCTTGGATTTCTTTTTTCGGGAGCTACTTAGCATATGACAGGGTGCAGAAAGGCATTTTCCTCCCTTACAAACTCTTCAGGTAGAAAAGTGACGATTGTAGATGGTCATGATTTAGAAGTTGTTGGAATTGGAGAAGTGAACCTAAGGTCAAGAGCAGGTGGAAATTTCACAATTTCAAATGTTCTTTATGTACCAGAAATGAAGAAGAATTTGCTCTCTATCTCTACTTTCTTGTCAGATGTTATAAAGTTGTTTTTAAGAAAGATTCATGTTAGTTCCTCTCACCTGATGAGGAGCATTGTCTACTTCAAGGTGAAAATAGAAGTGGCATGAAACCATGTCCAAAATTATTCATGCTAATGTTGCTAGGTCTTCTACACCTAAGGAGAATATAAAGATATGCCATTCTAGGTTTGTTCATATCAGCTAGACAACTCTCAAGCACATCAAAGATCAAGGTATGGTAGAGAGTTTTCCTACTTTTGCTTTACGAGATGATGCAGAGTCATGCGCAGGATGTCTTGAGGGAAAGCTTCACAAACTACCTTTCAAGAAGCATGGATACATCACAACACAGTCTTAAAGTGAAGTCGGAGGTTTTTCCTACTTTTAAGAAGTTCTTAGCTATGATTAAAAATGAAATACAATCAAAGACCATATTTTCAGAAGTTCTAGAGAAGGAGAGTACGTGTCAAAACACTTTAAATCTTCTCTTGAAGACAAAGGTATCTCTCATCAACTCACTATTCCTTGTTGAAAATCAAGGATCAACCATGCAAAAAGACTCATCCACGAGTTTTGAAAGTGTAACAATAAAAAAGGAGGACACAAAGTCGGGGAATCAATTTATGAGCTCCACCAAACTCAATCAAATTCAAATCTCATGAATAACCCACCAAAAGTGCACCTACATTGATTGGTGGGTGGTTAGCTAGATTGTAAAAAAAGTAAAACTATATATAAGCACCATCCCACCTTTCTTTCTTGATTTTTATGCATTTCATGAGTTTCCCACTTAGTTTAGTGAATTCATAAACTCCAACAAGGAGCCCCCTTGCTTGCTTATCTCATTTTCTCATTATTTTGCTCCTCTCTATCTAGAGGTATAGTTAGGCTTTTCCAAGTGTGATTGTACCAAATTTCATAGCATTGTTTGCTCTCTTATTATAATCATTTTCAATGATTTTAAGCTTAATTTTGTCTCTCATATAGTTCCCCAAAGTGTGAGAAAGTTTCAAGTTCTTTGCCTCAGTGAGTTGTGAGAAATTGCTAAGTTTGTGAAGATATATCTTTGCACATAAGCAAAGAGTGTTGCAAACAAGTAGCTTGTTTTACAATGGATGATTCTCCGATTTGGAATAACCATTTGGGATGATTTAGAGCTTTTTCTATAGGCCTTATAGTCTTGTATATTTCTACAAAGTTTCATTATAATTCTCTGTACAGGCATAGAGAAAAATGCAGAATAGTGAGCATATATCACTACTTGTGGGCCTAGTGGAGGGCAGCCATCTTCCATTGTTGCATTGGAGTGTTAGAATTATCCCCCATCAATGGTATCAGAGCATTGTGGAGGCTTGAAGACATCAATAGACATCATATTGAAGACTTGAAGGAATTAAAACAGCTCTTGGAAGCACAACAAGGACTTATCAAAGCCAGAAGACATCGAAAAGGGGCTACGTCGATTGAGATCTCAACTGGTCGAAGGTTAGCAAGGGAGAAGCTATCAAAAGCTAATATCCACACCTTCTAAAGCATACAAAAACTTGATCAAAATATAGAGGAGCATCTTAGAGCTTATAATGGCAGTGTAATGCACAAATAAAGAAGTTAGAGAAAGGCAATTATCAACCATGGAAATTTAGAACTACCTTAAGGGCAAAGGATCGTGGGGATTAGTGAGTGGCATGGAGCCAATGCCTCATGTACATGATCTGTCATTTCAAGGGTAGGTCAAGGCACTTAATGAATGGATAGAAAGGGATAGGAGAGTCATATTCATTATATCCCAATACATAAGCAATATCATGATAGGGCATATACAAGACTCAGATGTTGAGATATCAAGCTCAACATGTGATGATCCAGGATGACACGTACCAGTTTTTCGTTTCTCTGACATGTATAGTGATCATACCGATATATGTCAGGGATACTTCATTGAGCTTTATTAGATTTATCTACCGAGAGTGATGGCACATTTGTTTCTTGCCAGCTCACTCATTCGCGGATATTAGGTTTTTCCTTATGTACTGATCTTTATATATTGCACTTGTTGTATTCTTGTTTTTAGGTCATTCTTGTACATTCCTTTTATGTAATAGAAGAAGAAGAAGAAGATCATTCTTCCTTGCCTCAATCTGTGTGTGTGCTTCTCCTTGAGAGTGAGAGTGTGTGTGTGAGCTCTCTTCCTCATCTGCTTCCTTGTGACATGGTATCAGAGCCAGCGTGGCTGTAGAGAGCTCGTGGAGAAGGCGACGGTGAAGACTACGCGGCAAGGCGTGGAGAAAACGTGATTTCACAAACGGCCTCTGTTTGCTACGAAAATCATCGTGAAGGTAGAAGACCTCAAAATATTTTCGAGAGTTATCCCTTTAGGGTCACTTGTTTTTGTCAGATCAAAGTTTCGGATCCATCTCGACCTCCATTTCGAGCCCGCAAAGGTGGAGCCCATAGAAAAACCAGGTCAGTTTCAGAAACTGTAACTTGCGTTGTGTTCGGCGACACTCAAAATTTCAAGCAATTCTGTGTACTGTTGATACACGAAAACTGTGTTTTTCTGAGATCGAATTGTCACATCATAATGCGACAGTGTTCAAGCAGAAGTGCTGCTTGTAGTGTTTTGCAGTGTTGTGAATTGTTGCAGAAATGGCAAACGCAGATGGAATGAGTCAGCTTATGAGCGATAAGCTAGACAAGAACAACTTCCATGCTTGGAGATTCAGAATGACAAATTTCCTGATGGGAAAAGGCTACTGGAAGTACATCAAAGGAGAGAATGAAAATGCTCCGCCTTTACCAGAAAGGAATCCGACTGCAGATCAGTTAAGAGCATATGAGGAATGGAATCAAGGAGCACAAAAGGTAATGTATTGGCTATCTGTTAGCATACAAGATAGCATGATTGAACACATACAGGATGCCAAGACTCCAAAAGAGGCTCGGAACAGCTTGGTCACTTTGTATGAGACTAATACAAAGGCATGGAAATTGCAACTCAAGAACGAGTTGCATACATTGGAAAAGAAGAGAATCTCAATAAGTGACTACACTCTTAAAATCAAAGGCATATGTGTGTTAAAGTGTTGGTGTGTTAAACGCTTGTTCTAACTGTCAGAACGCGTTTAACCGAATATTGGGTTGTTGGGAGTGGAAGGGGTCTGTAAAGACAGAGGCCCTATAGTTATTTCCCAAATTGACTTCACACCATAATATACCAACATTCAAGACTTCGATCACGAATTGGTATACCCTTCTTAATCTTTACGGTTCGTCATTCTAACTCTTCCAAGGCTTGCCGAACACACTGTATCAGATGATTAATATCGTGATACAGAGTTACCTCAGACCCTTTTTCGAATACACAATTAAGTAACATTAGGAATAGAGCAATAGTTCAACATTCACCGAACAGTGCTCATAGTCAAACTCAACCGAAGACACAGAAGGACTCAACAGTTACAGATACACAGTGTTGAAGATTCAGTACGCAACTTAGGATGGCTCTTATCGTAACTTAAGCCTTGTCGTACACACATAGACCTCAATACTGAAGACAACGCAGTACAAACTCGAATATCAGAAATGCTATCACAGCTACACAGACTTCACCAACACTGGCAGATTAGTTCAAGAAAGAATAACAACACGATACGTGGGCTAACACCACAATCCCACTAGAGACTCGCAAACGACTTACTCAGTCAACAGTACAACGATCTACCGTATGTAAATGAACTCACAATCGCAACGGAGATTGATAGACAACAAACACGAATAGGCACCGTGTACTCAGAGTACTCGAGAGTTTAGACAAACAACGCTACAGCAACGCTCAGATGATCACCCAGACGAACAGTCTGGTGATTCCACGAATCGTCACTGAGCATCTCTTTTCATTGCGTTTATATAAAAGGTTACAACTGTCAGTGTAACAACTTTTCGTGCGTGTGAACAAAAGATTTAGTTATACAGTTGCCAATCCGGCGGCCGACTAACACTCTGGCACGCACGGTGGACTCGAACCCGCAGGTTTTTACAAAATTACTGTTCATCTATAATTCCTTCTAAGTACATGGATCATGCTAGCCTAAAGGTTCGGTCAATTTTCTTTTTTAAAGTTTCTAACATTTGTTTGAGGGTGTCAGGCTCTACTAGTTGTGCATCTACTCTTACAGAACTTAAAGCTATAGCTTCTGTCATCAAAATTTATGCATGTGTCTGCAGAAAGGCTTCTTGTAAGTAAAATTCATTGGAGAGCGCCTGTTGGCAGTAGTCAAGGAACCGAAGGAGTTGCAAGACAAGGAAGCCTACGAAGGGAGTCGGAACGAAGAGAAAGCACAGGTAGACACAGTAGTCAAAGAAGATCAGGCAAGTAGGCCATTTCAAATTTTCAGGCATTAAAGGGTTGGGCACACAAGAAGAAGGAGCAAGTAGGGAGCTCCAGGGAATGTATGTCAAAATGCTAGAAGAAATCCCTACAGAAGTGTCGCTCATCTAAATGAGTTTGATACTATATTTTCTCACTTACATGCTCAGAAAACGGAGATGGATAATGAAATGAAAATAGTTTTTTTGCTATGACATTGCCATCATCATGGGACATGTTTTGTAGAGCTATTAGCAATAGTGCACTTGATGGTAAATTGGTCTACGATGACATGTGTGGAGCATTGTCAATTGAAGAGATCTATAGAAAGTCTATGGTTGGCACTCAAAGTGGAGATGCATATAGTATTTGCCATGGACAAAGGAAACCATCCTGAACGTTAGATTCCATATGAATCCTATATCTCATGATTGGCTCAGAATTAGGAGAAACCATGGCTTAGTGATCTTCATCACTAAAAACCATTGTAAATGCCATTTATCATTTTTGTAGCTCCATTTTGTGCAAGCCAAGGAGTCCTTGAGCTTGAGGAGCTTTAGAAGTACCTACCTATCAGTTTTCACATTTTTTAGACTTCGTTTGAACCTCCAAATAGGGTAGAGAACCTAATTTTTAACTAGGCCGGACACTAGGTCTGGACAAGGCCAAAACCTAGTCAAAAACTATAAATAGAGCTAGAGAGCTCATTTTTGAGGTAGCTTTTAATTGATCTAAACTTGTATGAGCTTTTTGAAAGTAATCTAAAGAACTCCATTGCTTCTCACTCTTTGTCTTGCCTTGTGTGTGCATGTGTGTGTATGTGTGTGCATGTTAGTGTGCTTCTCACTCACGCACTTGTGCCTTCACTTGCTCGAGGTCATCATACCATCCTCACGTCTTCCCTGATTGACATTAAAGGAGGTGCTACTCATCACCGAGCTAACCAAATTTTGGCGCCGTTGCCGAGGATCAAGCTTTGAGGACAAGCGTGTGATGGTAAGACGTAGAGTTGACACCTTGGAGTCATAGGTATTTTCTTCACTTTTATCTATTTTCTTTTGTTTTTTCTCACCACCATCATCATCCTCACCATCTCCCACATCCATCTCCATCATCGCGAAAAATTTCAGTTTTTTGGTCATATCACCACACCCATACCATTCCCTTCATTTCACTTGTGAGAGAGCGAGAGAGCGTTTGTGTGCTTGTGATTTTCTGTGTTTTTTGAGATTTTTTGCAAGAATCAGCATCCCTAGCAGCTGCACCAGCTCCAGCAGGTAAAAAATTTGACTGTGAAGGTCCCAAGGCGTTGACCTCTGTCAATCACGACCGATAGAAAAATGCTCTATTTGCTAAACAAAGTGCATAACCATGATCTACAGGCCTAGAGCTTCCCAAAAAGGTGTTTAAATTTTTGAAATTCCTCAGATTTTTGTCAATCGCGATCGCTCTGTCGATCACGATCGACAAACCACGACGGACACCTACCGACGGCTCTATCAATCGCGATCGACATGTCAATCACGACCGACAAAGTCAACGACCGATTGACCACGACTGACAGACCATACGCGTGACACATGTCAATCGTGATCAAGCCATCAATCACGATCAACCAGTCAATCGCGACTGACAGCCACGACGGACCTGTCAATTGCGACCGACACAAACAACGATTGTTTGACCACGACGGATAGACCCTCGCGAAGGACCTGTCAATCGCGATCGACCCATCAATCGCGACTGACAGAGTCAACGACCCTTTGACCACGACTGACTGAAATTCTAGGCCACGTGTCAATCGCGATTGACCCATCAATCGCGACTGACAACCACGACAGAACTGTCAATCGCGACCGACACATCGGTCGCGATTGACCTATCAATCGCGACTGACAGAGCTTGCGAACGCGATTGAAGGGCAAATTTGGCTAATATTTTAGGGCAAAAAAGAGTGGTCTATTTTTGACAAATTGTTGGACAAATATTAGGGCTCATCCTTGCATTGTGAGGCCATTACACAAAGTATTTTGAGAAAGTCCTGTTTGCCTGTTAACCTGTTCTAAATCCTGTTTTAGCACCAAAACCCTGAACGGACATAACTTCCTCATACGAAATCCGATTGCGGTGATTTTTGTTTTGTTGGAAAGCTCGTGGGGAATACAACCAAAACTTTGACTGGTTACGTAGAATTAATGTCAGGATTATTAGATAGGGTAATTTGAAGTTGACCATATCCCGGGGTAGGAAAAAAATTGAGGGTCCCTTGGGATTGTTTTCCATAAAGACAAAAGGCAATTGGGTCTATGAATTACATGCTTGAAAATGACATGTCTGTCAACTAAATTCACTTCTTGAGCTAATTGTGTATTTTTTCAAGTTCTTTGAGAGCATCAAAGGGTACTCGAAGCAAGAGTAAGTGCGAGCTTGGGAACACGCTTCCTGGGCATACAAGGGCAACCAAGCGAAGAACTTAAGGTTGGAAATTCTCAACACCCTCTGTCAATCCCTAGCATAGGCTAAGTACGGATAGAGGTTTTGATTAATTAGGAACACGTTAAGAACAACCAAGTCCAAGAACTCTAATCACTCAAGTGCAAGTGCTAGGAGATTACAATTGTGAAACAACTTAAGGAAAAGAAATTAAATTGAGCGACAACACTCAAAGTACGATAAAAATTTAAGTGTTCCTTGCGACGAGGATTAATTGGACAAGAAGTGACACCCTAAGGGATTAGAAAAGAACAAGTGACTACTATAAAAGAACTCAGCAACGCAAAGTGTACTTGGGAAACTTTGGGATTATTCAATTGGGCTTATGAACCTTAGATTAGGGTGTTGGTGCAGACCAATCACCAATTGAAGGCTTGGAAGATCAAATGATGAAGGAAGAATCAATTCCTAAAGTGTGGAAGAAGATTACATTCAGAAGACAAGAGAAGTGTACACATATGTACATTAGTATAGTCATAGATGACTTAGATCTTTTGTTTAGTAAGAATCATGTACAAATTATCTATAAATACTTTGAGGAAAGTCGGGAAATGTATGAGAGCATATGTGACAATAGTTAGAATCCAAGTTTGAGAAAGTTAGAAGTCATGAGATAGAAGAAAAGTTAGTTGAGTTAGCTCTCATCACTCAACTGTAATTCTTCTGAGTAAATGGAAATTTTTGCGCCCGATGTTTCTGCATGTTCTCCTTCTACAGTAGATCAATTGTGAAATGCTTTTGTACAAGTCTAAGTTGAGAGTTGCTTGACCTCTGTGCAAAGTTTTAGCTTCTAATTGTAATCAGGCTGAGTGAATTAAGTGTAGGAACATTTATATGTGAAGTGTGTTCACTGGTTCCTAAAACAGGCGCAGATTTCGAAGTCAATGTTTTGGTCATTTCTCCTAGCACAGTCTAAAGTTTTGCATGAGTGAGGGCTTAATCTTTAAGTTGGAAGGTAAGCTACTCATGTCTAGAAGCATTTTGTAAAACGGGTTCTATTCAAGGAGAACCAAGTCTTAAAAGTTACAGGTGTAAAGTCGACTGTTCTGAGTGACAGTTTCTGACATAGGTAACTTGAGAAGTTGATTTCTCAAGCTATACTTAATCTTTTGAAGAGATTCAACTTGGAGTAGATGCGCAATCTCTAGGATATGCTTCGTACAAAGTTTCATCAAAAACTTTACACGTTTGATAAGTCAATGTGAGGAAATAGTGCAACAGACTTTTCTGTGTTTCATTTTCTTCACAGATTTGTTAATCTTTTGATAATTAGCAATTGATCCTCTAAATTAGTGGAGTGTTTGACTTATTCTTGGTATAGAGGTGCTCTAATCACAAGAGTAAGTTGTTCTTTTGGAGATTAACATTCTCCATCAGTGGTATCAGAGCAGGAGACATCAAATTGAGGAAAGAAGGATCCCGACTGCTGCAGATTCAAGAAATTCAACACTTGAAGGACTAAGAAGTGAAAGCTTGGAGTCAAAGCTTGAGGAGAAGACTATTTGACATCAAGAAAGGCAAAAGGAGTTCAATTCGAAGTAAAGGTACATACATTGTTTGTAAAGCTTGAAGATTTCAATACACAGGTGGATACAAGATGGGAGAAAGCTTGCAGATTGATAAGCTAGATAGGGAGAACTATCCAGCATGGTCCATGAGGATGGAAGCACACCTCATGAGCAAAGATCTTATATCATTTATTACAGGAGATGAAGAAAAACCTGAATTTGCAGATCCAAGTATTCCTACTAGGGAAGAGCTTGCAATGTTAAAGACTTGGATGAGAAAGGATGCTCAAGCAAGGAGCATCATCTACATGGCTGTAAATGATTACCTTCTACCTCACATCAGAGGTTTGGAAAGTGCCACAGATGTTTGGAATGCCTTGGAAGAGCATTTCCAAAATACAACTAAGTCAAGGAAGTCCTCACTATGGGCTGAGTTCACAACCTTCAAGAAGAAGAGCTCACAATCAATTTCAGATTATGTGGCAAGGATGAAAGATATTGCAGATAGCTTGGGAGCAGTGGATGAAGACATTGAAGAGGAAAAGTTGGTAAGACAAATACTTACAGGTTTGAGAGGAGATGAGAAGTGGAAGCCTTTTATATTGTCCATAGAGTTGTCACTTGATCACTTTACTCCTGACCTTAATCAATTGCTAGGACACATGCTAACCTTTGAGCAGGATCTTAAAGGAGACAATGATAGAAGTACAAGTCAAGCTATGTACTCCAAGGACAAGAAAAAGAATGGCAAGGGAAAGCAATCAAATGATGATGAAGGGAATTCAAATCAAGCCAACTTCACAAAAGGAAAGACAAATTTCAGAGGTAAAGGAAGAGGAGGTAAGAACAAAGATAATGCTAAAGCTTGTTGGATTTGTGGCAGAACAAATCATTTGGCAAATGATTGTTGGTATAACAATCAAAGTGGAGGATACAACAATCAGAATTATAGTCAAAGAGGTAGAGGAGGCAGAAACCAAAGAGGCAATTTCAGAGGAAGAGGTGGTAGGACATCATATGGTAGAGGAGGTGGAAGAAACTTCCAATCTCAGTCCTACAACAATAATTATTACAATTATGCATCAGATCAGAAGGATGACATGACTCTTATCTTGAATGCAACTCATGAATCAATGGGAGAAGATCAAAGAGTGTTTTATATTGACTCAGGGTGCAGCAACCATCTGAGTGGGAATCTATCCTTGATGACTGACATGGAAGCAAGGGTGAATGGACATACAGTTCAAACAGGTGATAATACTAAACATAAAGTGGAGAGCATTGGATCAGTGAAGACAAAGAGTGGAAGTACACTTCTGAGTAAGGTACTTTATGTTCCTACTATTCCTAAAAATTTGATAAGTGTAGGGCAAATTGTGGAGAAAGGATATGAAGTAAGATTCACAAATGATGGTGTCTATGTACAAGATCCAAGTCAGGGATATAGAAATATAATTGCAGGTAAAAAGGAAGGAAGATTGTTCACTCTCAAAGTCCAAGGTAATGTGGGACATGCATTGTTTACCTATGGAGGTCAAAAGGTATCTGAATTAGACCTATGGCATAAAAGGCTAGGTCATTTCAATGAGAGAGCTATAAAGGAGATGTCGAAGAATCAGGTGGTGCTTGGATTGCCAAACATTGAAGGGCAACATATGGTGTACAAGTGTGAAGCTTGTCAATTAGGTAAAGCACATAAGAGTTCTTATAACAAATCAGGGTACAAGTATTCAAATATGCTTGAATTGGTTCATACAGATGTATGGGGACCCTCAAGGGACTATAGCATAAATGGATCCAGATATTATGTGTTGTTTGTTGATGATGCAACCAGGTGGATTACTTTGTATGTAATCAAGGATAAATCAGAAGTTTTCAAGACATTCAAACACTTTCATGCTTATGCAGAAAGGATCACAGGACAAAAGCTCAAGAGGTTAAGATCAGATGGAGGGGGAGAGTATTTCTCTAAAGAGTTTGATGATTATTTGTGGAATGCAGGTATCAAAAGAGAAGTGACTTGCAGGTACTCCCCTCAACAAAATGGAGTAGCAGAAAGGAGGAATAGGACTCTTGTAGAGTTTGCAAGAGCCATGATGAAGGAAAAGAATTGTCCAAATTACTTATGGGCAGAAGCCATTAATACTGCAACATACCTTGTGAATAGGTTGCCTTGCAAAGTTTTGGATGGAGGAACCCCTTATGAAGCATGGTGGGGTAAGAAGCCTAGTCTTGATCATTGTAAAGTATTTGGATGTATTGCATATGCTTATATTCCTTCACAATTAAGACATAAGCTAGAACCAAAAGCAGAGAAGTATGTGTTTATTGGATATGATGATAGACAGATGGGTTACAGGTTGTGGAGTCCATCCACAAAGCAATTTCTTGTTACTAAAGATGTGACATTTGATGAGCAAAACATGTGGTATACAGGATCACCAAATGAGTATACAGGTGTTGAAGAAATTCAAAGAAAAGGAAAGGCAAAGGTAAAAGTTTGTGAAGAAATTGTTGATGAAGTTGACTCTAGATGTAGAGTGCAGGATCATGTAGAAGAAGGGCCAAGATTTGATCCAGAATCAAATGAGGCTGAAACTTCAAGAAGTGCAGAAATCAGAAGATCTACAAGGGAAAGGAAAGAACCTATAAGGTATAGTTATGATACATCTTTCCTAACAACAAAAGATTATGCCTACATTGTGAAAACAGAAGAAGATCCAACTACTTATGAAGAAGCCAAAGGTAAACAGAATTGGGAGAAGGCAATGCAAGAAGAGTATGATGCTCTACTTGAAAATGAAACTTGGGAACTAGTACCAAGACCAAAGAATCAGAAGGTCATTGGATGTAAGTGGGTATATAAAACAAAGAGGTTTGCAGATGGTAAGGTGTCTAGATATAAGGCTAGACTTGTGGTCAAAGGTTATGCCCAAACTTATGGGGTAGATTATGATGAAACTTTTAGTCCTGTTGCTAAGATGTCTACAATTAGGACATTGATTGCTATTGCTGCTTGTAAGGGATGGAAATTATCACAATTGGATGTGAAAAATGCATTTCTAAATGGTTATATTGCAGATGAAGTATATATGGAGCAACCAGAAGGCTTCATGGAGTCAATTGGATCAGATTATGTGTGTAAGCTCAAGAGAGCTTTATATGGATTGAAGCAAGCCCCAAGAGCTTGGAATTACAGATTGGTCAAGTTCTTGAATGAATGTGGATTTCAAGCATCAAAGGCAGATAGTAGCTTGCTAGTGAAGGCAAGTGAAAATGGATATATTTACATGTGCATTTATGTTGATGATATTATTGTTACAGGAACAGATGCTCAAGGAATCAATGAACTCAAGAAGCAAATAGAGAAGGAGTTTAAGATAAGTGACTTGGGAAGCTTATCTTATTTTCTAGGAATGCAGATTGTGTATACTCAACATGGAGTATATGTTTCACAAGAGAGATATTTGAAGAATCTTCTAGTCAAGTTTAACATGGAAGATTGCAAGACCTCAACCACACCATTGGAGGTAAATCATAAATTAAGCAGGTATGGAGGTGAAGAATTCAATGACATGAAGAAATATCAGAGTTTGGTAGGTAGTCTAATCTATGCTACCTTGACAAGGCCAGATCTATCATATGCAGTAGGTGTGTTGTCACAATTCATGCATTGTCCAAAGAAGACTCATTGGATTGCAGCCCAAAGGGTACTCAGATATATCAAGGGAACCCTAAGTGAAGGTTTGTATTATGGTTTCACCTCTGACACAAGAATCAAAGTGTTTAGTGATGCAGATTGGGCAGGTGACTCAGATGATAGAAGGTCTACTCATGGATATCTATGTTATGTTGGAGATAAGTTAGTTTCTTGGTGTTCAAAGAAGCAACATACAGTTGCTTTATCATCCACAGAAGCTGAGTATAAGGGAATGGTAGAAGCTGCAAAAGAAGTGATATGGTTGAAGACCTTGATGAAAAGTTTTGAGTTTGATCATAGTACTCCAATAATTTTTGGAGACAATATGAGTTCTTTGTATTTGGCAGCTAACCCTGTTTTTCATGCCAGGACTAAGCATATAGAGATTCAGTATCATTTCTTGAGGGAAAAGGTACTAGATAAAGAGATTGAAGTGATGTATACTCCAACAAAAGAACAAGTGGCAGATATGATGACAAAGAGTCTGGATGGACCTAAGTTACAAAGGTTCAGAGACATGGCAAGTATAAAGAAGACCTCAATTGATGATTGAGGGGGAGCTGTTGGTGCAGAACAATCACCAATTGAAGGCTTGGAAGATCAAATGATGAAGGAAGAATCAATTCCTAAAGTGTGGAAGAAGATTACATTCAGAAGACAAGAGAAGTGTACACATATGTACATTAGTATAGTCATAGATGACTTAGATCTTTTGTTTAGTAAGAATCATGTACAAATTATCTATAAATACTTTGAGGAAAGTCGGGAAATGTATGAGAGCATATGTGACAATAGTTAGAATCCAAGTTTGAGAAAGTTAGAAGTCATGAGATAGAAGAAAAGTTAGTTGAGTTAGCTCTCATCACTCAACTGTAATTCTTCTGAGTAAATGGAAATTTTTGCGCCCGATGTTTCTGCATGTTCTCCTTCTACAGTAGATCAATTGTGAAATGCTTTTGTACAAGTCTAAGTTGAGAGTTGCTTGACCTCTGTGCAAAGTTTTAGCTTCTAATTGTAATCAGGCTGAGTGAATTAAGTGTAGGAACATTTATATGTGAAGTGTGTTCACTGGTTCCTAAAACAGGCGCAGATTTCGAAGTCAATGTTTTGGTCATTTCTCCTAGCACAGTCTAAAGTTTTGCATGAGTGAGGGCTTAATCTTTAAGTTGGAAGGTAAGCTACTCATGTCTAGAAGCATTTTGTAAAACGGGTTCTATTCAAGGAGAACCAAGTCTTAAAAGTTACAGGTGTAAAGTCGACTGTTCTGAGTGACAGTTTCTGACATAGGTAACTTGAGAAGTTGATTTCTCAAGCTATACTTAATCTTTTGAAGAGATTCAACTTGGAGTAGATGCGCAATCTCTAGGATATGCTTCATACAAAGTTTCATAAAAAACTTTACACGTTTGATAAGTCAATGTGAGGAAATAGTGCAGCAGACTTTTCTGTGTTTCATTTTCTTCACAGATTTGTTAATCTTTTGATAATTAGCAATTGATCCTCTAAATTAGTGGAGTGTTTGACTTATTCTTGGTATAGAGGTGCTCTAATCACAAGAGTAAGTTGTTCTTTTGGAGATTAACATTCTCCATCATAGGGTGACACCTAGGGAGAGATAGACAGTCTTAGATCTTCAGAGGCTAGTGTCAATCATACTGCTAGGTCTTGGGCCCAACAGTTGAGCCATCATTCGTACTACCCTAGCTCTAAAACGAGCGAGTCTGAGATGTCCCATGGTATGGAGAGACCTACAAGAAGCTCCGAAGTGCCATCTTTACATAGGGTAGAAGGCCCTTACAAGACACAACTCGAATACCTCAGGTCCAACCGATTAGGTGCTAGCATCTATGAGGACGGCCTAGGAAGATCGGTGGTACAGATTAAAAACCCTGACCAATCCATTGGACTAGAGCGCCCAGCTGTCAAGTTTGAAAATGGAACATACTTGGATAAAGAAGGAACCGTATACGTAGTCACCAATCATCCAGATAGGACAGATGAATTTGGGAATGTGATCCCTGAAACAGACTTAGATGACCTAGAGCAAGGAAACATGGGTGTAGAACCTAGGACCCCTCGGGGGAAATCTGTTCTCACCAGGATTATAACACCAGAGTGGATTCCCCAAGATAATAAGAGCATAGATCTACTCCTGAACCGAGAGACGGATGAAGCCTTTTGGAGATATAGACCTAATCAGTCGAGTGAGGTAGGAACAATCATGATATATGAGTTCAAAGATCGTGATACTCCAGGTAGAGTGACCTACTTAGATCACTCCTCAGATAGGGTCTTTGGGGTTACAAAAAATGATAGGCATGCTTACACTTGGAAAGGTGAATTTATTTTCCCCCAACCAAGATCGAATGTGTCCTTTGGTCACCCAGGAGCTGGAACCTCCCATGCTCATGGAATTCAAAGAGACATGCATAGAGATAGGCCGGAGGTAAGCTTTTCCAACCCAGGGGGAAGAGACAGAATGAGAACGGAAACAAATAGAGTGGAACATGAAGGACTTAGAGCCCCAAGGAATCAAAGGAATACGGATGACTTCCCTCTGCCAAGGCCTAGGGAACACACCAGGATTTTGAGACCAACTCAGTTAGTTAAGTCCATGAAGAATTACTTCGATGGCATAGGAGACCCATATGATCATGTGGCCGAGTTTAGGCAAGTCTTGAGGGCTGAACAAGTTGAGGACCTATTCACGCAATATAATGCCTTTGGTCTAACACTTAGGAACACAGCCCTTACGTGGTTTCAACCATTGAACGAGAGACAGTTCAGGAGCATAGACCAGCTCTTAGAGGCTTTCATCACCGAATTCTCTAAGAGTGGCATAAGGCATAATACTTCCTCATTGATATACAACTTCAAGCAGACCCCCCAGGAGACTGTGAGACTTGCAGGAAGGAGATTTAGGCAATATCTTGAGAGATGCCCTGTTCCTGAGTTACCCACACCTGCCAAACAAGTGGCTTTGTTCTTGGATGGATTGCTAAGTACCAAATTGAGATCATATGTGTACTTGAAGGACCCTAGGACCATAGAAGAGTGTGTATGCATGTGCATTGACATTGAGGATAACCTAGGGGAGGAGTTAGAGCTTTACAAAATCTACAAAGATTCAGATAGTGCCTCTAGCCTCTCTTCCTCGCAATCCACATCTATTGAGGAACTTGTGAGAAAGTAGCTCAAAAACTAGGTGTCTCTAGTAAACAAATTCCTAGATTTGCCCTAGTAAAGAGGTGCTATACTTGCGGAGGTGACCATATGGCGAACGCATGTCCCATCATGTCTCAACCCCAAGTGAATCCTAGCAGCCAATATTGCACCATAGAACGGAGATACACAAATCACACAGCACAAGATTGCCCGTACAATAAGCAAGTAGTTAGACAAACCTACCCTCAGCCCTATCCACAACAGGGAAGATACCAGAACCAATACCCCCCACAACAATATGGTAGACCGCAGCAACCCTATCAACAACCCTACCAGAACCAACAAAGGCCACAGCCTGTGTTAGCTCAACAACCTCCAACCCCAACTAATGTGATTCCTGTAAAGTATGCAGCAGCTGAGGAAAATTTGAGTAGAGCTATAGTGCCAGTAACACCACTACTTTCAAAAAGTGACCCAAGTGATCATAGCTTTGATTCTACGCATGTTGATAGTCCCCAAGCTTACTACATGCAGTCTCCTGAACATGGTGAGTCCTACTACAGCGAAGAACCAAGTGAACCTAGTTGGGAGCCAGAGTACACAAATGTAATGTACACAAACCCTAACTCTAGGCCCCAATCTAGGCAAGTAAGACCTCCATTCCCTAGAGGACCATGCTGCAGATGTCAGGGAGATCACCTCATTCGTGATTGTCCCTTGCCTCCACCTACACAATCCCAATCAGTGACAATTCAAGGCTTTTGTCAAGACTGCGGGAAGGAGCATCTCTTACGGGATTGCCCTAAGAATCCCAATAATATGCCAAAAATAACCCCAATTAACATTATTGGGTTAGTAGTAGACTCTACAGGAAGTGTGACATCCACTGCACCAGTACATGTAGTCACTCGAGCCCAGGCTTTGCAACAGAACCCAGGGATAGGTCCTGAGAAGAGTGCAGAGGTTAGTGAAACCGAGAGTATAGCCAAGAAACGGTCAAGAGCCTGGAGGGATAGTCGAGAAAGAATGAAAAGACAATGGTCTAAAAAGATGAGCGACCTAGAAGAAAGCATAAGAGAAACAAAAGCCAAAATTGTTGAACTCACCTCTCAAACAAACTCTCACATACCACCACCACCCTCACTTCCATCACGATCTAACCCACCATATGTCCACCTACCTCAGACCATACCACCACCCCCTAGAGTAGGATCAGTGTTAGCTGACCCCACTACTGAAGACATAGACATGATGCTTAAGGCATATCAGGCCAGAATCCAAGAAGGGCCAAATGTGACGGATCATGACAAGTGCTACCCTAGAGCTGACCTAGAGATAGAGAGAACCAAGCTATGTGCGAAAATGGTCGCATTGGCTCAGACCATGTTCGAAGCCAGTCGCCTTTTCAACTACTCAGGCTCAGCTAAGACACAATTGCACTTGGATGGACTCCTAGAGAAGTTAGAGAGTATAATTGCAAGATCTGCCAAGGAAGAAAAAATTCAGGAAAGAGATGAGGCAAGCAAAAACATAAGCCATCCCCCACAAGAAGCTTATGTGCCCAATTCCACTGAACCAGACACCTCCTCTTCCATGAATAGGTTCACTCCAGAATTCCTGCAAGAGATTCAAGAAGACAAATGGGATAAAGAAAGTGAAGCCCCTCCTCCCATTGAACTTGTGTATGACACGCAAGATCAATTCCCACAGGATATTCCTTCCATTTATGGAGAGCAGGAGAGCACCCAGTCCCAAGAGAGATTAGACTTTGAGTCTAATTCTTTACAGGAATTACCCCATTTCATAGGCCCCTGGGAAGCCAGGTCAACCTGTATGAGAGCACCCACCGTCATGGTAAGAAACGAAGACTCAGTCATACCTAGGAATACGGAAGTAGTGAAAAACACTTAAGTGCAGTGCAACCTCACTTTAGAAGAGCTACTCAAAGTTAGGCCAGAGTTATGGAAACATGTAGCCAAACAAATACCAGAGATAGCAAAACCTCGTTCCCAGGTAGGTTCTCAGAGGACAGTGCCAGAAATTCCTCTAGACAAGATAGGTGATATGAGTGAAGGTGAAGAAGGAAACACCTATCTTCCCATTACCCATCAGGGGTACACAACCAAGGCAATTCTGGACTCAGGTGCACAAGTTGCTATTGCTACCACTTCCCTATGGAAGCGGTGGGGCAAGCCAGCACTCAGGCCCACGAGAATGAAATTGCAAATGGCTGATGGCCACATAGAGAGGCCTTTAGGACTACTTGAAGGGATAACTCTCACTACTTGTGGTGTAGAGTTTGAGCACACATTTGCCATCTGTGATTTCAGCAAGAATCATGCCTATGAGATGATTTTGGGAAGACCATTTATGCGACAGTTGCAAGTGGTCCAGGATTGGGGAACCAATTCCTTGTATTTGCAACACTTAGGTGTTACGACCAAAGTCAATCTCAAAGATTACTCTCATAGAGATGTCCCTCCTATCCAATGGAATCCCATCCATAGAGCTAAAGATGATACAGAGTCGGTGCACTCCTTAGGATCAGGATCCTCATGGATGCATGAAGACACTCACTTATGGATGTGCAAAGTGGCAGTAGAAGAGGAGAAGAGAGAAAACGCCAGAGAGATAGGTGCAAAAGAAACACATAGATCCATGCAAGACCCAGCCTATGCACCTGTAGTGTTCCCTGACAAAGAATTTGAACCCCACAGTTGGGCAGAAATTTTAGCAACCATGGATGTAGCCATCAATGAAGAACAATGGACACCCCACTGTGACGAACATGGCTATGACATTTCAGTCTTCTCCATAGAGCGAATCATGGGAGATGCAGTGTTAGAAGAGTGTGAACCTATCCCTGGTGCATTTGAGGATGCAAGTGACTCCGATCTAGAGTCAATCATTATGGACCCACCT
Source organism: Ceratopteris richardii (assembly GCA_020310875.1). Lineage (NCBI taxonomy): Eukaryota > Viridiplantae > Streptophyta > Polypodiopsida > Polypodiales > Pteridaceae > Ceratopteris > Ceratopteris richardii. Next base: position 180,898,984 of record CM035424.1, on the reverse strand, counting down.
TTTGCATCAGATGAAGAATACTTCTATGAAGTAGAATTTCAACCCCAGAGGCATGGAGAGCTTACAAATGACGTAAGGCTAGCCACACATGTGACCCTGAAGGAAGAAGGAAAGAAAAGAAAGAAGAGAGAAGTCACACCAGAAGAGGAAGAATCTCTGTTTGAGGTCCCTGAAAACTTTAAAAAGTATGAGATAGACGACAGGAGAGTCATGGTAAGAATGCCTAAGTGAGAGGCACAATCAGGAGGAGCCTATGATAACAAGGAAACCACCAAGAAAATAGTAGTACTAGCCCTAGAAGAAGGAGAGGAGAGATGCACGTACATAGGCCATGACCTAACAAAGGAAGAAGAGCATGCGTTAATAGCCCTGCTAAGAGAATACAGAGATGTATTCGCTTGGAGTTACAAGGATTTGAAAGGCGTGGACCCCGACATATGCTCACACACAATCCCCATGACCTTAGATGCTAAACCTTCTAAGCAAAAGCCATACACATATAATGATAATTATGCTTCCAAGATCAAGGAAGAGATAGATCGCTGGGTAGAAGCTGGATTCATCTATGAAATTGAGCACACTGAGTGGGTATCCCCCATTGTAGTGGTGCCCAAGAAGAATGGAAAGCTGTGTGTATGCATTAACTTGAAGAAGGTCAATGCAGCCACAATTCGAGATAACTATCTGCTTCCTATCACAGAACATCTCTTAGAAAGAGTAGCAGGCAAGGAAGTGTACAGCTTCCTTGATGGATTTTCGGGCTACAATCAAGTAGCCATAGCTCCAGAAGATCAGCATAAGACAGCTTTTTCCACTGAATGGGGCATTTTTGCTTTTAGAGTAATGCCATTTGGGCTTAATAATGCACCTGCTACCTTTCAAAGATTGATGTGTCACGTATTTAAAGAGTTCTTGAGGAAGAATTTGGAAGTCTATGTTGATGATCTGTGCGCACATTCCAACATTAGACAGACCCATATACCTGAACTCAGACAGATCTTTGATAAATGTAGGGAATATCAAGTTTGCCTGAACCCAGAAAAGTGCGTTTTTATGGTTAGGCAAGGCAAGATTCTAGGACACATAGTGTCAAAGAATGGCATATCCACTGATGAAGAGAAGGTAAGAGCCATAGCCGAGTTACCTAGGCCAAAGAATGTCAAGGAAGTACAAGCTTTCATGGGGGTGGGGCATTGTGGTTATTACGGACCGTTTATACATATGTATGCCATCATAGCAAAGCCTCTGTACGGACTTTTGACCAACTTTGAGTGGACTGATGAATGTGAGAATTCATTCAATGAGCTTAAACGAGGATTATGTTCAGCACCGATCTTGACCACACCAGATTGGAATAAGCCTTTCCATGTTCATGTTGATGCATCCAATTATGCTATTGGGTGTTGTTGAGAGCAGTATGGGCACCCAAGGAGTGACTAGACAAGGAAGCCAGCGGAGAGAGTCAGAGCGAGGTGAAGGAGTAAGTAGACAAAGCAGTCGACGCAAATCTGGCAGATAGGCCCTTCAAAATTTTCCAAATCAACATCTTTATAACAGTGATCCTTATCACTAACAATCATTGTAAATACCATTTCATATTTTTGTAGCTCCATTTTGTGCAAGCCAAGGAGTCCTTGAGCTTGAGGAGCCTTAGAAGTGCCTACATATCAATTTTCATAATTTTTAGACTCCGTTTAAGCCCTCAAATTGGCCCTGGAACCTAATTTTTAACTAGGCCGGACACTAGGTCTGGACAGGGCCAAAACCTAGTCAAAAACTATAAAAAGAGCTAGAGAGCTCATTTTTGAGGTAGATTGTAATTGAAACGAACTTGTAAGAGCTTTTGGAAAGTAATCTAAAGAACTCCATTGCTCCTCACTCTTTGTCTTACCGTGTGTGCGCGTGTGTGTGTATGTGTGTGCATGTTGGTGTGCTTCTCACTCACGCATTTGTGCTTCCACTTGCTCGAGGTCTTCATACCATCCTCACGTCTTCCCGGATTGACATTAAAGGAGGTGCTACTCATCACTGAGCTACACCAAATTTTGGCACCGTTGCCGGGGATCGAGCTTTGAGGACGAGCGTGTGATGGTAAGACGTAGAGTTGACGCGTTGGAGTCGTAGGTATTTTCTTCACTTTCATCGATTTTCTTTTACTTTCTTCACCATCTTCATCACCACCATCATTATCACCATCTCCCACCTCCATATCCATCATCGCAAAAATTTCAGTTTTTACTATATCTCCTTCTTCTCCTCATTTCCCTCATTTCACTTGTGAGAGAGAGCGAGAGAGCGAACTGTCGTGTGCTATCTTCTGTATGCTTTTGGAGTTTCTTGCAGGTGTCAGCATCATCATCCCCTCCAGCACGTTGCGCAGGTACGGAAATGTGCAGAACTGTCTCGCAGTCGCCAACTTCTGTCCATCGCGATTGACAGAAATTTTCACCTTTTGGTAAATCTGAGTGCACCACAGTAGACTAGAGACCCTGCACACCACATTCCCACAAAAATTTCTGAGAAATTTGCAAAATTTCAGTCCATCGCGATTGACTGAAACCTCTGTCCATCGCGATTGTCTGACTGTCCATCGCGATTGACTCCTGTCCATCGCGATTGACTGCCCCTCTGTCCATCGCGATTGACTGCCCCTCTGTCCATCGCGATTGACTGCCCCTCTGTCCATCGCGATTGACTGCCCCTCTGTCCATCGCGATTGTCTCCTGTCCATCGCGATTGACTGCCCCTCTGTCCATCGCGATTGTCTCCTGTCCATCGCGATTGACTGGCCCTCTGTCCATCGCGATTGTCTCCTGTCCATCGCGATTGACTGGCCCTCTGTCCATCGCGATTGACAGCCCTGTCCATCGCGATTGACAGCCAATTTGGACAAATTTTTTAGGGTTTTTAAATTGAGAAAATGGACTAATTGTGGGCATAAACATCTTACTCTAGAGCACATAAGGAGGCCTTAGGAAACCAACCTGGTAGAAACTTATTGCACAGTGATCCTGTTTGAACCCTGACTGAACCCCAGAACCCTGAACGGTCATAACTTTTTCATACGACATCCATTTTTTGAGATCTAGGGCTCGTTGGAAAGCTCGTGGCATATACTACACGCCCTCAACTGTTTTTATAAAGATAATGCGTTGATTTTTAGATAGGGTATTTTGAAGTTGACCATACCCAGGGGGATCAAGTCAAGGGTCTTAAGAATTGTTTCCCTAAAATTCACGAGGCAAATTAGTATTTGTGCTGCAGGAATGAGAATCATTGGTTTTGTCTTTGAAATTTAATTGTGAAAGCTAACTTTGGAACTCTACAGATCTATTGAGAGCATCGAAAGGCGTTCAAAGCAAGTGTAAGTGCAGCTTGGGAACACACTTCCTGGGCATTCCAGGGCAACCAAGCAGGATAGAAAAGGTTGGAAACTTTCAACCCTCTTTGTCAATTCCTAGTTTAGGCTAAGAACGACTTGAGGTAGGAGTAAGTCAGGACAACGATAGGCAATTATCAACTTGAAGCAGACCTAAACTCTCAAGTTCAAGCTAAGGACATTATCTGTACTATCGAGAACTTTAAAGGAAAAGAACTTAACGTGGAACAAGCAACTTTAAGTGCGGAACTACGCTCAAATATACCTTGCGACGTGATATCAGACAAGAATTTTAACACAGGAGTCAACTAAAAAGAATCAAGTAACTGATACAAAAGAACTTTGCAACGAGGTTGTACTTGGGCAAATTCGGGTTATTCGATTAAGCTTATGAACCTTAGATCAGGGCGACATCTAGGGAGAGAGAGACAAAGCCTTAGGTCTTCAGAGGCTAGTGTCAACCACACCGCTAGGTCTTGGGCCCAGCAGTTGAGCCACCACTCGTACTACCCAAGCTCTGAGACTAGTGAATCAGAGATGTCTCAAGGTATGGAGAGACCTACAGGCAGTTCAGGAGTGCCATACCTGTACAGGGTGGAAGGCCCATACAAAATGCAATTGGAATACCTTAGGACCAACCGATTAGGTGCTAGCATCTATGAGGACGGTCTAGGAAGATCTGTGGTACAGATTAAGAATCCTGATCAATCCATTGGACTAGAGCACCCAGCTGTCAAATTTGAAAACGGAGCATACTTGGACAAAGAAGGAACCATATACGTAGTCACCAGTCACCCAGATAGGACGGACGAATTTGGAAATGTGCTCCCCGAAGCAGAATTAGAGGACCTAGAGCAAGGAAACATGGGGGTAGAACCAAGGACCCCTCGAGGGAAGTCTGTCCTTACCAGGATTATCACACCCGAGTGGATCCCCCAAGACAATAAGAGCATAGATCTTCTTCTGAATCGAGAAACTGAAGAGGCCTTTTGGAGATACAAATCTGATCGACCATTTGATATAGGAACTGTCATGATCTATGAGTTTAAGGATCCGGATAGCCCAGGTAGAGTGACCTACTTAGATCACACTTCGGAAAGGATCTTTGTGGTGACAGAAAATGATAGGCATGCTTACACTTGGAAGGGTGAATTCATTTTTCCCCAACCAAGATCAAATGTATCCTATGGTCACCCTGGAGCTGGAACGTCTCAAGCTCATGGAATGCAAAGAGATAGAGGTAGAGATAGACCAGAAGTAAGCTTTGCCAACCCCGTGGGCAGAGAAAGAACGAGGACGGAGACGAATAGAGTAGAACCAGAGATACTTAGGGCTCACCGAAATCAGAGAAATGTGGATGGATTCCCTCTACCGAGACCTAGAGAGCACACAAGAACTCTGAGGCCAACCCAGCTAGTTAAGTCCATGAAGAATTACTTTGATGGCACAGGAGATCCCTATGATCATGTGGCGGAATTCAAGCAAGTCTTGAGAGCTGAACAAGTGGAGGATCTATTCACGCAGTACAATGCCTTGGGTCTAACCCTTAGGAACACAGCACTTACATGGTTTCAACCATTGGATGAGCGACAGTTCAGGAGCATAGACCAACTGCTAGAGGCTTTCATCGTAGAGTTCTCTAAGAGTGGCATAAGACACAATACCTCCTCATTGATTCACAGCTTCAAGCAAACCCCTCAAGAAACTGTGAGACTTGCAGGAAGAAGATTTAGGAAATATCTTGAAAGATGTCCTGTTTCAGAACTACCTACACCAGCTAAACAAGTAGCCTTATTCTTGGATGGATTGTTGAGTACGAAACTGAGATCCTATGTGTATCTGAAGGACCCTAGGACTATAGAAGAGTGTGTACGCATGTGCATCGACATTGAAGATAACCTAGGGGAAGAACTAGAGCTTTCCAAAATCTACAAAGATTCAGATAGTGCATCTAGTCACTCTTCCACGCAATCCACATCAATTGAGGAACTGGCAGAGAAAGTGGCTCAGAAATTAGGTGTCTCTAGCAAACAAACTCCGAGATTTGCCCCTGTGAAGAGATGCTACACTTGTGGTGGCGACCGCATGGCGAATGTATGTCCCATTATGGCTCAACCCCAAGTAAACCCTAGTAGCCAGTACTGCACTATCGAACGAAGATATACAAATCACACAGCACAAGACTGCCCATACAACAAGCAAGTGGTTAGGCAAACCTACCCTCAGACATACCCTCAACAAGGCAGATACCAGAACCAATATCCACCTCAGCAGTATGCTAGGCCTCAGCAAACCTACCAACCCTACCAAAACCAACAAAGGCCTCAGCCGGTGCTAGCACAACAACCCCCAGCTCCAGCTAATGTGATTCCGGTAAAGTATGCAGCAGCAGAAGAAAACCTAAACCGAGCTATAGTCCCCATAACACCATTGCTTTCAGAAAGTGATCCCAGTGACCATAGCTTCGATTCTACGCATGTTGAGAGTCCCCAGGCTTACTTCATGCAGTCTCCTGAACATGGTGAGTCTTACTATAGTGAAGAGCCAAATGAATCTAGTTGGGAATCGGATTACACAAATGTCATGTACGCAAACCCCAACCCTAGGCCTCAACCTACGCAGGTAAGACCTCCATTCCCAAGAGGACCGTGCTACAGATGCCAAGGAGATCACTTCATTCGTGATTGCCCCTTACCTCTACCTACACAACCCCAGTCAGTGATGATCCAAGGCTTTTGCCAAGAATGTGGGAAAGAGCATCTCTTACGAGATTGCCCTAAGAACCCTAACAATATGCCAAAAATCACTCCTATTAATGTTATTGGGTTAGTAGTAGACTCCTCCGGGAGTGTGACTTCCACCGCTCCAGTACAGGTAGTCACTAGAGCTCAAGCATTGCAGCAAAACCAAGGGGTAGACCAGGTAAAGAGCCCAACAGTTAGTGAAACTGAGAGCATAACCAAGAAAAGGACTAGAGCGTGGAAAGATAGTCGAGAAAGAATGAAAAGACAATGGGCTAAAAAGATGAGTGAACTTGAGGAAAGCATAAGAGAAACCAAAGCCAGGATAACTGAGCTCACATCTCAAACTCCCTCTCACACTACCTCACCACCACCTCTCCCATCGCCATCCGACCAGTCACTTTCCAACCTGCCTCACCTAAACCCACCACCCCCAAGAGTAGGATCAGTCCTAGCAGATCCCACTCCCGAGGACCTTAATATGATGCTTAAAGCATATCAGGCCAGAATCCAAGAAGGGCCAACCATAACCGATCATGAAAAATGCTACCCTAGAGCCGAGCTAGAGCTTGAACGAACTAAAATTTGTGCCAAAATGGTGGAATTGGCTCAGACCATGTTTGAAGCTAGTCGCCTCTTTAACATCTCTAGCTCAGCTAAGACGCAGTTACATTTTGATGGACTGCTAGAAAGAATAGAGAAGCTAATTGCACAATCAGAAAAGGAACCTACCCCTCAAAGAAAGGGAAGGGCAAGAGAACGGATAAGCCAGCCTCTTCAGGAAGCCCATGTGCCTCCTCAAGAAGCTTGTCTTTCCCCCCAAAAGGTAGATAAGTCTCCCGCGAAAACTCATGTACCTCCACAGGTTGCCTACATTCCTTCTCAGGGAGTATATGAGCCTGTTCGGAAAAGTAATAGAATAAGTAATCCTCCCCAAGAAGCTTGTGCTCCAAACATCTATGAAAGCGAGGAAAGAGCCAATGATAGAATAAGCCCTCCTTCCCAGGTTGCTTATGTTCCTAATTCTACGGAGCCAGACACTTCTTCTTCTATGAATCGGTTTGCACCAGACTTCCTACGAGAAATTCAAGAAGATAAATGGGATAACGAAAGTGAAGCCGCCCCTCCCTTTGAACTTGTGGATGATGCACACGACCAATTCCCACAAGACATCCCATCTATTTACGGGGAACATGAGAGTACTCAGTCTCACGAGAGATTGGACTTTGAATCCAATTCCATACAAGAGCTACCCCATTTCACAGGCCCATGGGAAGCAAAGTCCACGTGTATGAGAGCACCCACGGTCATGGTAAGAAATGAAGGTTCAGTCATACCTAGGAACTCAGAGGTAGTGAAGAACACTAACGTGCAGTGCAGTCTCAAGTCAGAAGAGCTACTCAAGGTTAGACCTGAATTAAGGAAACATGTAGCCAAACAAGTATCTGAGATAGCAAAATCTCGTTCCCAGGTAGGATCACATAGGACAGTGCCAGAGATACCATTGGATAAGATAGGAGATATGTGTGAACGTGAAGAAGGGAACACCTATCTTCCCATTACTTATCAGGAGTACACCACTAAGGCAATTTTGGACTCAGGTGCAGGAGTTGCAATTGCCACCACTTCCCTGTGGAAACGTTGGGGCAAGCCGGCACTCAGGCCAACGAGAATGAAATTGCAGATGGCCGATGGTCACATAGAGAGACCCCTAGGATTGCTAGAAGGAATAACTCTCACCACCTGTGGTGTTGAGTTTGAACATACGTTTGCTATATGTGACTTTAGCAAAAATCATGCCTATGAGATGATTTTGGGACGACCATTCATGCGACAGTTGCAAGTGGTACAGGATTGGGGAACCAATTCCTTGTACCTGCAACACTTAGGTGTTACGACCAAAGTCAATCTCAAGGATTACTCTCATAGAGATGTTCCCCCTATCCAATGGAATCCCATCCATAGAGCCAAGGATGATACGGAATCTGTGCATTCCATAGGGTCTGGATCCTCATGGATGCATGAAGACACTCATTTATGGATGTGCAAGGTCGCAGTAGAAGAAGAGAAGAGAGAGAAAGCCAGAGAGGTAGGTGCAAAAGAAACACATAGATCAATTCAAGACCCAGCCTATGCACCTGTAGTTTTTCCTGATGAGGAATTTGAACCCCATGGCTGGGCAGAAATCCTAGCAACAATGGACGTAGCCATCAATGAAGAACAATGGACACCTCACTGTGATGAGGATGGCTATGATATTTCAGTCTTCTCCATAGAGCCAATCATGGGAGAGGCAGTTCTAGAAGAATGCGAACCTAGCCTTGATGCCTTTGAGGATGCAAGTGACTCAGACCTAGAGTCAATCATCATGGACCCACCATTTGCATCAGATGAAGAATACTTCCATGAAGTGGAATTTCAACCCCAGAGGCATGGAGAGCTTACAAATGATGTAAGATTAGCCACACATGTGACCCCAAAGGAAAAAGGAAAGAAACGGAAGAAGAGAGAAGTCTCACCAGAAGAGGAAGAATCTTTGTTTGAGGTCCCAGAAAATTTTAAGAAATATGAGATAGATGACAGGAGAGTCATGATAAGGATGCCTAAACGAGAGGCTCAAGCAGGAGAGGCCTATGATAACAAAGAAACCACCAAGAAAATAGTAGTGGCCCTAGAAGAAGGAGAGGAGAGATGCACATACATAGGCCATGACCTAACAGAGGAAGAAGAGCATGCGTTAATTGCCTTGCTAAGAGAATACAGAGATGTGTTCGCTTGGAGTTACAAGGATTTGAAAGGTGTTGACCCTGACATATGCTCCCACACCATCCCCATGACCTCAGATGCTAAACCCTCTAAGCAAAAGCCCTACACATATAACGATAATTACGCTGCTAAGATCAAAGAAGAGATAGATAGACTGGTTGAAGCTGGATTTATCTATGAAATTGAGCACACTGAATGGGTATCCCCCATTGTGGTGGTGCCCAAGAAGAACGGAAAATTGCGTGTATGCATTAACTTGAAGAAGGTCAATGCAGCCACAATTCGAGATAACTATCCGCTTCCCATCACAGAACATCTCCTAGAACGTGTAGCAGGAAAGGAAGTGTACAGCTTCCTCGATGGATTTTCGGGCTACAACCAAGTAGCCATAGCTCCAGAAGATCAGCATAAAACGGCTTTTGCCACAGAATGGGGCATATTTGCCTTTAGAGTAATGCCATTTGGGCTTACCAATGCGCCAGCAACCTTCCAAAGGCTGATGTGCCATGTATTTAAAGAGTTCCTGAGGAAGAATTTAGAAGTCTATGTTGATGATCTTTGCGCTCATTCAAATATTAGACAAACCCATATTCCTGAACTCAGACAAATCTTTGACAAATGTAGAGAGTATCAGGTCTGCCTGAACCCAGAAAAATGTGTTTTCATGGTCAGGCAAGGCAAGATTCTAGGACACATAGTGTCAAAGAATGGCATATCCACTGATGAAGAAAAAGTGAGGGCTATAGCAGAGCTACCTAGGCCAAAAAATGTCAAGGAAGTACAAGCTTTCATGGGGCATTGTGGTTATTACCGACGATTTATACACATGTATGCCGTCATTGCAAAGCCCATGTACGGACTGCTGACTAACTTTGAATGGACTGACGAATGTGAGAATTCCTTCCAGGAGCTTAAACGAAGATTATGTTCAGCACCAATCTTGACCACCCCAGATTGGAATAAGCCATTCCATGTTCATGTGGATGCATCCAATTATGCCATTGGATGTGTGCTTGCCCAACCTACTGGTGAAGGTAATATGGATCTCCCAATTGCCTATGCCAGTAGACAGTTGAATGCAGCTGAACGAAATTACACCACTACGGAAAGAGAAGGTTTAGGCATGGTATATGCAGTTAAGAAATTTAGACACTATTTGCTTGCAAATAAGTTTAAATTTTTTACTGATCACCAAGCATTGTTATATCTTGTGAACAAGCCATGCAATACAGGGAGATTAGTAAGATGGTTTCTCTTACTAATGGAATATGACTTTGAGGTTGTGGTAAGGAAAGGTAGGACTCATTTGAGAGCAGATCATCTCTCTAGGCTCACCTCCGGAGAAGCCCCACAGGGAGTATCAGATGATCTTCCTGATGCTTACTTGTTTAATTTGGAAGTGGTGCCGCAGTGGGCTAAGCCATTAGTGCCAGTATTGACATACGGGCCTAACCACCCAAGGATAGTCACACAGGATAGAGAGGTAGTAAAAGCCCAAAAGTACCACATCATGGCAGGAAGCATGTACAAGCACACAGATCAAGGGATCTTGGCTTGTTGTGTAGAAGAGGAGGAGTATGCGAAGTGGTTGCAATTAGCACATGTAGGTGCATTAGAGCAACACTACTCAAAGCAACGAACTTTACAGACTCTAAAGAGACTCGGAGTGCATTGGCCAACTATGGAAGCTGATGTCCAAAAGTTGTGCAAGGAATGCCCAATCTGTTGCACTAAGCCACCTGTGGAACACGCTACTCTTTATCAAGTATCCATTGTGCCAGATTGGAGCGAACCTCTAGTATCCTTCCTGAGGACAAACACATTCCCTCCAGACATGACTTTGGCTAGGAAAAGGAGTTTAGAACAAGAAGCCCTGGATTACTCACTCATTGGTGATAATCTATACAAACGCAGTAAAGATGGTTACCTGAGACTATGTGTCCATGAGAGTGAGTATCTCAAGATCTTGGAAACTGCTCACCAAGGTGTAGCAGGAGGACACTTTGGACCAGATCGGGTGATCAAGGCAATACTATTTGCGGGCTTCTGGTGGCCTACCCTTCACATGGACGCACATACCTATGTGAAACGGTGTGATGTCTGTCAGCGAACCCAGTATCCTATACGTAAAGATGAGATGCCACTGAAACCTATGATGGGTGGACGTGCTTTCTCTAAGTGGTGAATAGACTTCGTAGGTCCTATTAATCCCCCAGCTAAGGGTTCCCATGCAGAATATATCATTGTTGCAACAGACTATCTAACTAAGTGGGTGGAGGTAAAAGCCACAAAGAAGAACGATGCTCAAACAACTGCTAAGTTTTTATTTGAGAATGTGTTCACTAGATACGGACTACCCATAGAGCTTGTAAGCGATAGAGGCACTCACTTCTTGAACGAAGTCATTGAAAATCTGCTCCAAGAATTCTTGGTAATACATAAGAAGTCTGCCCCCTATCACCCTCAAGCAAATGGCCAAGCTGAGAGCACCAACAAGATCTTATGCAATGTTTTGACGAAATTAGTGAATAATAAACGCTCTGATTGGGACAAACAGCTACACCATGCTGTTTGGGCATACCGAGTTGCCTACAAAACGGTACTCCAAGCCACGCCCTTTCAAATGGTATTTGGCCAAAATGCGGTGCTACCTCTAGACTTTTTGATACCTACATTGAAAATAGCACAAGAGCACGAATGGACAGGTCATGAGCTCTCCTCTAGGATCTTTGACCTTGAACGATTAGGAGAAACAAGACTGAGAGCAGCTGCAGGAATCTATGCAGCTAAGAAGAGGCAAAAGGCATACTTTGATGCCCATGTGAAGGATAAAGGCTTGAAAACAGGAGATCTAGTTTTAGTTTACACACTGAAACAACATGCAAGGAAGCTAGAAAAGAGAGGCTACGGACCTATGATCATCAATAGGATCTCAACAAGTGGAGCAGTGCAACTAGCCACATTAGAAGGCGATGTTCTACCAAACTATATTAGCGGATGCAGAGTTAAGTTGTATCAGGAACCTCTCACGGAGGAAATGCTAAGCCGACTCAATACTGCTAAGAAACGCAAAGAGGAAGAAAGGCGAATTCGAGAAGAAGCTCAAGCAGAAGCCCTAGAGCGCATCTGGAGAATGAAATTAAGAAGACAAGGTAGAGAGCACCCTAGGCAAGATGCATATGCAGATCAAGGATATGACGTGGCTATGTGTGAAGTTTCAGGTGTTAGCTCATAGAGAATAACCGACCGACGTCCTTTCATAACCTTAGATATAGGACAAGGAGAGAGTGCAAGGATTGTAAGAGCCTTGATTGACTCAGGTGCAGCCACTAGTGCTGTTAAATTGTCTTACTGTCAAGAGTTGCAATTAACTGTCAATCCTGTGGAAGCATATCTCATAGGATTGGGAGGCGTGGAAACCCCTTGCATAGGCGAGGTGGAACTTCCCCTCTATATTCATGATGAGGCAATGACAGTTAAAGTACTAGTGTGCCAAGACGAGGACCTCACGGAACCCCTTGTCCTGGGTCAAGACTGGATTTATGACCAAGCAGTCAACTTAAACCTAAGAAGTGGACTTCTTCAGGTATGGGTGAATCAGACTAGAATTACAATGGAGTTAAATAATGGAGCACTCAAGGAATTAGGAAAGGCACAGACTCGTGGTCCCTCCAGGGGTGCACACGAAGCTGACCATGCTGTTCTTGTCCAAGGCTCAGTGATGCAGAAGAATGAAGATCTCAAAAAAGGAGTCAGAACCACAACGGAACTCCCTTCTTTTCCGAAGGCCAGAGAGAGGCAGCAACCAAAGGTGGATCAAAGGCAGAAGAAGCAAAGTACTACCTATGTCGGAGATCAAACGTACCTGCGCAGCAAAACGTCTCAGCTAGTGAAACAAGTGTGGATGCGGAAAGGAGAACACCCGGTTGCACTCAAGCCAACCACACAGGCAAAGCCTCTTATTAGTAACCAACAACACGACACTAATAAGAAATCTTTCAGAAGTTCTTCTGCTAATGTGAAGTCTATTTGGGTTCCCAAGAGGTCGATGAAGGCTAGACCACAATCAAGACAAATCTGGGTGCCTAAGGCTTGTTTGCGGGCTCAAATGGCTACACCAAGACCATATCCCATACAGTATGATCCATTCACTCGCACAGCCGGTCTCCACTCGTTGTCAACACTCAGGAACACACCAAGGCCAATACGCACGACCAGAATCATTTGTAAATGGGTCCCTAAAAGGCCTCATTTTCAAGCCGACACGCCTATGAAGCTCTTGAGGGTCTCTACGAAACCTAGAGCAAAACCTATCTGCTGCATTTGGCAGCCTAAGACTTGTAACAAACCCCCGGACCCCAATTGTAAATCCATGACCACCTACTAACCACTTCACTCTCACATCCTATCATTCCGCTTCGCTTGTAGGTCCATCCAATTCCTAACTACACTCACCAGCACCGAGCACTTATTAACCTACTAACCTCGTCCGGACCTCATTTTAATGTTGTAACGGGGACACGGTGTCATTTTTTGGTGACCATTACAATGTTAACATTTATTCATGTATTCTCACAGAACCAACTGCGAAGTTCCCAACATGGCTGAGGCGGCATGAACTAGCTCTCACACAGAAACAAACCCGCAAGTGGTGGATTTAGACAGTTTACCCGTTTTGCCGGAGACAAATGAAAGACCAGAAGAATTGCAGGCCGTCAGAATCATACCTATTGCGGACCCCCCGCGTGGCCACACCATGCCCGTAGGAAAGACTTCCCACTGGTTTACCGAGGTGGCAGGACCCTTGGGTGAAGGAACGTACCTATGGGAATCAGAGTTGGACTTCAATGGGAAGCAAGGCAGATACCATTTCTTTACAAGAGAATTTGAGAAATTACAAAATGCAGAAGGTCTACGTCCGATATGGGAAAAGGCAGGATTGAGTGCCTATTTCAGTGCACGCCTCCCAAAACCTGACTTCATGCGATGCTACTATCTTATCAACACCTTGACTCCAAACCTGAACCCAAAAGGTGCAAGCTCATTTGTGATCCCATCTCTGACAAAGGGGAATGAGCTCAAGAGGTTCAGGCTATCAAACAACTTGGTGAGAGAGGCTCTAGATATGCGCGGAATGCATATTCCTACGGAGAAGGAAACCCTCGTGCCGGATTACATGAAGAATCGAAGTCTCACCAAACTCAAGGACATGGTGTCCATGACACCTAACATTGCAATACATCTTCGCATGTGCATGCAACACTTTGCTTTTCCTGCACAGGATAGATTCACTATGCCGCACAAAAAGATTTGGTTCAGTTTATATCTGGCAGAGACACAGAGCCTCACCATCAATTTACCCCATTGGATAATTGATCAGATACACCTAGCTCACAAACGATGGCCGAGAAAACAGGTTTTATATGGTTGCTGTGCTCTGACAAGAATAATTTATAGATGCTTGGCTTATGACATCCCTATTCAACGGGCACTAATGTGGAATCGTGTAGAGCAGTTTAGAGGTAGGACATCCACTGGACCCCCTTCGAAGAAGATGAGAGGCACGGTCCAAGTCCCGTGTGCCCAACCACGTGGAGCCACCCTAACACCAGATGTCACCCCTCCACCTCGAAGAGTCAGACCATTCACCCTCCGACTTCCAAGACGCAGCACCGATGGTTCCACCTTAATATTCCCTCCTATCCCAACCGATCTTGAATTTCCCAGTGGTGCACCGTTGGAAGAACTCACTAATGAAGATTTCGAACAATTATTACAAGATGTAGAGCTGGAGGTAGAAGAGGCACAACAAGCGGAAAACGTGCAAACGCAGGCCACAACCTCCCAAGCACCAGTCACACCAGTTGAAGTGGATGAAGAGGATGACGGAGATGAAGAACAGGAGGAAGATGAGGAGGATTATGATCAAGAGCATCAAGAGGAGCAACAAGAAGTGCCAGAACTTGTAGGTGCACCCGCATATACAGCTCAACTACGAAGGTTATACGACACAATCAAAGCAGTACAAGAAAGGCATCAACTCTCTCTTGTATCCGGTCAAGCTTTGATGCAAGAAATGCTATCAGATGAAGGGGTGGACCAACATTTCATTGACACCCTCAAATTAGTGTCAGAATCTTTAGGAGTTCTGGAAGCTGTCCACACTGCAGTCCGCCAGTCGGTAAGGTATGATAAACGCAGAGTTGACATGTTACCACGAACAGGTAAGACTATCAAGATACCTGTCACAGAACAAGTAGTACCCATTGAAACAACAACTACCCCCATAACCACCACTGACCTCTCTGCCGAAACCTTCGTTCAGACATCGCCCATCTCACCCCAGCATCCTCCATCACCACCTTCTCCACCCCCATCACCACCCCCCACCACGAAAGAAACGACAGCCATCACCTCTGCCCCCACTTACAACCCATCCTCATTCACATCATTCTCATTTCGAGAACCCACCTCACAAGAAACCCTCTTCTCATTCGTCACCAATCCCTTGTACACTTCAACCCTTCCAGCCTTGGAACCCATGACTGGCCATCCCATAATTCCAAGTGTAGTTGGAAACCCAGCACCCACCGAAGGCATCCTGTGTTTCCCTTCCTATCCCCCAATACGAGTACCTTCATTCCATGACCCTCACTTCCCATCTGGCCCCTATACCTCTTTCAACCGGACCTCGCCACACCAATACCCGTCCTTTGGGGAGCAGTTCATCCGCTCTCCAATGTTTCAGCAGCACATTGCCCCGACGTTCGCAACGACATCAATTTACACGAACACCACACTCACTTCACCTACCATACCCACCTACATGGTAGCCCCAGTACACACCACTTTGTCTGACCCAATGGACATTTCACCCACCACAGCACCTCTCCCCACGATTCCACCACCTCCCCCTCCCTTGCCCCCCACCTCACCACTCACCACATCATTGGCACACACGGCATTCACTACCCCCCTCCCCAATCCCACCTCCCCTGCATTTCAAACTTTTCCCCTTGCATCTCATAATGTAAATAGCACGTTCAACACATTACTTCAGTGTGCACATCAACTACAACAAGAGTACCATCAATTGGAAGAACGCACTACGGCCCTCCAGGCAGAATCTCAACGTCTGCAAGCTAGGGTCACCACTCTGGAAGCTGACTACCAAACGCTCCTAACCGAGCATACCACCTTACAACAGGCTCACTCAGAATTGGAATCAAAGACCTCAACAGTAGATGACCAAGCAGTCAAAGAACTAGAAACAGTGCTTCAAGCGCAGATGATATCTAATGCTACACTCAGACGCAACATTGGGCTATTAAGGAAGCATATGGCAGCAGCACTAGAAGAGAACAAAAGACTTCAACAACAAAACCAAGACAACTTTGAAGCGGCCATGGAAGGAACTATAGGAGCCACCATTAGCCCCACCAGATATAGAGCAGTCCCATCGGAAGACATTCGCATCTTACTTGAGGAGCATGCAAATTTCTTGGAATCATATGAAAAGTTGGAGAATGAATGTGCAGATCTAAAGAGGCAGATAGCTAGTGTCCCCACAGCTCAACAAGAGCCGGCAATCTTGCAACACTCTACAGAAGAAGTAGAGACCCTCCGGAAACAGGTGGCAGAACTCCAAGCACGCCTCTTACCATATGAAAGGCCACCCTCGCCCATTGAAGAACCAGAACCTGAAACAGTAGTGGAAATCCCCGTCGATGACAGCTATGAAGAGCCATACGAGCCTATGCCGACACCCGGTGGTCGAACTACAGAGGAAGGACAAGACACTTTAGAAATTCAAGTTCCAGATTGGGTCAAAAGGGTCGAGAAAGTGGGTAAGACACATGATGATCGTGTGGCGGTGCAAGTGCAATCTCTCACAAATCTGGAAGAAACTGTCCTTCGGTCTTCCTACTTTCGAAACTTATCTCATCAACGGTTAATCACAACATCAGAGTCGCAATACATGCCCTATTTTGTCTTACTACATGATTATAATGCAGAAGTTAAAAGACATACAAGGAAGGAGCCCACATTCTCCACTCAATTTGAGATAGGGGATTTACCGACAGATGCACGTGCTGGCTCAATCTTCCAACCTAATTGGCGTGCACGTCTATTAACCGATTACCCAGAGATGATGAGCACCTGGGCAACCATGCCACTATATATCAAGTATAATCCATGCTACTGCCCAGTGGTACGTCGCAGGTCCTGGCAAGCATTTGCAATCAAGGTACGCAACAATAAAGAATGCTCGGCTTGGGTTAACTATCCATATTTTGCTCCGCCTCGGGGGACCCCAACCATAGCTTACATGATATCAACAATTCGGCACTGGTCTACACGTCTAAATAATGTACCCGACATAGCAGCAAAAATGAGTATGAAGATATTCGAGCTCATGACCATTGTCTTCAAAACCTTTCGGAATGTACAAGCTCCATACATCTCTGCCCCTGGATTCTCTCAAGGTAACAAGGATTTAGTCTACGACATGAGCCAGACCCCCTCGGTCACTGTAATCTTTGCTTGGCATGCACGATTAAAGTACTTACCCGCATGCTTCAAGCAGACATTTGAGGAAATGTTCTCTACGGGATTCTGGGAATATCATTCGGAAATTTTCATTCCCAGACCCACACATTTGCTACACCTATTCGCAGTAGAACAAGCGATCCATGCAGATCAGTTACGTTTGCCACATCCGGACATTCCAGGACCAATTGATTGGGATCGTATGATGACAGATTTGGCCAGAGGACTACACATACAAGAACATCAGCTTGCCACTCAGGTTGTGGAGTATTACATCCAACACTCCCAGCAACAAGAGTCTGTCAGGGACGACAGACGCGAGAGAGGGGGGGGTGTTGAGAGCAGTATGGGCACCCAAGGAGTGACTAGACAAGGAAGCCAGCGGAGAGAGTCAGAGCGAGGTGAAGGAGTAAGTAGACAAAGCAGTCGACGCAAATCTGGCAGATAGGCCCTTCAAAATTTTCCAAATCAACATCTTTATAACAGTGATCCTTATCACTAACAATCATTGTAAATACCATTTCATATTTTTGTAGCTCCATTTTGTGCAAGCCAAGGAGTCCTTGAGCTTGAGGAGCCTTAGAAGTGCCTACATATCAATTTTCATAATTTTTAGACTCCGTTTAAGCCCTCAAATTGGCCCTGGAACCTAATTTTTAACTAGGCCGGACACTAGGTCTGGACAGGGCCAAAACCTAGTCAAAAACTATAAAAAGAGCTAGAGAGCTCATTTTTGAGGTAGATTGTAATTGAAACGAACTTGTAAGAGCTTTTGGAAAGTAATCTAAAGAACTCCATTGCTCCTCACTCTTTGTCTTACCGTGTGTGCGCATGTGTGTGTATGTGTGTGCATGTTGGTGTGCTTCTCACTCACGCATTTGTGCTTCCACTTGCTCGAGGTCTTCATACCATCCTCACGTCTTCCCGGATTGACATTAAAGGAGGTGCTACTCATCACTGAGCTACAGGTGTGTACTCCTGCAACCTACCGGTGAAGGTAATATGGATCTTCCAATTGCCTATGCTAGTAGACAATTGAATGCAGCTGAACGAAATTATACCACTACTGAGAGAGAAGGATTAGGCATGGTATATGCAGTTAAAAAGTTTAGACATTACTTGCTTGCAAATAAGTTTAAATTTTTACTGACCATCAGGCACTGCTATATCTTGTGAACAAGCCATGCAATACAGGAAGATTAGTAAGATGGTTTCTCTTACTAATGGGATATGACTTTGAGGTAGTAGTGAGGAAAGGCAGGACTCATTTGAGAGCAGACCATCTCTCTAGGCTCACATCTGGAGAGGCCCCACAAGGAGTATCAGATGACCTTCCTGATGCTTACTTGTTTAATTTGGAAGTGGTGCCGTAGTGGGCTAAGCCATTAGTGCCAATATTGACATACGGGCCTAACCATCCAGTAATAAACACACAAGATAGAGAGGTAGTTAAATCCCAAAAGTATCACATCATGGCAGGAAGTATGTACAAGCACACGGATCAAGGGATCTTGGCGTGTTGTGGGGAAGAGGATGAGTACGCTAAATGGTTGCAACTGGCACATGTAGGTGCATTAGGGCAACACTACTCAAAGCAACGAACCCTACAGACACTAAGGAGACTCGGTGTACATTGGCCTACTATGGAAGCTGATGTCCAGAAGTTGTGCAAGGAATGCCCAGTCTGCTGCACTAAACCACCTGTGGAACATGCCACTCTTTATCAAGTGTCCATAGTGCCAGATTGGAGTGAACCACTAGTATCCTTCCTGAGGACGAAAATATTCCCTCAAGATATGACACTGGCCAGACGAAGAAGTCTAGAACAAGAAGCCCTAGATTACTCACTCATTGGTGAAAATCTATACAAGCGTGGTAAAGATGGTTATGTGTCCATGAGAGTGAACATCTCAAGATCTTGGAAACTGCTCACCAAGGTGTAGCAAGAGGACACTTTGGACCAGATCGGGTGATCAAGGCAATACTATTTGCGGGCTTCTGGTGGCCGACCCTTCACATGGATGCACATACCTATGTGAAATGGTGTGATGTTTGTCAGAGAACTCAGTATCCTATACGCAAAGATGAGATGCCATTGAAGCCTATGATGGGTGGACGTGCATTCTCTAAGTGGGGAATAGACTTTGTAGGTCCTATTAATCCCCCAGCCAAGGGTTCACATGCTGAATACATCATTGTTGCCACAGACTATCTAACAAAGTGGGTAGAGGTAAAAGCTACGACAAAGAACGATGCTCAGACAACTGCTAAATTCTTGTTTGAGAATGTATTCACAAGATACAGGCTACCTATAGAGCTAGTCAGTGATAGAGGCACCCACTTCTTGAATGAAGTTATTGAAAATCTGCTCCAAGAATTCTTGGTAGTACATAAGAAGTCTGCCTCCTATCACCCACAGGCTAATGGCGAGGCCGAAAGCACCAACAAGATTCTATGCAATGTGCTTACCAAATTGGTAAATAATAAACGCTCTAATTGGGACAAATAGCTACACCATGCTGTTTGGGCATATCGAGTCGCCTACAAAACGGTACTCCAAGCCACACCCTTTCAGATGGTATTTGGCCAAAATGCAGTGCTACCGTTGGACTTCGTAATACCTACATTGAAAGTAGCACAGGAGCATGAGTGGACGGGTCATGAACTCTCTTCGAGAATTTTTGACCTTGAACGATTAGGTGAGACCAGACTAAGAGCTGCAGCCGAAATATATGCAGCCAAGAAACGACAGAAGGCGTACTTTGATGCCCACATCAAGGATAAAGGTTTGAAGGCAGGCGGCCTAGTACTAGTATACACGTTGAAACAACATGCGAGGAAACTGGAAAAGAGAGACTACGGACCCATGATAATTAATAGAATTTCAACGAGTGGAGCAGTACAACTAGCCACCTTAGAAGGTGATATTCTTCCGAGCTACATAAGCGGATGCAGAGTCAAGTTATATCAAGAACCTCTGACGGAAGAGATACTAAGTCGACTCAATACTGCTAAGAAACGAAAAGAAGAAGAAAAGCAAATTCGAGAAGAAGCCCAAGCACAAGATTTGGAGCGCATACGGAGAATGAAATTAAGAAGACAAGGCAGAGAGCAACCTAGGCCAGATGCATATGCAGATCAAGGATATCACGTGGCTATGTGTGAAGTTTCATATATCAATTCCCAAAGGATAATAGATCGACGTCCTTTTGTGACTTTAGAAATAGGACAAGGAGTTGGTGCAAAAACTACGCGAGCATTGATTGACTTAGGTGCAGCCACTAGTGCAGTGAGACTTTCTTACTGTCGAGAATTGAAATTAAAAGTCAATCCTATAGAAGCATATCTCATAGGATTGGGAGGTGTGGAAACCCCTTGCATGGGTGAGGTGGAACTTCCCCTCTACATCCAAGACGAAGTAATGACAGTCAAAGTACTAGTGTGTCAAGATGAGGACCTCATTGAGCCTCTTGTCTTGGGTCAAGACTGGATCTATGACCATGCAGTCAACTTAAACCTAAGAAGTGGACTTCTTCAGGTATGGGTGAATCAGAGTAGAATTACAGTTGAGTTAGATAATGGAGCACTCAAGGAACTAGAAAAGGCACAGACTCCTGGTCCTTCCATGGGTACACATGAAGTTGACCATGCTGTTCTTGTCCAAAGCTATGTGATGCAGAGGAATGGAGATCTCAATAAAGAAGTCAAGGCCTCGACGGAACCCCCTTCTTTTCCAAAGGCCAGAGGTAGGCAGCAACCAAAGGTAGATCAATTACAGAAGACTATCTATGCCGGAGGCCAAAAGAACGAGCGAAGCAGAATGACTCAGTCATTGAAACAATTGTGGGTGCGGAAAGGCGAGCGGCCTATTGCAGTCAAGTCACAACAACTATCTCAACTTCCTATTAGTAATCAATGACATAATACTAATAAGAAGACGTCCAAAACAACTTTTGAGAAAGTGAAATCCATCTAGGTGCCCAAGAAGTCGATGAAGGCTGGCCCACAATCAAGACAAATCTGGGTGCCTAAGGCTTGCTTACGGGCTCAACTGGTCCCGCACGAGTCACATCATACACGACAAGGCCCTCTCACTCAAGGAGTCACTGCCCACTCTTGTTTAATACGCACGAACACACAGCTACCCACAAGCACGCATAGACTCACTTGTAAATGGGTCCCAAAAATGCATCATCCCTAAGCAGAATTACTCATAAAACCCTCCAGAGTTTCCACAAAACCAAAACCGAAAGCCATCCATTGTGTTTGGCAACCTAACGCTTGTAATAAACCCCCCGACCCCATCTATAAATTCATCTCCACTTGCTAACTACATTACTCTTACACTGCATCTATCCATCTAGATCGTAGGACTATCCATTCATTAACTACACACACAATCATCGTGCACTCACTGACCCACTGACCCATTACTCACATCACGATAATGTTGTAACAGGGACAAAAAGTGTTCTGTCTTGTCCATTACAATATTAACGCATGATTTATATTCTCACAGAATCAGCAAGCAAGCAATAACTATGGCCGAAGCAGGAGGCACCAGTTCCTAGGCAGGGTCTAGCGCACAGATTGTGGACATTGAAACCCTTCTCCTGGAACCACCACTCACCGAAAGGCCCCAAGAACTTCAAGCGGTGCATGTTCTCCCGATTCAGGACCCTCCTCAGGGACACACTTCTCAAGTGGGAAAACACACTCATTGGTTTAGCAATGTAGCAGGGCCATTGGGTGATGCCACCTACTTCTGGGAAGCATAAATTGAATTCAATGGCAAATGGGGACGTTATCATTTTTTCACTCGCGAATTTGAAAACTATCAGAACGCAGAAGTAATGCGATCGGTTTGGACCAAAGCAGGATTGGATAGCTACTTCAGGGCACATTTGCCTAAGCCAGATTTTCTTCGCTGCTCCTACTTTATCAGTACCATCACCCCTAGCAGGGCCAAGGGGGGCGATAGTACTTTTGTGCTACCCTCACTATTGCCAGGCCACGAACTCAAGAGATTTAAACTGACCCTCAATTTGGTACGAGCAGCATTGAACATGCAGGGAATGCATATTCCCACTGAGAAAGAACTAATGGTTCTAGGCAGGATGAAGCATAAAGACCTCAACAAATTGAAGGACATGGTCACAATGACACCAACCATTTCTCTACACCTACGAACCATCATGCAACATTTTGCTTTTCCTGCCCAAGAACGATTCACTATGCCACCAAAAAAGATATGGTTCAGCTTGTACTTGGCGGAGACAGAGAACCTCACCATCAACATACCGCACTGGATCATCGATCAAATACACCTAGCCCATCAACGGTGGAATAAGAAACAGAAAAATGTACTTCAGGGATGTTGTGCTCTCACAAGAATAATTTACACGTGCTTAGTGTATGACGTGCCCATTCAAAGAGCACTAGTATGGTCCAGGGCCCAAGAGTTCCAAAGACGACTATCAACAGCGGGTCCTCCATCGAAGAAGATGAGAGGGGGAGTTCAATTACCATGCCCTCAACCAAGGGGAGCCACTACTGAAAGAAACTTGGAGAATCTTGTCGAAGGTAGAAAAGTGTGTTTTGAAGCGATGAAGTTTGGTCAAGCCAACCGGCACAAGACCAGCCCTTGAGCTTTTGGAGACTCAAATAGACCTTATAGGCATGCTATAAGTGCAAAGAAATACACTATGTACCTTGGAGCATCAAGGAGAATGAGTCGATACAAAACAGATAGGTTTGCGGGTCGACTAGCTCAAAAAACTTATTATCTATGGAAGAGACAATGAACTTCAAATGCCCATAGCGACCAGCGTGATTACAATTAGAAAAAATCATTTTATGGGAGTGATACACATAAGGTTGAGTGTATGGAATGCACAAAAGTATAAGGAATAAGCAAAATATGCTATAGGAATGAATGCAACATTCACCGGTGGTACTTCCTATTTTTTAGGAATACGTAGAGATTGACCATGAGGTAGAAAAACTAAGATTTCTCCAAATCTGCTGAACCAAATGCTTTTCACATTTACAGGCATAAACTAGACACTAATACCTTTTCAATGAGTCCTCTTGCACTCAATTTGAAGCTCTGAGGAGAGAGCAGCAGCCTCTGCAATATTATTGTTGGCGAAGAAGATGATGCAGAAAATTGAAGGAGCAAGACAATGATGGTCACAAGTGTATGTATATTGCTTCCATGTATAATACAAGTGATTTAAACTCCTTATATAGCCTCTAGGAGTGTTCCAAGACTTTTACAACTTGAATTTGAATTCAAATGAAGGTGGGAATGGTTGTTGGAGGGAATCAATTCACTTCCCTACAATCTAGGAAAAGTGAAGATCTTGATTGATCTACTTTTAGGTGACTTGATTTGCTTGATTGAATGCAGCTTCAACCACCAAAATTTCGTGGGATTTTGGCTCTATAAGTCTACCTTTACATGTGTCAAGCTCAAGGCTTTTACAATGGTAAATGAGCCATCAAAATATTCTCAAAAAAATACAATAAATGAGCATATGAAAAAGAACTCTCCAACGGATATTCTTTCGACGCGATAGCCTTTGATGTAGATCAAATCCACCTCAAGCATAGTGTAAGCTTGATGTTCCAACAGCTCCCCCTCAAGCTAAAGTATGCTTGAGTCTTCATTCTCTGATAGGTTGAATACCTGCCATAGCTTTGAATCTGCAAAGCTTTATTCCATCAAGTGCCTTCGTCATCATATCTGCTACTTGCTTTTCAGTCGGAACAAAAGAAATGTCAATCTCCTTTGCCATGAGCTTCTCCCTGATGAAGTGGTAATGGACTTCTATGTGCTTGGTTCTCGCATGGAAAATAGGATTTGCCGCTAGATGCATGGAACTTACATTATCTCCAAATATGTGAGGTTTGGAACTCACAAGTCCCAAATCTGTATACAATGCTTTCAACCATATTGCCTCTTGAGTTGCTATGGTCAAGCCTCTGTACTCTGCTTCAGTTGAAGATAAAGCAACTGTTGGTTGCTTCTTGGAACTCCATGACACTAGCTTCGAACCTGCAAATGCTAAGTAACCAGATGTACTTTTTCTATCATCCTTAGCTCCTGCCCAATCTGCATCTGAGTAGATTTTGATATCCAAATCGGAAGAGTAAGGATAGAATATACCTTCGTTGATTGTACCTTTGAGATACTTCAGTACTCTCTTAGCCGCATCCATGTGTGGTCTTCTTGGTGAGTGCATGAATTGACTAAGCACTCCCACACTATATGAGATGTCTGCCCTTGTGTGAGTAGCATATATCAAGCTACCTACCAAGCTTTGATACTCTTTAATGTCTTCAATTTTATCACCTTCATAAACACTAAGTTTATGATTCATCTCCAAAGGTGTACCTGCAGGTTTAGTGTTCTCCATTTTGAACTTGAGAAGAAGATCCTGAATGTATCTTCTTTGAGTCAAATACATTCCTTCATCTGTGTATATCACCTGCATACCTAGGAAATATGTGAGCTCACCTAGGTCACTGATTTTGAACTCCTCTTGCATGTGTCTCTTGATCCTTTGAATGCCATTTAGATCATCACCTGTCACAATAATATCATCTACATATACACATAGATAGATAACCTCATTGTGATCCCTTTTGATGAATAGAGAAGGATCTGAGCTTCTAGCTTTGAACCCTTGATCTTGAAGATATGTAACCAACCTGTAATTCCAAGCTCTTGGAGCTTGTTTCAATCCATACAATGCTTTCTTAAGTCTGCAAACATAAGATGGATGATTAGGGTTTTCAAAACCTGGTGGTTGTGACATGTATACCTCTTCACTTATCCAACCGTTTAAGAATGCATTTTTCACATCAAGTTGGAGTAGTCTCCAATTCCTTGCAGCAGCTACACTTATCAATGTCCTAATTGTAGTCATCTTTGCAACTGGTGAGAATGTTTCCTCATAGTCTATACCATGAGTTTGTGAGCATCCTTTGGCAACTAATCTTGCCTTGTACCTGCAAACTGATCCATCTGAATTTCTTTTAACTTTATACACCCATCTGCAACCAATTACCTTTTGATCCGGCAACATTGGAATCAAATCCCAAGTGTCCATCTCCTTCAATGCATCTATCTCTTCGTTCATGGCCTTTTCCCAATTAGGGTTTCCCTTGCCTCTTCATAGGTTGAGGGTTCCTCTGAAATAGAGTCTTTTGCCAAGTAGATTGAATGCTTTGTAACAAATGTGGAATCATATCCATACCTTTCTGGTTGTTTCTTCTCTCTTGCTGATCTTCTAGGTGCTTGTTTGGAGCATTCTCCAACCTCTTGCATCTTTGCTTTGCCTCTTGACTTCCATAGCTTGTAATCCCTTTCTCTTTCATCTTGGTCATCGTCTGTATCACTTCTTGGATCTTGGACCTGTGTATCATGCTTGCTTCCTAATTGATGAGAGTCAGAATCAAGATCATATGGTAGTGTTACCTTTTGTTTGTCTTCATCATACCAAGACCTGTGTTCTTCAAACACAACATCTCTACTTGTAGTGAATTGCTTGGTTGAAGGATTGAAGAACATGTAACCCATCTGAGTTGAATCATATCCAATAAACACTGCCTTTGTTTCCCTTTCATCTAGCTTACCTCTTATTTGTGATGGTACATGAACATAAGCTAAACAACCAAAAACCTTGCAATGTCCAAGACTAGGTTTTCTTCCATGCCATGCTTCATAAGGAGTCATACCTTGAAGTGATTTGGATGGTAGTCGATTGACAAGGTACACTGCAGTTGAAATAGCTTCTGCCCATAGATAATGTGGCAACTTCTTCTCTTCAAGCATTGTTCAGGCTGATCCAACCAATGTTTTGTTTCTCCTCTCTACAATTCCATTTAGTTGAGGAGAGTACCTAGTAGTCACTTCCCTTTTGATATCTTTGTCCTGCAAGAACTCATCAAACTCTTTGGAGAAGTATTCTCCCCCTCCATCAGATCTGAGCTTCTTTAGTGATCTACCTGTATAATTCTCCACATGTGCAAGATACTTCTTGAAGCAATCAAATACTTCATTCTTACTCTTGATAAAGTATAGAACAGTCCACCTACTTTGGTCGTCAATAAATGAGACATATTACCTTGATCCTACCAATGAAGGTTCTTGACTTGGTCCCCATACATCTGTATGTACTAAGTCCAATAAGTTGTTGTGGATGTAGCCTTTGTGGTTGAATGGTTGTCTTTGTGCCTTCCCAATCTGACATGCATCACACCTGTTGATCATGTGTTGCTTTGATATGTTTGGCAGTCCTAGAACACTTTGATCCCTGCATATATCCTTCAAGGTTCTTTCATTCACATGAGCAAGTCTCTTATGCCACACTTCAAGCTCACTTAGGGTTTGAGACCCAAAGTTGAATAGAGCTATGTTCCTGGTATCTCCTACTTCAAAAGTAAAGAGCCTACCATGCTTCTCACCTCGGGCTATCTTCTTGAAGCCTTGACATGGATCTTCCACAAAAGCTCCATGTTGGGTGAACCTAACTTGCAAGCCTTTTTCAACTATTTGCCCTACACTTATTAGGTTTTTAGTGATAGTGGGTACATAGAGAACCTTACTCAGAATGTTTGTCCTGCCATTGGAAGCTTTGACATTACCAATCTTCTCCACATTGTGCTTCGTGTCATCCCCTGTTTGCACTTCATGTCTATGCTTTGGACTTTCCAAGTCAGATAGAAGAGCAATGTTGCTTGCAACATGATTCGAGCATCCTGAATCTATGTAGAACAAATGATCATCTTCTTTACCTTCTTTGTGGCTTAGATTCATAAGAAGCAATGAGTCTTCATGTGGTTGATCTTCTAAATAATTATTGTAGTCCCTTTGATTATAGCTTCTATTGTTGTTGTTGAAGTTGTGTCCACCTCTGCCTCTATTGCTGCCATATCCACCTCTTCCACTTCCTTTCTGGGTCTTTCCATTGAACTAGCAATTCTGAGTGGTGTGGTTGGTCTTATCGCATATGGCACAAGGTTGAACATCCTGACCTTTGGCTTTGTCTTGCTTTGGTCCTTTCTTCTTCCCTTTCCACTTGCTCTTGCTTGCGAAGTTGGCTTGGGAAGTCTCTTCTTCGTCTTCTTCCTTCTTCTTGCCTTTCTGCTTCTTATCCTTCTTATCTGCATATAGACCACTCGTTGAATTACCATGATAAGAGTTACCTTACTTTATGCTATTGTTGGCTTCTTGATTGAAGAGTTGTCCAAGAAAGATGTTGAAGTCTGGAGTTTCCACATCCATGATGAGATCGTAAGCCGTCGTGAAGGATTGCCATTGCTTATCACTTCGAATGCCGTTGAGAATTTGCCTCATGATGACCTCTTCTTCAATCAGCTCTCCAATGGATGCTAACTGATCCGAAACCTCCTTGACCTTGGTAACAAACTCTATGATGGTTTGTTTAGGTGTCTTCTTCATTTAATTGAACTCGTTCCAAAGATGATTCTTTCTTGCTTTGGTACTAGCAGAAAAGAAAGTCTCCAGGGCATCCCAAGTCTCTTGAGATGTCTTGCATCCTCTAATATGTGGTAATAGAAAGTCAGAGATAGAGTTTAGTATGTACGACCTTGCTTGAGCATCCCTTGCGCACCAAAGTGTGAGCTTATCTATCTCCTCTTGTGTAGCTCCTCCTTTGGATCTTGGAATAGGCATAGCTTCATCACCTGCTACAATTCCATAAAGATTTCTACCTTGCAAATAGGCCTCCATTCTGATTTGCCAAGCCGCGTAGTTGTGTCAATCAAGCTTCTCGATCATTGAGGGAAAGCCGTCACCCATCTTGAACTAGCTCTGATACCACTGAAAGAAACTTGGAGAAGCTTGTCGAAGGTAGAAAAGTGCGTTTCAAAGCGATGAAGTTTGGTCAAGCCAACCGGCACAAGACCAGCCCTTGAGCTTTTGGAGACTCAAATAGACCTTATAGGCATGCTATAAGTGCAAAGAAATACATTATGTACCTTGGAGCATCAAGGAGAATGAGTCGATACAAAACAGATAGGTTCGCGGGTCGACTAGCTCAAAAAACTTACTATCTATGGAAGAGACAATGAACTTCAAATGCCCATAGCGACCAGCGTGATTACAATTAGAAAAAAATCCTTTTATGGGAGTGATACACATAAGGTCGAGTGTATGGAATGCACAAAAGTATAAGGAATAAGCAAAATATGCTATAGGAATGAATGCGACATTCACCGGTGGTACTTCCTATTTTTCAGGAATACGCAGAGATTGACCCCCATACAGAAAAACTAAGATTTCTCCAAATCTGCTAAACCAAATGCTTTTCAAATTTACAGGCATAAACTAGACATTAATATCTTTCCAATGAGTCCTCTTGCACTCAATTTGGAGCTTTGAGGAGAGAGCAGCAGCCTCTGCAAGATTACTGTTGGCGAAGAAGATGATGCAGAAAATTGAAGGAGCAAGACAATGATGGTCACAAGTGTATGTATATTGCTTCCATCTATAATACAAGTGATTTAAACTCCTTATATAGCCTCTAGGAGTGTTCCACGACTTTTACAACTTGAATTTGAATTCAAATGAAGGTGGGAATGGTTGTTGGAGGGAATCAATTCACTTCCCTACAATCTAGGAAAAGTGAAGATCTTGATTGATCTAATTTTAGGTGACTTGATTTGCTTGATTGAATGCAGCTTCAACCACCAAAATTTCGTGGGATTTTGGCTCTATAAGTCTACCTTTACATGTGTCAAGCTCAAGGATTTTACAATGGTAAATGAGCCATCAAAATATTCTCAAAAAAATACAATAAATCAGCCTATGAAAAAGAACTCTCCAACGGATATTCTTTCGACGCGATAGCCTTTGATGTAGATCAAATCCACCTCAAGCATAGTGTAAGCTTGATGTTCCAACAACTACCACACCCGAGGTGACTCCTCCACAAACGAGGCGTGTCCGACCATTCACCATTCGCCTACCCAAACCAAGTGCAGAAGGACCCAACCTGGTGTTTCCTCCTATTCCAGCAGACTTGGAGTTCCCTCAAGGTTACACCCTTGCTGATCTAACAGATGAAGAAATCGCCCGATTGATCAATGAATCTAACCTGGAGACAGAAGCAGAGGAGACCCAAGCACAACAACCCACGACTACCACTTCAGCCCCGACCCAACCGGGAGTAGTAGAAGTAGAAGACGATGAAGAAGAGACAGAAGAACAAGAGGCATACGAGGAGTATGATCAAGAATATGAAGAACTTTCAGAACTAGCAAGTGCCCCGGCATACTCAGCCCAAATCAAAAGATTATACGAAACCATGAAGCGGGTCCAAGAGCAACACAAGCTGTCGCTCGAAACAGGAAAGATGATCATGAGCCAAATGTTAGCCGAGGAAGGTGTGGATGCCATGTTCATCGAATCAATGAACCTGCACACTGACGCAGTGGGCTTAGATGAGGCTGTTCATGCAGCCATGACTTATATTAATCGATTTGAGAAGCGAGTGCCTACCCGTCCCATGCGATCTGGCAAACAAATACACATCAATGTATCAGAACCAGGAGGCAACACACAAACAGAAGAACATCAGGAGGAACCACTCTCACCGCCCACCTCACCTCTCACTACACATGTCACCTCACCACCTAGCACCACCACACCCATTTCTGCCATTACCACAGTCGTCATGGGAATTCCTCTCTCTCCTGGAATCCAAGTCGGAGGAGATAACATGCCCACCTACACAACACTCTTCACAAATATCACATCCACCCCACCCACTGTTCCCATCTTTACAGTCACACACACATTCGACACAATGGAAACATCACCAGCCACAGCACCACTCCCACCCCCCACACAACGTCAATCTCCCATACCCCCTCCACCTACCTCACCACTTGATTCCACAGCATTCACAACTCCCTTCCCCTTCCCCATCCCCCCTGCATCTTCATCTTTCCCTGCATCGTTTAATGTAAATAGTTTATTCATAGCATTACATCAATGCTTGTATCAACTCCAAAGTGAGTACCATGCTCTAGAAGACCGTCATTATCAGCTGACGATAAATCATCAACAACTACAAAGGCGGCTTACAAGGTTAGAAGAAGAAAATGCCGAACTCAACCAACGCTATACCACTCTTGAGCAAGCTCATCAAACCCTCCTGGAGACACCCCAACCATCACAAGAGTCAGGTGTCAAACAACTCGAAGCCTTACTGGAGGTTTACCAAATAGATAACCTGAGAGCCCGGTGAAATTTAACTCTACTCCGAAAACATATGGCTACTGCGCTTGAAGAAAACAAATGGTTGCAGAAACAAAACAAAGAAAACCTGGAAGCTGCCATGGAAGGCTCTCCCCATGAAATCGACCCAGAACAATTCAAAGCAATTCCCTCATAAACAATGAAAACAATCTTGGAAAGCTATGCGGATTTATTAGAAGCACATGATGATTTGGAAAGGGAATGGGATGAACTACGTAACCAGCTCAGGGAACAGGAGGCACAACCCAAAGTCATAGAAACGACCTCGACTTCAGAGGGAGTAAAGGCATTGACAGAGCAGGTGGCGGAGCTGCAGAAAAAGTTACTGGAATATGAAAGGCAGTCCTCTCCAGTTGTAGAACCAGAGCCTGAGGACTTGGTACCCATTGAGGTGGATGAAATGTATGAGGAACCATATGTTCCTATGCCGATGCTAGGTGGTGCACAGACCTCAGAAGGAATGGACACCTTAGAAGTGGAAGTACCTGAATGGCTCCAGACACTAGAGAAAACAGCAACAACCCATGAAGATCGAGTGGCTATTCAAATCCAATCAATGGCAAAGTTAGAAGACACAATCATAAAGTCAGAATATTTCTGCAGCATGTCTCATCATAGATGGATCGGCACCAATGATGATCAATATGTGCCATATTGTGTACTCCTTGCAGATTACAACGCAGAGATTCAACGCAGATGTGGCAAACCTCCAACTTTTGCCACACAATTTGGGCCCGATGATATCCCAGAAAGTGCTAAGAAAGGATCCATTCATCAACCCACCTGGAGGATCCGTCTTCTTGAAACCTACCCAGAGATGGTTCGTACTTGGACTAACATGCCACTTTTTATTAAATACAATCCTTGTTATGTTCCAGTCTTCCGCAGGCGCACCTGACCAGAGTTTACAATTGCTGTCAAGAACATCAATGGTTGTGCTAAGTGGTTAAACTATGTTTATCTAGCACCTCCACAAGGACCTCCCACTGTGAATTATATGATTTCGACCATCCGTCACTAGAGCATTCGACTACGGAATACCCCCGATGTGATGGCTCAAATGTGCATGAAAATCTTTGAACTAATGCTAATCACATTCAGGACATTCAAGAATATTAAAGACCCCCACTTCTCAGGTGTCGGATTTCTTACAGGAAACCAAGATCTAGTATACGACATGAGCACCACCCCATCAATAGAGGTAATATATGCTTGGCATGCTAGAATAAAGTACCTCCCAGCTTGCTTTAAACAGACATTCGAGGAGATGTTCGTAACAGGGTTCTGGGAATATCACTCAAAAATATTTGTACCCAGGCCCTCACATCTCCTCCACTTATTTGTTATGGAGAGAACCATCCATTCAGAACACTACGAGTGTCACATCCGGACGTACCAAGACCAGTGAATTGGGATGCATTGTTAACAGATCTAGCATGGGGGCTCAAATTAGAAGAACACCACCTCGCTACCGATGTTGTCCAATATTATGTCCAACGTACAGCTAGACAAGGGTCTGTCAGAGACAACAAACGCGAGAGAGAGGGGGGGGTGTTGGCAGTAGTCAAGGAACCGAAGGAGTTGCAAGACAAGGAAGCCTACGAAGGGAGTTGGAACGAAGAGAAAGCACAGGTAGACACAGTAGTCAAAGAAGATCTAGCAAGTAGGCCATTTCAATTTTTCAGGCATTAAAGAGTTGGGCACACAAGAAGAAGGAGCAAGTAGGGAGCTCTAGGGAATGTATGTCAAAATGCTAGAAGAAATCCCTACAGAAATAGTGATCTTCATCACTAAAAACCATTGTAAATGCCATTTCACATTTTTGTAGCTCCATTTTGTGCAAGCCAAGGAGTCCTTGAGCTTGAGGAGCTTTAGAAGTACCTACCTATCAGTTTTCACATTTTTTAGACTCCGTTTGAACCTCCAAATAGGGTAGAGAACCTAATTTTTAACTAGGCCGAACACTAGGTCTGGACAAGGCCAAAACCTAGTCAAAAACTATAAATAGAGCTAGAGAGCTCATTTTTTAGGTAGCTTGTAATTGATCTAAACTTGTATGAGCTTTTTGAAAGTAATCTAAAGAACTCCATTGCTTCTCACTCTTTGTCTTGCCTTGTGTGTGCATGTGTGTGTATGTGTGTGCATGTTAGTGTGCTTCTCACTCACGCACTTGTGCCTTCACTTGCTCGAGGTCATCATACCATCCTCACATCTTCCCGGATTGACATTAAAGGAGGTGCTACTCATCACTGAGCTACAGCGCCGCATCTCTGGAAACTTTCATTTCTGCCACTTGTTGCTCCATGTGTTGCATAGATGTGGCGGTGTCGTGAAAAGTTTCTTCGTCAAGTTTTTCTTCTTCCTTTTCATTTTCTTCGTTTGCTCCAGCTGAACCCTGTGCTTCACTTTCAGATGAACTGATTCTAATTCTTTTACGGTGGAAGAGTTGATTGAGCTCCTCTTCATCATCTTCATCATCCTCCAAGATCTGTGCAGACTCTTCTTGATGCAGGATCGAACCTCTGGGTGGTGGTTGAGCTGCAAGAATGGTCGAAAAAAGGAACGAAATAATGTGCGGCAATCTGGACCTTGGCATTCCTCCTTTGTTCACATGTTTGATGATTGCCACGCATTCCTTGTGAATGCGGTGGAAGAAGTAAGATGCAAAATTAACTGGTTCTCGGGCAGCTAAATCAATAGCGGAGTAGAAGGGTCTAGAGATACCATAAGTTCGCTTCTGGAGGTTAAGGATGGCTACTAGGAATTGCAACGCGGATCTTTCAAGTTCGGGGCGACAGAGAATTGCGTATTCATTTGAGGAGTATCTAGGGAACCGTTTGATCATGGTTGCCATTGGCAGATTCGGGCCATTTTCCCAACCTTGCCGAGGAAGTCGAAACGCATCAGCAAATGCCTGGAATGTGATTATGGTATGGGATGGGAGGGAGGTGATTGGCCAACTCTGCTCGTTGGCAGGTGTGGCAGCGATGGCAGCTATTATTTGGGCAAAGAACGGGTGGGATTCCACTGAATGCCAAGGCAGTTCAGCGAAATTGGATAACCCACGGGTGCGCAGGAACTCTCCTACCTTGGCAGGGAGTCCGTCACTGAAAGCGGCATAGTTTGCCAGAGCTTCCATGGCGCACACAACAAATGCAAGCACAAAACGCAAATGCACAGGGTATACACAATCACACAAATCACGCAAGCACAATAGAGATTTTTGGCAAAATGGAGAAGGTTAAGTAGATGCGCCTTAATGGGAGACAATCGAAATTAGCAATCATGGCGCGACGTTGAGATGATCGCTTCTTAACCTTGGTGTGCATGTATGAGTAGGTGGAAAGGGCAAGGCCGCTGTTGATATAACTAGGTATCAAAACGTGGATATTTACATGCTTATTATTTTAAGTGTGCAAAAACAAAAAGAATTAACGGAAAAGAAAAAGAAAGAAAAGAGAATGCCAAAAGACGCGACCAAACGTGAAATGTTTCAGTGCAGGTTAGATGATTGTTGATACGGCCGTAGCTTCAAACCATTGATGACTTTCGGAAGAGGATTCCCAGTCAAAATAGTCAATCGAAATGTTGCGGGGCCCACTTGTTCAGAAATCCTGTAGGGGCCAAACTATCGTAACTTGAATTTGCCAGCAGAACGATTCGACTTTGCATTGTAAAATAGTACAAGTTGTCCCACCGTAAAAACTGGGGTTTTTAGGTAGCGATCATGTGTTCGAGCTTGTCTTAGCTGTACATCCTGAATAGTCATGAAACTATGCCATCGATACTCGTCTAATTCTCTGAGTGTATCCAACCGAAATGACAGAGATTCTTTCGGTAGTAGTTTCTGATTGATGGCTACTCGTAAACTTGGCACAATAATTTCCATAGGTGCTATGGCTTCCAATCCAAAAGCTAGTTTGAAGGGTGTTAGACCTATTGCTACCTTATAAGTAGTTCGGTATGCCCACAGGACTGCAGGTAACAGTTGGTCCCATCTTTCCAGTGCTTCCAAAATGAGTTTTCGAAGTATATTCAGCAGGGTCTTGTTTGTACTCTCAGCCAAACCATTTGCACAAGGATAATATGGTGAGCTGAATTTATGCGTGATCTGAAAAGAATGTGTAAGTACTTTCATTAGATTGTTAACAAAATGAGTGCCCTGATCTGTAACAAGCTCTAGAGGTAAACCGAAACGTGGAAAGACATCTTTCAGTAGACACTTTGCTACCGCAACCACTGTCGCAGACCGTAAAGCCCAGGCTTCTGCCCATCCGGTTGCATAATCAGTACATGTCAAAATATAACGATTATTACTAAGGATTGCTGGTGGTGTAATAGGTCCGATAAAGTCTAGACTCCACTTCTGAAAAGGCTCTAATGGCAGGATAGGTTGTAGAGGGAAAAAGTGACGTTGCAGAGGCTGTCCAGATCTCTGACAACTATCACATTTTTTGACAAACTGCAATACATCCCTATACATAGTAGGCCACCAAAGTCCACTCTGCAGAATTTTCCGGTGTGTTAAATCTGCAGCAAAATGTCCGCCGGATGGAATTGAATGAGCCAACATAATGACCGAGTTAACTTCATGTGGTGGAACACAACGAAGTAGAATTCCTGTGTAATCCATATAGTATAATTCCCCAGCAATCAACCAAAATCGACGACTGAAAACTGCAATTTTCCTGCGTATTGCAATAGAGGTCTGAGAAGGGAGGCATTCATCAGTAAGAAAAGTCAATAATTGATCATAATATGTAGATGGCATAGGTTGGTCTGTAATTTCATCATTGGTTGGTTCAGAAGTATAAATTGCCGGTGTTGTGTCATCTACACCGACCGGAGCTTCACCGGAATCTAAGCGAGAAAGAAAATCTGCTAAGGCATGTGAACTGCCTGGTTGATGAATAACTTCGTAGTCAAATTCTTGTAAAAGCAGAACCCATCGTGCTAACCGACCTCCTAGATGCTGTTGCTGAACCAGATAAACAAGTGCAGCATGATCTATATGAAAAGTAAATTTTCTTCCAAGTAAATAATGCCTAAATTTCTTGACAGAATACACTAAACCTAGACATTCCCTTTCAGTTACAGAATAATTCTTTTCCGCAGGGGCAAGCCTTCGACTTGCATAGTAAATTGGTATGAACCACTTATCGGTTTGTTGCATTAGAACGCTGCCAATTGCTATATCTGAAGCATCAACAAATACATGAAAGGGGTTGTCCCAGTCGGGAGGCTGTAAGATGGGAACTTGTGTTAATAAACACTTTAAACGATCAAATGCTATCTGACAGTCCGGGGTCCAATCAAACTGTTTAGGAGTCTTTGCGATTAAACGATTGAGTGGAATTGCTAAATGAGCGAGCCACCGTAAATGACGACCATGCCAGTGGACTTGACCCATAAATCTCATGCCTTCTTTTGGTGTAGTAGGGACAGGTGCTCCTAATACAACTGCAACCTTATCCGGGTCGACTTGTATGCCCTGTGCTGATACAATATGGCCAAGTAATTTACCACATGAAACCACAAACACAGATTTGTTTGGGTTTAAACAGAGTCTGTATTCTCTGCACTTCTTAAAGCAACACCGTAAATGGGACAAGTGTGCTACCATCTTACCAAATAATGAAAAATCATCAAGATACACTTGCATAAACGAGGTGAGATAAGGTGAGAATATCTCTTGCATGCATCACTGGAAAGTACTAGGGGCATTTCTTAATCCAAACCACATAACAGTACACGCGAAAACACCCTAGTTGGTAATGAAGGTGGTTTTTGGTATATCATGTTCAGCCATTCTAACTTGATTATATCCACTGTATCCATCTAGGAATGAATACATTTCATGTCCTGCTACTCTATCAAGCATGGTATCAAGAAAAGGTAGTGGAAATGGATCAAGCACCGTAGCTGCATTCAGTTTCCGGTAATCCACACATATTCGTAACTGCTTATTCTTTTTAGGGACAATAACAATTGGTGAGATCCATTCAGCATGCTCTACTGGTACAGTGAATCCAACTTTGAGTAGTCTATCAAGCTCTGCCTTTACCTGTGATGCATAGTTTGGATTCATCCGGTAGCTTGGTTGTTTGATGGATTTTGCTTCCGGCTTCAGCATGACCCTATGTTGGTAGATGCGGGGGTCCAGTCCTTTCATATCCTTGTAATCCCATGCAAAGACGTCGGAGAACTCTCGGAGTAGTTGGATTAAGTCTGCTTGAAATTCTCTTGGTAAGTTTTCCTTTATCTTAACAAGACGCGGGTGGTCTTCATCTCCTAAATTATAAGTGATCAACTGATCCTCTGGGACATAAAATTGTCGGGGCTTCTCTGTATCGTCAGCTGGCTTAAAAAGTTGTTGTAGAGCAGCATCATCTATGGTAGCCTTATCTTCTTTCGTATCCTTTTCTGTTACAGACATCACCATACAAACTGCGGGATTCCAATTATCTACAACAGTTCCTAGGGAGATCAAGTCAATGTTGTTTTTTAAAAACTCTTCTTCTTCATCATCTGACAACCCATCTAGCATATGGATTGGTTCTGCAAAATATGGTCTAGCGTGCAACTCGCAAGGTTGTATAGCATCTAATTTTACAACGTATTTAAGATTATTCTCTTTGAAAGTGAGTTCCTGAGCAGACCAATCTTGTATCACCTTAGCTTGCTTCAGCCAAGGACGGTCAAAAAGGAGATTATAATCAAGGGTGGATTCCGATAATTTTAGGACGACAAAGGTCATCTTGAATGTGGTGCCCTGCAAAGTTATTGGTACATTCCGGACAAGTCCTACTGGATGGACTCTAGACTGGTCAGCCATTCTGACGAAGAATTGAACTGGCTCGATTTCAGTCCATCCTAACTTCTTACACAGTGCAGCAGTCGCAATGTTGACATCAGATCCTCCATCAATTAGTACCTATGTAATTTTATGATTTTTATACCATACCGTAATTAAAGGAACTGAATGATCGACCCTAGAATCAGGTTCCGGTTACACTGTGGCTGTTGTTGGAATGCAGGCAGATTCAGGACTAAACTGTTGCTAGAATTGTTGTTGAATTCCTAGTACTAGTGCAAGTAGTTGGCCAAGAGGAAGAGTAATGGACGCTTTAGATAGAATTTCCCACACCTTATGTGATTGAATTGTGCTTTCCACGGATTCTGAAGATGATGCGCCGGCTAAAGAGGATGTGTTTGCTGAAGATGATGTGCCTATCACTGAATTAGAATCTTGTTTTTGTGTTCCTTCCTTGGTTAGCGGAGCCTGGGTCACCGGAATAGGATGTGGAAACACTGGAGGTTCGGCGGTGGTCCATTGACTTGCCTTATCATACATCCTTTGTTGTTCACGTATGCCTGGTTCAAATACTTCTGCTGCTGGTTGCAGTTGCTTACCGGATCGAGTATGAATTACTGCAGCTTGCATTTCTACGGGTGTGATTTGGACCATATTAGTCATTGGGTTTTTTCGATCTTTCTTCCTCTGAGCATACTCAGCTGCATCCTTACAAAATCTTCTAATATGACCAAATTCACCACAAAAATGGCAGCGCGGTGGTGGTAAATTGGGATTTTCCTGTGTTGGTCCGGCCTGCCATCGATTTGCATTGTAGTTATTATTTCTCTGTCCTCTGTAATTTCGATAGCCTTGTTGCTGGTTGTTTCTCATTTGCGGAGGTACATAATGATTGGCTGGTTATCCTGGTTCCTGTATAATAGCATTGACAGTTGCGGTTCCCTGTACTTTGGCGTTGTATGCACAGTTTTTGGTGGTATGTCCGGTAGTGTTGCAGATAGCACAAAACAATCGATTAAGTGCACAAGTGGCACTAGTATGGCCTGAATTCTTGCATGTGGTGCAGAACATTTGTCTGGTCGGGTCTTCTGCAACATTTTTATTTGCCTTTAACCATTCCAAGTCTTCTGTAAATCCTCCAACCTTGTTTTCCAGCTGCAAAGCCATTGCAATCACTGCATCTAGCATCATAGCTCCTACACAGCGTATGACCATAATATGTTTAAGTTTTGGAGTCAATCCATTGATAAACCATTGAGTTATAACGTCATCCGGCAGATTGGCATAGCTGCCTCAAATGACTCCTGAAGAGAGTGGCGTATTCCTGTACTGTTTGATTTATCTTCTATCTATTGTTTTGCAGGTAGTCAAAAATTTCGGTTGGATTCTTCTTTAGCCTGAATCTCTGCAAAAATGCATCCCTTACTGCTTCATAGGTGCCAAAGTTGTTAATATCATATTCTGTAAGCCATCTAGCTGCTTCGTTAACTAATGTCGACTGGAAAACAATAGCCTTATACGCCGGATCAGGTGGATGGTTGAGCACTGCGTAACTTATCTCAAATGTGCGTACATGAGCATCTGGGTCATCTCCTAGAAATCCACCAAATTTGGTGTACGTCACTCCTGTTGGAGTCGGCCTGGGTGGGCATAGTTGTTGTTGTTGTTGATGTTGTTGTTGTTGTTGTTGTTGTTGTTGTTGTTGTTGTTGTTGTTGTTGTTGTTGTTGCCCATTCATCGTGCTGATGGTTGTATTGTGACTATCTTCTATATACCGAGGCTGGATATCTGGATCA
This sequence comes from Ceratopteris richardii, assembly GCA_020310875.1. Classification (NCBI taxonomy): domain Eukaryota; kingdom Viridiplantae; phylum Streptophyta; class Polypodiopsida; order Polypodiales; family Pteridaceae; genus Ceratopteris; species Ceratopteris richardii. The sequence goes on along the minus strand of CM035424.1, from coordinate 180,859,644 downwards.
TCGGAATCTGTATTGTCAGCCTGTGCACTTTCCGGTTCGATAATCTTGTTTAGTATGTTTCGAATTTCGGTTTCGAACAAGCTACCTTCCTTCTTGATGTCAAATGTGGGAAAGCTTACTCCCAATAGCGGCGACTGGGCTGAAGATTCACCAAGAAATGGTAAACCGTCACCGGAAAACTGTGATCTTGTTACCGAAATATCACCAAAATGTGTCGATTTTTCACCAATACAGGGTGCTTTTTCTCCCTTACTGATTTCTTTGGCTAAAGCGTTTCTATTCGTAAGAAAATTTGAATCTTTACCCAATGTTGTTTAACTAACTTCAGACTGCGTTCTGGTAGATTCTAGAGTTACCATCTCTTCGACAGACTGTGCCCAAGGCATACCGGAATCTTCCAGAGGCGTACTACGTTCCACCAAAATATGATCGGAATCACTACTAACGTTTTTTACCTTTTTGCCAATTGGGTTAGACCTATCTGCGCTTTTACCTCCTGGAGGCGTCCTTAGTAGGTTAGGTACCCAAGGCTGTCTGTTCTTTGGATATGTTTCACCGGATCGAGTAACCGGCATGTATCATCTTTTGGTACTAATCCCATACTATTACTATCGATTTACAATTTACAGTCACGTTTCCACAACTGGTTTGCAACAATCTGATCTGTTGCCACCTTCCCACAGACGGCACCAATGTTAAAGTGTTGGTGTGTTAAACGCTTGTTCTGACTGTCAGAATGCGTTTAACCGAATATTGGGTTCTTGGGAGTGGAAGGGGTCTATAAAGACAGAGGCCCTATACTTATTTCCCAAATTGACTTCACACCATAATATACCAACATTCAAGACTTCGATCACGAATTGGTATACCCTTCTTAATCTTTACGGTTCGTCATTCTAACTCTTCCAAGGCTTTCTGAACACACTGTATCAGATGATTAATATCATGATATAGAGTTATCTCAGACCCTTTTTTGAATACACAATTCAGTAACATTAGGAATAGAGCAATAGTTCAACATTCACCAAACAGTGCTCATAGTCAAACTCAACCGAAGACACAGAAGGACTCAACAGCTACAGATACACAGTGTTGAAGATTCAGTACGCAACTTAGGATGGCTCTTATCGTAACTTAAGCCTTGTCGTACACACATAGACCTCAATACTGAAGCCAACGCAGTACAAACTCGAATATCAGAAATGCTATCACAGCTACACAGACTTCACCAACACTGGCAGATTAGGTCAAGAAAGAATAACAACACGATACGTGGGCTAACACCACAATCCCACTAGAGACTCGCAAACGACTTACTCAGTCAACAGTACAACGATCTACCGTATGTAAATGAACTCACAATTGCAACGGAGATTGATAGACAACAAACACGGATAGGCACCGTGTACTTAGAGTACTCGAGAGTTTAGACAAACAACGCTACAGCAACGCTCAGACGATCACCCAAACAAACAGTCTGGTGATTCCACAAATCGTCACTGAGCATCTCTTTTCATTGCGTTTATATAAAAAATTACAACTATCAGTGTAACAACTTTTCGCGCGTGCGAACAAAAGATTCAGTTATATAGTTGCCAATCTGGCGGCCGACTAACATGTAAGTCACTTGCATCTATTGGTGTGAATGTAGATGATGATGATAAGGTGGAAGTGTGCCTTCGTGGTTTAGGAGCTGCATATAAGCAGTTCAGAACTTCCATACAGACCAGGGAAAATATTCCGAATTTTGTTGATCTGGTATCTATGTTGATTATTGAAGAAAAGAATCTTGGTGAGGACTCAAACTCCCAAGGAATTGAGCATACAGGAAACATAGCATTATCTATGGAGGACGGGAAGGTAAAACATCTTGCTGATGTGTTGCATGTTCCAAATATAACAAAGAATCTGGTTTCTATTGAACAAATGGTTGACCAGGGATTACAAGTCACGTTCAATGTTGATGGATTATATGTAGAAGAGTACAAGCAGGATGGACGATTGGTTGCCAAAGGAAACAAAGTGGGTAGGATGTTCACCTTAAATGTGAAGATTCCTTAAATGAATGCAGCCATGTTTGCAAAAGGTGCAGGAGTTATTGCAGATATAGAGATATGGCACAAACGGATTGGACATGCAAACTTGCAAAGGCTAAAAATGATGCAGTCAAAGGAGATTGTCCATGGACTACCAAATTTCAAAGTTGCAGAAATGCAAAAGGTATGTGCAGCATGTCAATTTGGTAAACAGTCAAGAGCATCATTTCCACATGACAAGCATGTTAGTGAGAATGTACTAGATGTAGTACATACAGATGTTTGGGGTCCAGCAAAGACCACATCTATGGGCGGTTGCAGGTTTTATGTTACCTTCATTGATGATCATACACGCAAAGTATGGGTATATTTCATGAAAGAGAAGAGCGAGGTGTTCACTCACTTCCAGAATTTCAAAGCTATGGTGGAAAAGTAGACAGGGAAGTACATTCAAACATTAAGATCTGATGGAGGAGGTGAATACATGTCAAATGAGTTCAGCAGTTTTCTAAAAAATCATGGAATTCTGCGTCAGTTTTCATGCAGGTACACACCACAACAGAATGGTGTTGCCGAACGCAAAAATAGACATATTGCAGAAATAGCAAGAGCCTTGATGGCTAAGAAGAATATGCCTCATTGTTATTGGGTAGAAGCTGTGCATTCCGCTGTATACATCATGAACAGAACTCCGACTGCTGTTGTACATCAAGTTACACCTGAAGAGAAGTTTACAGGTAAAAATCCAAACTTATCACATCTAAAAGTTTTTGGTTGTATTGCATATGTACATGTTCTAGATGAGTTGAGGACGAAGCTCCGAAAGCAGAAAAATGTGTCTTCATTGGATATTCCCTTGAGCAAAAGGGGTACAAATGTTATAACCCACTCACACGACAGGTGAAGGTGAGCAGAGATGTGGTATTTGATGAAATGTCAAGCTTCTATGCAGATGCCAACGAAGGACTGAATCTTGAACCAAATGACAAAGAAAATGCTGAAAATTCTACTACAGAATCTCAAGTTTTGAGTGGACCGGATGCATCACCAAGCAATAGTTCCAACTCAAATCCATGGAGTGGAAGATTGCGCGGAAATTTCAGTCCAGCAAATTCATCAAATACATCCAAGAAAGGTAAAGAAAAGCTTTCTGCTGGTAGTAAAACAGGTGCAGGTTTTGAAGATGTTGATGGAGATTCAAGTGGTTCAGAAAAGAGTATTGATGAGGAACTTGGATTGCCCTCTGTGAAGACTCCAGGAGTAAAAAGGGCACATGTAGATGATACAAGAAGAAGTGACCCAGGACCAAGAAGATCTGGGAGGATGCGTAATTCAGTGCAACGATTGACTTATGATAGTTACATGGCTCGCCATTGTGCCTACATGACAAAGGTAATACAAGATGCTGAACCTTCTTGTTTTGAAGATGCAATTGGTAATGCAGATTGGGAAAAAGCTATGGATGAGGAGATGGCTGCACTTTATGGAAATGATACATGGGTGCTGGTTCCATTGCCACAAGGCAAGAAATCCATAGGCTGCAAATGGGTTTACAAGGTAAAGCATAATGCTGATGGTAGCATAAGCAAGTATAAAGCACGATTGGTAGCTAAAGGTTATGCACAGACATATGGCATTGATTATGAGGAAACATTCAGCCCTGTAGCTAAAATGTCTACTGTCTGAACACTTGTTGCATTAGCTACAGCAAAAGGATGGACTTTGCATCAGATGGATGTGAAGAATGCTTTCCTACATGGTGAGTTACAGGAAGAAGTATATATGGACCAGCCACAAGGATATGAAGATTCAAAGCATCCAGAATATGTTACTAAAACCACTAGTTCAAGATGGTTTTTTCCTCTTTGACCACACAAAAACCATGGAAGCCTATGCCTACCCTATGTGATTAAGGGACTAGAGTGTGTCCACCACCCTCTTCTCATTGGTCCATCCATAATCACTCCTTAATCTAAAAGGATCATGTAGGGCTCATTTTTGTCCTAATGATCTTCTATTTTTTGAATTGCTACTATGGACCTCTCTAGTGGTTCCATTGAAAATGCTTCAAAAGTCTATCCACAATACCTCATGAAGGCATGCAAAGTGAAAAATGTCACGAGGAAGGAGATAAGGAAGAGAGCTCACACACACACTCTCACTCTCAAGGAGAAGCACACACACAGATTGAGGCAAGGAAGAATGATCTTCTTCTTCTTCTATTACATAAAAGGAATGTACAAGAATGACCTAAAACAAGAATACAACAAGTGCAATATATAAAGACCAGTCCATAAGGAAAAACCTAATGTCTGCAAATGAGTGAGCTGGCAAGAAACAAATGTGCCATCACTCTCGGTAGATAAATCTAATAAAGCTCAATGAAGTATCGTTGACATATATCGGTGTGACCACTATACATGTCAAAGAAACGAAAAACTGGTACGTGTCATCCTGGATCATCACATGTTGAGCGTGATATCTCAACACTCCCCCTCAAGCTCAATGCCATATCCTGTAATCCAAGCATCTTCCGAAACTTCTTCAACTTCTCAGCTCCAAGTGCTTTGGTGAAAATATCAGCAACGTGCTCATCTGTTCTCACATAAACAAGATCAATATCACATGCTAATACCTTCTCTCTAATGAAGTGATAATGTACCTCGATATGCTTTGTTCTAGATGGAAAACAGGGTTCCGTGCTAACTGTATGCTACTAAGATTATCACAATAGATAGTGATAGGCTTTTGCACTTCCACACCTAAATCTGCAAGTAACATCTCCAGCCATGATGCCTCACATGCTGCCCTTGCAGCACCTCTATACTCAGCCTCTATACTCGACAAAGCAACAGTGGGTTGCTTCTTGCTGCTCCATGTAATAGCTGCACCTCCAAGTGAGAAAAGAAAACCACTAGTAGATCTTCTATCTGGAGTACTACCAGCCCAATCTGCATCGGTGTATCCATGAACCTGCAAATCTACACCAGCTTCATAAAACAATGCATAATATAAAGTAGCACTCACATAATGTAGAGTGCACCTTAGAGCATCCAAATGTGGCTTCCTAGGAACCTGCATAAACTGACTTTCAAGCCCAACAGTGTAGCTTAAATCAGGCCTTGTAATTGTAAGATATATAAGACTTCCCACAATTTTCCTGTACATAGTAGCATTTTCCAATGCTTCACCTGATGTAGTATCCAATTTCAAATTCTGATCTAAAGGCATAGAAGTCGGCTTACAATCAGCCATACCATACTTTTGCAACATACTCAAGGCATATTGCCTTTGCGACATCCATATACCTGTTTCTGTATGTATAAACTCAATGCCCAAGAAATAGCGCAGCACACCAAGATCTTTCATGTCGAATTCCTGCATAAGAAGTTTCTTTACCTCTTTGATGCTTTCTTCATTATCACCACCTACAATCAGGTCATCAACATAAATAGCCACAATAGTGATGCCATCATCAGTCTTCCTTGCATATAGTGAGTGATCTGCATCACACATAGAAAACCCAACGCTGGTTAAGTAATCATCAATCCTTGCATGCCATGCACGCGGAGCCTGCTTCAGCCCATACAAAGCCTTTTGCAACCTGCAAACATATTCTGGATGCTTTGAATCTTCATATCCTTGTGGCTGGTCCATATATACTTCTTCCTGTAACTCACCATGTAGGAAAGCATTCTTCACATCCATCTGATGCAAAGTCCATCCTTTTGCTGTAGCTAATGCAACAAGTGTCCTAACAGTAGACATTTTAGCTACAGGGCTGAATGTTTCCTCATAATCAATGCCATATGTTTGTGCATAACCTTTAGCTACCAATCGTGCTTTATACCTACTTATGCTACCATCAGCATTATGCTTTACCTTGTAAACCCATTTGCAGCCTATGGGTTTCTTTCCTTGCGGCAATGGAACCAACTTCCATGTATCATTTCCATAAAGTGCATCCATCTCCTCATCCATAGCTTTTTCCCAATCTGCATTACCAATTGCATCTTCAAAACAAGAAGGTTCAGCATCTTGTATTACCTTTGTCATGTAGGCACAATGGCGAGCCATGTAACTATCATATGTCAATCGTTGCACTGAATTACGCATCCTCCCAGATCTTCTTGGTCCTGGGTCACTTCTCCTTGTATCATCTGCATGTGCCTTTCTCACTCCTGGAGTCTTCACAGAGGGCAATCCAAGTTCCTCATCAATACTCTTTTCTGAACCACTTGAATCTCCATCAACATCTTCAAAACCTGCACTTGTTTTACTACCAACACAAAGCTTTTCTTTACCTTTCTTGGATGTATTTGATGAATTTGCTAGACTGAAATTTCCACGCAATCTTCCACTCCATGGATTTGAGTTGGAACTATTGCTTGGTGATGCATCCGGTCCACTCAAAACTTGAGATTCTGCACTAGATTTTTCAGCATTTTCTTTGTCATTTGGTTCAAGATTCAGTCCTTCTTTGGCATCTACATAGAAGCTTGACATTTCATCAAATACCACATCTCTGCTCACCTTCACCTGTCGTGTGAATGGGTTATAACATTTGTACCCCTTTTGCTCAAGGGAATATCCAATGAAGACACATTTTTCTGCTTTCGGATCAAGCTTCGTCCTCAACTCATCTGGAACATGTACATATGCAATACAGCCAAAAACTTTCAGATGTGATAAGTTTGGCTTTTTACCTATAAACTTCTCTTCAGGTGTAACTTATGTACAGCAGCAGTCGAAGTTTTGTTCATGATGTATACAACAGTATGCACAGCTTCTGCCCAATAACAATGAGGCATATTCTTCTCAACCATTAAGGCTCTTGCTATTTCTGCAATATGTCTGTTTTTGCGTTCAGCAACACCATTCTGTTGTGGTGTGTACCTGCATGAAAACTGACGCCGAATTCCATGATTTTTTAGAAAACTGCTGAACTCATTTGACATGTATTCACCTCCGCCATCAGATCTTAATGTCTGAATGTACTTCCCTGTCTGCTTTTCCACCATAACTTTAAAATTCTGGAAGTGAGTAAACACCTCGCTCTTCTCTTTCATGAAATATACCCATACTTTGTGTGTATGGTCATCAATGAAAGTAACATAAAACCTGCAACCACCCATAGATGTGGTCTTTGCTGGACCCCAAACATCTGTATGTACTACTTCTAGTACATTCTCACTAACATTCTTGTCATGTGGAAATGATGCTCTTGACTGTTTACCAAATTGACATGTTGCACATACCTTTTGCATTTCTGCAACTTTGAAATTTGGTAGTCCATGGACAATCTCCTTTGACTGCATCAGTTTCAGCCTTTGCAAGTTTGCATGTCCAATCCGTTTGTGCCATATCTCTATATCTGCAATAACTCCTGCACCTTTTGCAAACATGGCTGCATTCATTTCAGGAATCTTCACATTTAAGGTGAACATCCTACCCACTTTGTTTCCTTTGGCAACCAATCGTCCATCCTGCTTGTACTCTTCTACATATAATCCATGAGCATTGAACCTGACTTGTAATCCCTGGTCAACCATTTGTCCAACAGAAACCAGATTCTTTGTTATATTTGGAACATGTAACACATCAGCAAGATGTTTTACCTTCCCATCCTCCATAGACAATGCTATGTTTCCTGTATGCTCAATAGGATGCGATGTATCATCACCTGTTTCAACATATCCAGGAACTGGCATTTTTTGCAAACTACTAAACCATTCTGCATGACTGGCCATGTGATTTGAAGCACCTGAATCAACATACCAGACACTATCATTCGATTTTGAAACACCAGCAGACATAGTATTCATCATGTGATGTTGAACCATAAACAGCTTCTCAGAATCATCTGCACTTGTGGATGCATAGTTGTTTTGCTGCCTTCTGTTAATTTGATTCTTCAACCTGCAATCATGTTCAAAGTGTCCAGGTTTACCACAATTCCAGCATCCTTTACTATCATTACCTGAATCATTTCTTTGGAAATTTCTACGACCTCTTTGACTCCCCCTACCTCGAAACTGTCCTCTTCCTCCTGCATGATTCTGTTGTTGACTTTGGTCTTGGTTATTGTTTCCTCTTCCACTTCCAAAACCTCTACCTCTGCCTCTTCCTCTGCCAGAGTAGAATACCTACTCAGAACTGGGCTTTCCTTGGGAGTTTGAATCCTCACCAAGATTCTTTTCTTCAATAATCAGCATAGATACCAAATCAGTAAAATTCGGATTTCCTTGGTCTATATAGAAGTTTTGAACTGCTTATATGCAGCTCCTAAACCACGAAGGCACACTTCCACCTTATCATCATCATCTACATTTACGCCAATAGATGCAAGTGACTCACATATGCTTTTGATTTTTAGAGTGTAGTCACTTACCGACATGCTCTTTTTCTCCAATGTATGCAGCTCGTTCTTGAGTTTCAATTTCCGTGCCTTTGTATTGGTCTCGTACAAAGTGACCAAACTGTTCCAAGCCTCTTTTGGATTCTTGGCATCCTGTATGTGTCCAATCATGCTATCCTGTATGCTAACAGATAGCCAATACATTACCTTTCGTGCTCCTTGATTCCATTCCTCATATGCTCTTAACTGTTCTGCAGTCCGATTCCTTTCTGGTAACTGCGGAGCATTTTCATTCTCTCCTTCGATGTACTTCCAGTAGCCTTTTCCCATCAGGGAATTCGTCATTCTAAATCTCCAAGCATGGAAGTTGTTCTTGTCCAGCTTATCGCTCATAAGCTGACTCATTCCATCTGCGTTTGCCATTTCTGCAACAATTCACAACACCGCAACACACTACAAGCAGCACTTCTGCTTGAACACTGTTGCACTATGACGTGATAGTTCGATCTCAGAAACACACAGTTTTCGTGTATCAACAGTACACGGAATCGCTTGAAATTTTGGATCTGGAATATATGAGTGTCGCCGAACACAACGCAAGTTACAGTTTCTGAAACTGACCTGGTTTTTCTGTGGGCCCCACCTTGCGGGCTCGAAACGGAGGTCGAGATGGCTCTGAAACTATGAAAATATTTTGAGGTCTTCTACCTTCATGGTGATTTTCGTAGCAAACGGAGGCCGTTTGTGAAATCGCGTTTTCTCCACGCCTTGCCGCGTAGTCTTCACCGTCGCCTTCTCCACGACCTCTCTACAGCCACGCTGGCTCTGATACCATGTCACGAGGAAGGAGATAAGGAAGAGAGCTCACACACACACACTCTCACTCTCAAGGAGAAGCACACACACAGATTGAGGCAAGGAAGAATGATCTTCTTCTTCTTCTATTACATAAAAGGAAGGTACAAGAATGACCTAAAACAAGAATACAACAAGTGCAATATATAAAGACCAGTACATAAGGAAAAACCTAATGTCCGCAAATGAGTGAGCTGGCAAGAAACAAATGTGCCATCACTCTCGGTAGATAAATCTAATAAAGCTCAATGAAGTATCGCTGACATATACCGGCGTGACCACTATACATGTCAAAGAAACGAAAAACTGGTACGTGTCATCGTGGATCATCACATGTTGAGCTTGATATCTCAACAAAAAAGTGAACATTGACCAATGGAACTGGAATAATGGTGTGTACCTAAGTCATGAAGCCTTAGGGACTTGTGTCGATGATACTAGACCTCAATCGCCCCACAAGTGCATATAGTGGTGGATTAATACACGTTTAATTATCAATCCGAGGAACCACAAGAACCAAGTGTATGAAGACGTGTGCACACATGATGGTAAGTGAATTGATCAAGCTACAATGCACGTGATTAGACTTAACTACCTCTCCAACTCATTAGTCCTCTGAAAATGCATGCGGTGATACCATTTACAGTAGTACGCACAAATTCGAACTTTTCTCTCAGCCTCAAACTCCAAATATGGTCAACTAAGGGTTCCATTTGAAGCTCTCAACAAGACAGATCTATTGATGGTACCTTCAATCAAATCTGACAAATGTGCTTCAAGTTATAGGCAAAATAGTGAATGGCGGGAAACACCAACACTCGTGCCACAACTCGTAATGGCTCACACATGCACTACAGTAGTTCAAAAGCGATGCGAAGGGATAGATAATAGTCAGACACACACATTTCAAGCATTAGTCACACACAAAAGATCATGGAGAAGGAGGAAATCAGCAGGAAAGAAGCAAATTTGAAATTCTTCTTCAATTCTCACAATGGCAAAAAGGTTCTTTACAAGAGTCACAAAGTGACTTATATACATGTGCCCTAAAAATGATCCTTTCACATAAGAGACCGGCACTTTATTGACTAACTCTAATTTCCTACGATTTTACAAGAGCTATGTTACAATGATTTGGGCTTATGCATCTAGAGGACTCCTTTAGTGCATTTACATGGCTTCAAGGGAATTTCATAAGATTTTGAAGAAGAAAAATTATTCTCATAATTTGAAAATTTTTGGGGCTCCTCTTTTGTGCTTCTTTTCTTTGCAACACACTCCCCCTCTTTGTCTTTGTCATCCCTTGATAGGCTTTGCTTCATATCTAAGTTTGTTGTGTTAATTCGGGCTGCCACGCATGCATCTAGTGGCTAAGAATGTGATATTCTTAGTCACTCTCTTCAACTTTTCAGCCTCTCCCCTTTCTAACTTTTGGTCTTCCGATATGTCTTTGTTCTCACACATCTGACCCTGTTATATTTCTCCAGCTTGTTTACTTCTTTTCACCGCACACATCTATGGAGGCCTCAAAGGTTCAGGTGCAATGTCTTATTTCTTTTAAGGGACCTCCATTACTCGAGACCTAGTTCTTTTCTTTAACCTATTGATTTCTTTCCACCGCATGCACCTCGTGGATGAGGAAGCTATGTGCAACCTCCCATGAAAAGTCTTGGTTGTTATATTTGTTTGTTTCCACTCTTGAGGACCTGGTCCTTTTGCATTGTAGCCTGATGCGTGCCCTGGTGGGGCTTTGGGAAGAGGGTAGTTCTTTCTTATTGAGCCGTTTTGTTCTTTGATCTTCTTCTTCTTCTCTTCTTGATTGACTCTCCCTCCACACGTCCCTCCTCTTGAACTCTGTCGTCCTTGATAGGATTTTTATGGCAACGTGAGTAAGTTTGTATTAATTTTTGCTCTCTATGATTAAGTGAATTTTCTTGACATATCATCAGCTCTTTCCACTGTGTTGACTTTACCCCATCATCTGGTACCTGTCTATGGTCTGCAAAGAAACTTAGCTCGTAGGCCACCAGACTCCATTTAAGTTGGAAGAGATTTTGAAAAATATTTCCGAGTCCATCTCAAAAAAACCACTGAAGAAAGCTTCTTCAAATGTTTGCATGTATGGACTCGGTAGAAACATAAGCCGCGAGTAGATTTCCATGATCTTTAGGTGACTTGGAGTAGTAGATAAATCAAAAATTAAGGCATCTGCACCTTGATTAATGTTGATAAAATTTAAAAATGTGTAGTGCGCATGTTGAAATACATTTAGAACTGTAACTAGCATACTCAATATTTTATTGGTCATTTTGATGGCTAAATCTGGTACTGACGCATATCTGGATAACCAAAATTCTATCATCCCACCATGTATTCTTCTATGGGTAAGTAGTTGCATGGCGGACTAGGTAGTAGCAGATAATTTAGCCGTTGGTTATTCAAGCTACCTTGGCACTGTGCTTCCTGAAATTGTGTTTAGGAGCGTCTTCTAGGGACTGGGCAAAAACTCCCAGTGTACCCTTAGTGTTGGATTCTTCTCTAAAAATTTGCACCTCCACATAGGATTTGCTTGGTCAAACTCTTCTTGTGTCTATGTAAATGTTTGCAAGTTGAACTACAAATTATGATTAGGGTCTTTAAGGTAGTCTTCCTTATTATTGTCATGTCTCTTCTTTCAGCAATCGATAAGGTATATTAAACGGTTTCAAAATTTTCTCCACGCTCTTACTTTCGATCTTTGCCTCTTTCATTACATTTAGCACTTGATCTTCAAATTGCTCAGTAAGCTAGGACACCAGTAGTGCCCTCTCCTATCGGCTTAGCTCTGCAATAGCCCAATCATGTCTTTAAGTGCTCGGCTCTGCTTCCTCTCTTATTGGGGAATGATGCATGGGGGAAGAAAGAGGACATACCTCAGTCTCCTCAGTAGCCGCTTTGGGGCTTGGAACTATTGGTGTCCCCTTTGTTACTTGTTGTGCTATTTGAACATTTAAATTTCCAATGAGTTCATCTTTTTCTTTGATTTCCTTGGCCGCTTGTGTGATTGCTTCTTTGTTCTTCAGTAGTTCTCCTCCAATGGAAGCCATTTGATTAGCATCCTCATTATGTTGTTAAATGATTTTGTTCTCTGCCACCTTCCATCTTTTCCTAAGTTCGTGAGTGGCATGCATGTATTTCTTCTCCCATTTGTCTCTTAGAGCTTGCTCTTGTCTCAGCTGATCTTCATACTTTGCAATTTGAGCTTCTAATTCTTTGGTATCGGTTGTTGTCACTTCTTGTGCTTCTATGGGTTGGTTGCACAGGATGGCACTCATAAGCTCTTTATTCCTATTTCTCAAGTTGTCCGCTTCCTCCATATATACCTTTATTTGAGATTCGAGTAGTTTACTTATAGCATTCATCCGTGCTTTCTTAGCTTCACCTGCTTCATACTTGCTTTGAAATTCTTTGAGTTCATCATGGAGTTTTTGGTTATCATCCATTAACATAGTGCACTTTTCCATGGCTTCATTAGCTTTTATTTCCTTGGCTGTGAGTGCATGTTGAACTTGAATTAATTTTGCAGAGAGCTTTTCACTTATTACCTGGAATTGGCTTCGCTCTCTCATAGCCTTGTCATAATCTACATCTGCTTCGAGCATTTGTTGTTGAGTATCCATGGCCGTTTGTATCATTTGCTTCAATGCGGGCTTGAGTTGAGCCACATCCACGTTCAGCCATGTTTTAGAGATACTCGGATCTTCCCCCCCTTAGTACATCCTTTCCTTTATCCATATGTATAGTTGCATTATGTAGTTGTCTAATTTGAAGATGTACTTGACTCTCTTTTTCATTTGTGGTGGACTTTGTGGCACTCCCCTAAAATGTAACATCTAAGGGAGAAGGCTCTACTACCACCCGGATTGGAGTAAATGGTTGTGGCTCCTCCACTTATTCTTGTTCTTTCTCTTCCTTTGGCCTCTTTACTGAGGCTTATCCATCTAGGTGAGTCTCTGTGATTTGTATCTTCGTTTCTTCATTCATTTTTAATACATGAATTTCTCCTTGAGAGGATCTTGTCCTTATTGGCTCTATGGTTGTGTTATCTAACGTTTAATCTAGTTTTGTACCTTCCACCCCAAAGGAATCCATGACTTGATTCAATTAATCCCAATTTCCACCATCCTTTGAATCACTTTTGATGTCCACATTCATCAGAGATGGTTCTTGATCTTCCTGGGTGTCTGAAGATGAGCTAGAATTCATTAATTCAAGTTCTCTATATCAATGGACTTTTGTTAGTCTCTTCCTTTGCATAGTTTCTTCTTGAGACTATTGATAGTGATGCCCTTGTACTAGCAGGTTTACTTGACCTTCCATGTATTGGTGAGTAGCTTCCATTGCTTCCTTTAACTCCTCTTCCGTAATGGGCTTAGTGTCTTCAATCTTTTTCCTTGGAAGTACGTGTACTCTTTTTGAAGCAGGAAGTGCTTCTTCTGCATTCATCATTTCCCTTAATCTCTTGGTTCCTCTCATTCAGGGTTGAAAGCTGGTTTCGGCCTCTTCCTCCACTTTTATTGCCTTCTTTTTCCTTGGTACGATGGCTAGCTTAGCATACTTAGCCATCTATGAGGATGAAGGCATCTCCTTCAGATGTTCCCAAATTCCTAATGCATGGTAGATGAGTATGGTCAATGCTATACTTCCGTTCAAGAAATTCTTGTGGTTCCATTGCTTCTTAGCTTCAAAAAGATGCTCTTGGATGTATGGCATCATGTTCACTTGATTAGCAATCTGTTTGATTGTATGAGATAAGATCTGCACTATGATTTTCTGTGGTGTTGTGTAGCGATGCATATTTTGAAAGCAGAAGTGTTGGTGAATCAGACAGACTTCTTCTTCTATATCTCTACGATTAATGTCTGTGAATGTTCTTGTCTTGGTCCCTCGGCTTTCATCCTTCAAGTCTGTGTTCCCATCCTTTTCCCATCCAAACACTCCTTTAATTAATTCATGAGTGAATTGGATAATCATCCGTTCTCCTTCCACATCTAGGACTCTTGCCTATGGCACTAAGGGGTTATGTGAGGCTGATTGGAGAGTATTCATCACCAGAGTGCATCGTTGGAAGTTTGACTTGTAAATTGGTAGCTCGAAGTATTTTTAAATACCTGCCTTTGTCATTATATCCACGATTGCTGGGAGTTCATGTATACTTTGAAATCTTGGGACATGACCAGGAATTGATGGTCAGTGTCCATGATCTTTATTGTTACCAAAAAAAGATACTCTCCCGTAGGTTGGTCCTCTCAAAACCAATGACCTTTGGCTTTGGTTACACTTTCTAATGGAAAGTCCATCACCTCTTCTTGAACACTTGCCTCGGAATCCTCAGAATCCACCTACACTTGTAATAAAGAAAGAATCAGCTTCTAGTGGAAGCCAGTTCATGGGTTACATGTGGTTCAGTGATATGTCGTTTCTTTGCGTCACTCCGTTCCCCCTTGCTCAAGTAAGTAAGGTCTCTTACCACACTTCTTTTGATTTTCACTCCTAAAATAAAACAAAAGTTAGTTCTAGACGAAGCATCTACTTATCTACAATGTGCACCACTAGTTTTGTTGAAAAGATAATGTGCCAAATGCATGGCCTTGTAATGTGGCTCTGTCATGCATACTCTAGATGCAATGGATTCTTCATGAGTGCAAGTGGAATCTTGTTGAGTCGGTTGTTCTTGTCATTGCTTCCTCTTTGGTATCCATATCTACTTTGTAGTTGGTGATTGAGGCCTTTTCATTTGTCGGGCAACTTGTCGTTCTCTGGTGCTTGTCTACTTCTTACTTGAAGTCTGACTGTTTGAGGTCGTATTCCTATTGTATCCTTAATAAGTCTTTTTGGACTTCCTTGCTTCACTTTTGTCCTGCATTTTGAACTTTGCAATCATATCTTTAATATACTTCCTTTGAGTAAGGAACATCCCTTGATCTATATAGACAACTTCTAATCCAAGAAAATAAGTGAGCAATCCAAGGTCACTTATCTTGACCTCTTCCTTCATTTGGGCTTTTATCTTCTTGATTCCATCTGCATCATTACCTCTAAGAATGATATCATCTACGTACACACATAAATGAAGAGTGAAGAATCAGCCTTGCTCAATTTGAATCCTTTGTCTTGCAAGAATGTAACAGGCCTATGGTTCCAAGCTCTATGAGCTTGCTTAAGACCAGAGAGAGCTTTTTTGAGTTTGCACACATACTCAGGATATAATCTATCAACAAACCTAGGAGGTTTTGCCATGTACACCTGCTCTGAAATGCAACTGCTTGAATTTTTTGCAATCATCTTCAAACCACGAGTTGTTTTCATCAAAGACAACATCTCTACTAACAATAAAACCTTTAGTACTTGGATTATACAACCTATACCCTTTTTTATTTAGATCATATCCTATGAACACACATTTCCTTGCCTTAGAATCTATTTTACCTCTAATTTGTGATGGAACATGTGCATAAGCTATGCGCCCAAATATTGTGCAATGATCTAGGCTAGGCCTCCTTCCATTCCAAGCTTCATATGGTGTCATCCCATCCAATGCTTTGGATGGGAGCCTGTTGATCAGATAAGTGGCTATAGACACAGCCTCTTCCCATAGATAGTTGGATTATTTTTTTCATTAATCATGGACCTTGCTTCCTCCACAACGGTCCTATTCCTCCTTTCTACTACTCCATTTTGTTCTGGAGTATACTTGGTAGTTTAGTCTTTTCAATGTTTTCCCTATTTGGTTTTCAACAAGAGGAAGATATTTTTTGAAACAATTGAACACTTCATCCTTGTGCTTCATAAAATAAAGTATATTCCATCTGTTGCAATCATCAATGAATGATACATAGTACCTGGATCCTCAAATTGAAGGGTCTTTGCTAGGTCCCCAAACATTTGTGTGGACTAGCTCCAATAGATCACCATGAATGTAACCCTTCTTCATAAAGGGTTGTCTATGAGACTTCCAAAATTGACATGCAATGCACTTATATATCATATGTTGCTTGGATATGTTTGGCAAACCAAGCACACTCTGATTCCTGCATATTTGCTTTAAACTTCTTTCACCTATGTGAGCTAATATTTTATGCCACATTTCTAATTCTGATAAAGTTTGTCCTCCATAATTGAAAAGTGCTATATTTCTAGTATCTTGTAGCTCAAATGTAAAGAGTCTACCTGTCTTTTCTCCTTTTGCTATCCTCTTGAACCCTTGTTGAGGATCTTCAACAAATGCTCCAGTTCTTGTAAACCTTACCTACAATCCTTTTTCTACAATTTGTCCAACAGCTATCAAGTTCTTGGTTATGGTAGGTACATACAATACCTTACTTAGTAGATTCATATTTTTATCTCAGGTCTTCATATTTCCAATCTTTTCAATTGAGTGCCTTATGTCAACTCGTGGTTGTACCTCGTGCTTGTTCCTTGGATCCTCCAAGTCAGATAATAATGCCACATTTCTTGCTACATGATTCGAACAACCAAAATCTATAAAGAACACATGCTCATCTGCTTTACCTTGCTTAATGGTCATGTTCATCAACAAAAGTGAGTCCTCTTATGCCTGCTCTTCAGTGTAATTGATGTAGTCTCTTCTTCCTCTATAGCCTCCTCGGTTATTGTAGTTGTTGTAGTGGTTTTTGTAGTTGTTGAAATTGTTTGATCTTCCTCTTCCATAGCTTCCTCTAGTGAAGCCTCTTCCTTTCTCATTTCTAGGGTTCCTAAAACAATTCTTAGTTGTATGGTTAGTCAATCCACATATGGCGCATGGAGAGGTGCTTTAGAATCTCCCCTTGCCTTTTCTACCTCCTGTGCCTCTTCCTCTTGTACCTCTTCCTCTTGTACCTCTACCTCTTCCTGCAAAGTTAGCTTGGGAGGTACTAGCTTACTCATTAGATTTCTTGACTTTACCTTTACTATCCTTACTCTTGTTTATATCAGTGTATAAGGCAAAGGATTGATTACCTTTTGAGATGTCATTGTTCTTCACAAGCTTGGCTTCATGAGTGAATTGTTGTCCCATTAGAGTATTGAAGTCAGGTACCTACATATCCATGTATAGATCCATGGTTGTGATGAATACTTCCCTTTTTTTATCATCTACCTTGATTTCATTGATCACTTGTCTCACAACTTACTCCTCATCAATGACTTCTCCAATGCTTCCAAGTTGATCAGCTAGGCCTTTCATTTTAGTGACATAATCAGTCACATTTTTCTTGGGCATCTTTTTGAGTGTTGTGAACTCCATCCACAATTGGTTCTTTCTCGCTCTTGTGCTTGAAGAAAAGAATGCTTCGAGCGCATTCCAAGTTTCTTGTGATGTCTTACAGATCCTAATGTGTGGGAGGAAGAAATCAGAGACTGAGTTGAGAAGATATGACCTAGCCAAGGCATCCTTTGAGAACCATGTTGATAACCTTTCTTGTTCTTCTTGAGTAGGTTGCCCTTTGCTTCTCAGTATTGGCATTGACTCATCTCCATACTTGTAACCATAGAGATTTCTACCTTGTAGATACGCATCCATTCTAATAGACCAAGCAGAGTAGTTACCTCGATCCAATTTGTCAATTGATGATGGGAATCCATCTCCCATGTTGAGTTGATGATAGATATGATACCACTGTGAGGAGATGGTTGGATACACTCCAGAAATGAGGTGGTGTTGCACAAATCCTGCTCTACACCTGCCAATGACGCTTCAGAGTACCTTAGTAGATGCCTTTAGCTTCCCAAATATGCATTTGAATCCATGAAGTACCTTGGAGCATCACCTTCAAATACTTATGTCAAAGCATACTACTTTCAAGATTGAAGACTTCTAAAAACTTGCTATTTTGGGACTTGATCCTGCTCAGTATTTCACTCAGTGCTCACTCACTATTGACAATTGACCTGAGAGCTTATAGACATGGCTAATTAGAGTCCTACGCTTGATATAGGAAGTTATTTCACTAATTTAGAATATGCAGAGAAATTACATTAAGAAGTTAGGGGTGTAATCCCGATGTTTTAGTAAGATGACAGTGTGCAGACATAGATCTCGTGCAGAGAACTTATCTCACAAAGTACTCAACCAAATGATGTGAAATTTGATAGCTGAAAACTCTAAGCTACATATATCAAGTTGAATCACATTGATTGGATAAGTATACGTAGAGAACTCCTCAAAACAAATTCACTAAAATGATTGCTTAACAGCAGACAATAGTAGACATGAAGTAACTTGCACAAACTGAATCAAATGTATAACATTATGAATAAAGGATACAAGGGAGATGATGTAGGATTACTCATACATGTGTGGGCTTAGTGTACCCACAATCTTGAAGCTCAATGTGTCCTTCTTCTTGATCTACTACTCGCGATTAAAAGAGTAGGTTTTCGCTTCATCTAAGGCATGATCAATACCCCTCGAATCACAATCGCATGATCACAGGGAAATTGGTGATCATACTAATTGACATTTTGATATCAACTTGTTTCTTCCTTTGAAACACTATAACAATTTGTAGTACATGTTTCGCAGAGCTCAATAGTGTGTTTCTGATCAACTTTTTGAGATGCAATCATTTGCTCTGGATTCAGGTATTTAGTCACTAGCCATTGTTGAAAGTAATGTATTTCATGCTGATATATTTATGTAGTGATGTGTGTGGACACACTAGGACCATCGGGGCACTTTTTCCCCTCTTTAGGAGGTTTTTCCCCCCCTTGTATATATGCTTATAACCCTAATGAGTTACTTATCTTTGTACATTCTAGTGGTAATACATTCAGTATTTTGTGTTGTGCTCCAAGCTTCTTCTTCTTCCTTGTATTGTTTGCATGCTTCTGTAGACCTTGAACTCCAACATTTGGTATCAGAGCAGATCGTTGCATCATCTAGGGTGTCGTTGATACCCCTCCCATTGCAGTCTTAGAATTGCACGAAAATTCTCAAGCATACTCAAGGTGATTAGGTAATCATAATATGAGCTCATTTCGGCCTCTGAATGCACTATCACATTATTTTTGTAGACAATTTTTTCTCTTTGTGCCAAAGATATATACAGGTTTTGGTTCACCAATATAAGCATCTCGAAGTCTGGTACAAGTTTAGCAAAACTTGATAGGGTAGTTAAGTTCAAATTTTTGAGATACAGTCATTTTTTTGCATCACGATATTTTAATCAGTGGGCATGGTTGAAAGCAGTGATGTATTACGTATGTTCATTGTTGAGGATAAGTTGGACGGTACCAATTATCCATTATGGGCTTAAATGATGCATCATGTATTGGTTGCAAAAGGACTGTGGAATATTGTGCATGATATTGAAAAACATCATATTACACCTGTAAACACAATTGTTGAAGGTGATGCAAATGGTATTGAAGATGGTGATATTCTTGATGTTCCTATCAAAGGTGCCATTATTCATCACATTCGCTCTTAAAGAACAACTAAGGGTGCTTGGATACAGTAACCACTTTATACCAAGCAAGGAATGAGGCTCTTGTTGCTTACCTTGGAAAACATTTGGAGAGTGAGCACATGAATGAAGGAGATTCCATGGATAGTTTTCTGACAAAGATCAAAGATTTGAAGGAACATTTGATTTCTGCTAATGAATTCTTGCCTGAAAATTCACTTGTTCGGAACATTCTGAATGGTCTTCTTGATTCATATCAAAGTTTTGCTTCTACTCTTCATTTGATGATGAAAGCCAATCCAAATCCCTAAACATTTGAGGAGTTAGCCTCTTTTCTCTTGAAGAAAGATCAATCTAGGCAGAACATATCCATTATGCATGTTGCAGATCAAGCTTTCTTGGCTAGTTAGAAGGGCAAAGGTAAATGGAGCTCTTCTACTAGTAAGCAAAAAATTGCTAATTCTACACAATCAAATAAGGATGACAAAGACTAGAAGAAAATAGAATAGTAGAAATTGTTTGACAAATATTTTAAAGAAAATGATCATGTCATAAAGAGTTGTCCAAAACGCGCGCCTAAAGAGGCAAGGAAGAAAGAGATTGGAATGGTTGTTGCAAAGGCATCTACACCCAAAACAGAGTGTGCTAATCTTGTGTAGAATGAAGAATGGGCATTTACCACTGTTTGTAGTTATGACCCATCTTCTTATGAACTGTGTATGTCTGTAGTAGACTAAGATGTTTGGTACTTTGATAGTGGGGCAACCAAACATATTAGCTCCCAGCATAGTTTCTTCACTTCACTCGAGCTTGCCCCTATAAGGAATACTGTCATATGCACCACCAACTCCTCTTATCATGTTATGGGAGTTGGTAAGATCATTCTGACTACTACTAATGGTAGTTCTTTTACATTGTTAGATGCTTTATCTGTGTCAAGGATCAAGAAGAATCTGTTATCAGTTTCAGCTTTGGCGAAGATTGGATTGTTTGTGAAATTTATTGATGGCAGATATAGAGTTCATGATCTATTAAATGGCAATGTCTATATTGCTTCTGGCGTTTTATGTCGTGGGCTATATAAGCTCATAGACTATGAAAAATATGTGAATGATTCAACATGTGCAGTCCATGATTCTCAAGCTTTGTCAGATGCAAAGCTTTGGCATGCACGCTTTGGTCATCTAAATTTTGCTAGTTTACTATGCCTGCAGAAATCTATAATGGTTCCCTCTCTTCCCAAACTTGAGGCACTTGGTAAACATGTCTGTGAAGGTTGTATTTTGGGAAAAATGCAGCATTCCTCATTCACAAAAGATGGTTTAGTTCAAGCTACTCGAAAATTGCAGCTTGTTCACACTGATATCTGTGATCTTATGCAGACATGCTCTTTTGGAAACTTTCTTCACTTTGTGACTTTTGTTGATGATTTTTCTAGGCATGCATGGGTATATCCATTGAAAGCAAAGTCCAAAGTGTTTATGTGCTTCAAATTGTTTCTAGTTTTGGCTGAAAATATGTCAGCATGTAAAATGGGCACCATCTGTTCTGATCGAGGAGCGAATATATGTCTTCTGATTTTAATGCATTTTTGGCTGAATGTGGGATAAAACATCAGTGTACAATGTCATATACACCTCAATAGAATGGAGTTGTTGAACAGAAGAACAGGTCACTCATGGAGATGGCAAGCTTTATGGTCAAGAATCAGGCTTTAACACATGGTTTCTAGCTTGAGGTTGTTACGTGTGCAGCATATGTACTTAACAGGTGTCCCACTAAAGCACTACAGTCTATCACTCTATATGAAGCTTGGCATGGCTGCAAGCCATCTATTGCTCACCTGTGTGTTTTTGGATTTCTGACATATGCATTAGTGCATGAAGCACAACGCAAGAAATTGGATGATAAAGTAGTGAAATGTATTTTTGTTGGGTATAGTTTTGAAAGCAAAGGCTATCGTCTGTAGCATCCACAAACACATTTTTTTTAGCGGTGATGTTTTTGTGGAAGATGGTATTCAGCCATTACTTTCATGTACTAAGGAGACATCAATTAGCTCCAAAGACATGTATGACACTTTTCTACTTTTCACAGGTGGACAGTCTAGTGCTAGTCCCAATGAGTCAACTTCTCAACCTTTATAGGTTTTATATGATGATGCACATCATTCCATCCTGATGCAGATTTACATGATGCACTTATTGATGAGAGAGCTAATATTGAGGAGGAAAAAACTATGCTAAAATGGTTGGTGCAGACTTTGCATGATAGCAAATTAGATGCACCTCTATCATATCATAGTTGTTTAGGCTCTCATAGTGCCTCTTTTGCATCAGATTGTTATGCTATGGTTTCCTCTAGTCTCTTTGATAAGAATGAGCTTGTTTCATTTGATGAAGCACAAAATTCAAAAAATTGGATGGCTACTATGCAATCCAAATATGATGTTATAATGAAGAATGATCTTTATGTGACTTGCCTCTTGGCAAGAAGGCCATTGGCACTAAGTGGGTATCCAAGCTGAAGCATCAGCCTGATGGAACAATTGACAGGTATAAGGCTAGGCTTATTGCAAAGGATTATGCTCAATAATCAGGCATTGATTTTGATGAGATCTTTGCTCCTACTTGTCGAATGACTATTGCTCATAGCATCTGTGCAATTGTAGCTCATCATGGTTGGAATGTACATCAGTTGGACATTAAACCTGCATTTCTGAATGGTGACTTGCATGAAGAAGTGTATCTTTTTAGGCTCATGGATTTGTGCAAAAAGGGCATGAAAACAAAGTGTGCAGGTTGAAAAAGGCATTTTATGGTTTGAAACAAGCACTGCGTGCTTAGTATGAAAAGACACATGCCTATTCGATTGCACATGGTTTTGAAAACATACTAACTAAGAGCACCTTGTATATTAAGTGTGCGAATGATGTGATTCTGATCATTGTTGTGTATATTGATGACATGTTCCTCACTTGTCCTCATGAGAAGCATACTACTAATTTTAAAGCTGATTTGCATGCTGCAATTGAGATGTCAGATTTGGAGCATTTGCATCATTTTTTGGGCATTCAGTTTATGCAATTTGATGGCATAATAATTTTGTATCAAACAAAATATATTGAAACATTATTGCAACATGTTGGCCTTGAAAGCTGTAAAGTTATTGCCACTCCTATGGAGATAGGCTTACGATTGAGTCTTCATGATGTTGGACATGCATTTGATGTTTTTCTCTATCAGCATGGTGTTGGATGCTTTATTTACTTATGCATTACTCGATTGGATATGCAATTTGTTGTCTCACAAATGAACAGGTTTATGCATTTCCCAAGTGTCAAGCACTGGCAGATGATTAAGCGCATCTTTCTCTACTTGAGTGGTACCCATCTACTTGGGTTGTTTTATCGAGGAGTCCTCGAGCTTCATAATCCTAGATAGAATTCGCATACCAATTTTCATAATTTTTAGAATCCATTTGATGCCTCAAAAGTAGCTTAGGATATAACTTTTAAGTATGTTGGACATTAGATGTGAAACCGGTCAAAAAATCCTGAAAAACTATAAAAAGAGGTAGAGAGATCACTTTTGGGGTTAGACATTTTGAGGCTAGCTAGTTTGAGATGTGAGCATTGTAATTAGTCTCTTGTAATTTGAGATTATGAATAGAAGTGTTCTTCCTTCCATTGTCTCTTCTATTGCCTTTTTCTTGTGTGTGTGTGTGTGTATGTGTGTGCATCTATTGTACTTCTCACCTCCATTTTGCACACATCACTCTTTCATGATTATCATATCATGTTTACATCTCCATAGATTGACAATTAAGGAGTTTAAGCTCCTCAACGTTGTACTCATCCTTATCTAGAGCAACACCAAATTTGGTGCCATTACTGGGGAGCATGCTCAAGGATCAACTTGTGATGGTAAGAGGCTCTAGGATCCACTATTGTATGAACAACCTCCTTAAACTATCCTCATAGATGTAAGCACCTAATCATTTCCTTCAGATGTACTCTAACTCAATCTTATAAGGTCCCTCTGGTGTCTCTAGGGTGTAGCTCAATTGCTATGGGATCATCTCTCCATACTATGGGACCTATCTAATTCACTAGTGTCCTGATTGTCACTTGACTAGGGATTACCTAACTACTTAGAGCAAGACTTGGTTAGGTGGTTGACACTAGCTTCAAAAGATCTTAGGCGTTGTCAATCCACCTTGTCAAGGTACTTGCTTGATCAAAGGTTCATGAATTAGCCCAATTCCCTTTATTTACCCCTTTTAGAATTCAATTATTATTATGGGTTCATTTTCAATTCACTTGTCAATTTATTATCCTTTGTTATGTATTGCCTTGATGTATAACTTTCAGGAATAGATTGTGTTGTTTGACTTGATTTTGAGTCATCACCTTAGGTTCTTTTATCTTAGTGTTGTAACATTTATACTGATTTTAGATCTTGCACTTGTGTTCTTTAAGTTTCTTGGACTTGATTTCTTTAAATGTCTTGGACTTGAGTGTTTATCCTTACCCTATGCACAAGTGTGTAGCACTACATCTTAGCCTATGCTAGAATCGACAAAGGAGGTTTAGCGGATTTCCAACCTCAAAGCAAGCACTTTGCATGCTCTAAGTAGCCTAAGAAGTCTCTCCCAAGCCTTGCTAATTTTCTTTGACCCTTGTACTCTCAACTGGTTTCTCTTATAGCTTTGTAGAGCCTTTGCACAATCCTAATGCCAACAATTCTTATTCATCTCATTGAGAGAATATCCCACCAAATCATGGAGACCAAATCATGGAGACACTCTGGAGTGAGGATAAAGAGAAAATGGTCCAAAAAAAGCTAGCAAAATTAGAAGATAGCCTAAAGGAGAACAAAGAAAAGATCGTAGGATTGACATCATTGGGCCCACTAGAGACTTCACCTTTTCCAAAGTCAAGGTCAGTCTTAGCAAATCTTGTCCCCAGAAATCTAGACATTATGTTTAAGGCTTATGGGCCACGATTGAGAGAAGGGCCCAATGTAGTAGAATTAGACAAAAGTTATCCCAAACTAGATCTAAAGATAGAAAGAAAAAATTTGTGCATCAAAGTCATCGAACTAGCTCACACTATGTTCGAGGCTAGCTAACTCTTTAATTAGAGTAACCTAGTCAAACGTAAGTTGCACTTCCAAGGACTATTAGAAAAATTAGAGAAAATGGCATACAAATCTAACCATTTAGCCCCTAAAGAGGCACATTCCATAGAAATCAAGCAAGGATAATTCTTGCTAGTAGTATCATATGTTCCTAACTCAACAAAGTGCAAAATCCCTCCTTCAATCAATAAGTATTCAAAAGAATTCTTGAGAGAGATAAAAGAAGAAAAGTGGGGTATGGAATAGATGACTTCGCCACACATTCAAGAGATAGATGATCTTCACGATCGATTTCCTCAAGAAGTTCCCTCAATTTATGGAGAGCAAGAAGAAGTATAGTCAAGTGACAAATTATGCTTTGAATCTACTTCTTGGCAGGAATTGCATCATTCCATAGGCCCTTAGGAATCAAAGTCTATTTAGATGAGAGCTCCTACAGTAATGATTAGAAATGAGGACTAAGTTATACCTTAGAAACATAGAAGCAATCCCACTCGCAAGTAGGTTCACAAATAAAAGTTCTAGAGGTACCCATAGACAAGATAGGGGATATGGAAAAGATGAAGAAGAAGAAGAAGGGAACACTTATCTCCCTATTACCTATCAAGGATACAAGATGAAGGTAAGCCTAGACTCATGGGCAGGAGTTGCCATTGCTACCACTTTGTTATTGAAACGTTGGGGCAAACCAGCTTTAAGATCCAATAAGGTTGCAAATGGAAGATGGACACATAGAGAATCCTCTAGGATTGTTAAAAGGAATTACTCTCACTACTTGAGCTGTAGAGTTTGAGCATACCTTTTCCATATGTGAATTTGGAAAGAACCATGTTTACAAAATGATCTTGGGTAGTCCATTCATGAGAAAATTGCAAATAGTGCAAGATTGGGAAACCAATTCCTTATACTTGCAGCATTTATGGGTAAGAACCAAGATTAACCTCAAAAACTATATGCATAGAGACATACCACCCTTGCAATGGAACACTATCCATAAAACACAACAAGATACTAAATCAGTGCAGGACACAGGATCAGATCCCTGATGGATGCATGAGGATACACACTTATGGATGTGCAAACTTGAGGTGGAAGAAGAGAAAAGATTAGAGACCAGAGACATAAGAGCCTTAGGAAATCATAAGTCACCTCAAGACCCAACCCATGTGTCTATGATCTTTCCAAAATAAGAGTTTGAACTCCAAGGTTGGGTAGAAATCCTAGCACCAATGAGGATAGCAGTAAATGAAGAACAATGGACTCCCAATTGTGATGAGGATGGTTGTGACATTTATGTGTTCATGTGTGAACCCATAATTGAGGAATCAAGCCTAACATAGATGTACAAAAAAAAGAAAGCAATGAGGAACAAGAATCCATTATCATGGATCCCTTTTACAACTCACAAGAAGAGTACCTATACTTGTTAGATGCTAAGATTCAAGAACATAATGACTGTAAGAACAATGTGATGTTAGCAACACAAGTAGACATAGAAATCAAGAAAAAGAAACGTTAAAAAAAATACCTCCACACAACAAGAAGAAGAATCTTTGTTTGAAGTACTTGAGAATTTCAAGAAGTATGGGATAGAAGATAGAAAATCATGATGAGAATGCCAAGAAGAGAAGCTTTCATGGGAGAATCTTAAGATAACAAAGAGAAAACCAAGAAGATTTTAGTGCCGATAGAAGATGGGGAGGAAAGAACCATGTATATAGGACATGACTTGAGTGACAACGAAGAACAAGAATTAACAAATCACTAAAAGAATATAGAGATGTATTCTCTTGGACTTACAAGGAGATAAAGGGAGTAGACCCAAACATATGTTCCCATAGGATCCCGATGACTTGAGAAGCCAAGCCAACAAGATAGAAGCCTTACACGTATAATGACACTTACGTAACAAAGATAAAAGAAGAAATTGATAGGTTCACTACAAGAAAAAGGGGGGCGTAGCGACGCCCCCGAATCGGATTATGCGACGAAAAAGACGAAAACCGTCGCTTATGCGACGAAACCGTCGCATAAGCGATGGTAAAAACTTAGGATTTTTTTTTTTGGCCGAGCCTCGTCGCATAAGCGACGATAGCGTCGCTTATGGGACGCTAAACCACAAGCGTTGCTAGTAGCGTCGCTAGATAGCGACGCTATTAATGACGTTGGCAAACTGCAAAACATCGCATATGCGACGCTCTGCAATGTTAAAAAAAATTTTCAATTCTCCCGGCACATTTGTGCCGGGATTCGGACGCGAGAGCAAGAAGAGACCAAGAGCGAGAGAGAGAGAGAGAGCGCGCGCGCAAGAGAGAGAGAGACACATCTACTTGAATCAAGGTATGCGCACACACACACACACTTACACACACATACATATGCATACACACACATATACACACATAGACACACACACATACACATAGACACACACGCACATACACACAAATACACTAACATATACACACATACACAAATAATGTTGCATACACACATGCACACATAATGCATACACATGCACACACATATACACATACATATACACATACATATACACACACATACACACACACATACACACACATACACACACATATATGCATACACACACACACACATAGAGAGACATGCACACACATACATGCATACATAATGCATATGCATATGTGTACATCCATACATACTTACATGCATACACACATATGCATACATAATGCATATGCATATGTGTACATGCATACATACTTACATGCATACACACACATATGCATGCATAATTCACATGCATACATACACATACATAATGCATACACATACACACATAGACACATACACACACATAGACACATACACACACATAAACACATACACACTCATAGACACACACACATACACATAGACGCGCATACACATACACACACATATACACACACACATACACACATAGACACATACACACATAATGATGCATACACACATAGACACACATATACACACACATACACACATACACACATACACACATACACACATACACACATACACACATACACACATACACACACATATATGCATACACACACACATAGAGAGACATACACACACATACACATACATGCATACATATGCATACATAATGCATATGCATACATACACATACATAATGCATACATAATGCATACACACTCATAGACGCG